>OY987184.1:22854476-23391976 GCA_963920625.1 Dinocampus coccinellae
TTTTTTCATACCTATTTATATAAATTGCATTCACGCATTGGGCGAATGAAAAATAGATTCTTGTCTTCTCTCTCATTATAAAATATTCACCAATAGAATAAAACAAAATAAAAATATTCAATTAAACACAAAGTAAATGTATAATAATACAATAAAAATCTACATATTTATATTAATTAAATTACTATCAGACATAAATTGATGTTGGGATTGTATTTGAGATATTTATCGTTGAATATAATAAATTTCCACATTATGTATATTCATTGCTGGCTAATAAAATCCAACCCTATTTAACCGCGTGTTCACGCCAATCACTGGGTCATTTAAAATTTATGTCGATGCACTCGACGATTGTCAACGATAGCCATATCCATATTAAAATTAAATGTCAATTAAACATTTCATTTATCGTTAGAAATCGTTTCATTCCGTAAATAAATATATGTCACGTTTCATTGTTATATTATTCCATTGGCCATAAGAATAATTAAAAATTCTACGACTAATAAAATGTCACTATTGACACTTTTTTATCCATACAAGTATACACTAATTTATATATTTTGATTCACAGTATTAACTAATTAAATATTTTTCTTCAATTATACTTTATTCTTATATAGCAAAATAAAACGAACAAAAAAAATCATAATAAACAAGCATAATTAATAAATATAAATAAATATCATTCATAGCCAAGTATAATATTTATGTTTGAGTTGTGATTTTACCCAACTTCCATTTAGTAAAGACGAGAAGAAACTGAGTAAAAGCAGAGTGAATTATATATATATATATATAGATGTGTCTTTGGGGAATAGTGGTAAACGATGTAGAGGGAAAATGTTCTCATGTCTTATCCCAACCGAGATCTTAAAGACCTCGTGGTTTTCTTATTCGTTCGAAGTAAGCGACGAGATAAGCAGCTTGATGAGTTTGTTAATATTCCCTTACGGTGTCACGACAGTCAGCCAATCTCAGTGCCAACAGAATATTATCCCTTTTAAATATATATATATATATATGTATAAAAGTATTGCAACAAAAAATATATATAAATACAAATAAAAAATTTGAATGGTAAAAGTTGATGTTGAAAAAACTGTAGAGAGGGTAGAAAATACTTGGGCAATGACGAGTGTATATATACGTTTATAAAAAAAAGACAAAGGAATTCATTGAAGACAAAACATGAGGGGAGGGGAGAAATTTTTTTATTTTCTTATATTTCTTTTCATTAACACTTTGGTCTTGTTCGTTAAACTTATCTTATCTCATTGAGTCAGTGGATGGGTGAGTCCGGTCGTTACTTACTTTGTGGAAAACTCTCGAAAGACTCTCTTGTGAAGAACATTGAGATTATACCGGGAGTGACGAGAGTAGCAGGTTATTCGTGGATTTTAAGAATGAGAGATAGTGAAGAAAAAAAAAAAAAAAAAAGAAAAAAAAAGAAAAGAATGAAACAAAGAACGAAAGTAAGAAAGGAAAAAAAAGATAAGTTTTATAAGTTTTGAAGAACTGACAATGCCAGTTCGGCCAATTTTCGTTGAATTCAAACTGACCTTTATTTTTACAGAAAGGATATAAACAAAAAACAAAAAAATAATGGTAATAATTATTAAAAAATTGAATATTTTACTATTTACTTATCCCATTTTACAAATGAAAAATACACTTATTCATATATAAATACACATGCACATCAACTTTTTTTTTTGTTTTTTTTTTCTTTTCGTACAATATAACAATTGGGACAAACATAAAAATATTACAAAACCATTTATATTTATACACATATATATATGTATTTTGTATTTGTATGCATTTTAATGGATCCATTTTGAATTCAAGTCACTTTTGTAAAGCGAAAACCACACAAATGGATAGTACAAATTTACAAAGAGAAATCCTTCTATATCAACACTATTTTCTGTATACAGTAGTTGAGTTCTTTTGATATTAAAGAAAAGAAAACTAAGCGTACAATGAATCATCTTAATGAACTGGATTCCATCAACTGGCATCATATATATATTTACATATTTATAAAGTGACAGGGTTGATGAAAATAAGTAAAGAATAAAAATAATAATAACAATAATAATTAATAAAAATGATAAAAAAAAATAAATAAATAACTGCTGAAAGCGAAAAAATTTTTTCCTCTATTTTTTTTTTTTAAAGAGGAAGAAAAATAAATGTCATGTTCATTATGCAATGGTGAATCTTGCACTTTTGTTTGAATACACAATGACGACAATGACGACATACGAAATTCGTGTGTGCCTACTTTTAGATATATATATATATATATTTTTTATATATACGTATGAAGAATTCGTGAACGTGCACAAAACAGACTGATAAAAGAAAATAAGACTTACCCTTCCGTTAAATCCGACGTGACTGGATCGTGGCCAAACTATTCCCTTCGAAAAATTCTTTTCGTTTGTATATATAACACAGGATGCCAAATACCTAAATGCCGCATACTCCAATATGAAAGAGAAACAAGTTAAAAGCACCCGAGCACACCACTTTATTTCTAATAGAATAATAACAAAAAAAAAAAAAAAAAAATGGAAAAAGCATCAATAGCAAAAATAATAAAATAAAAAATTTTAATGATATTTAATAAAATTAAAGTAGCCAAATTCTCATCGTATTAATTAAAATATTTAATAAAATTTGTTATTATTTATTTATTTATTTTTCTTTAGGGTTAATCATAATAATTCAGGTGATTAAGCATGACACGACTTGTGTGTATACACAGGAAATATAAAAGGAAGGAAGGAAATGGCGCCACAAATATATACCTATATACTGTATATACGACAAGTTTCCGGGTAGAGAACCTCGTGAGCCACTCGAGCATCACGCTACGACAACTTATTGTACATATATATATATATATTTGAGACTATGAACAAACTGAGGAGAATGTATAGGTTTGTATGGCCTTGCGAGAAAATAAAGGGTGGGAGAATGAGATAGAGTGCGATGAAAGTGGCAAGGGATTGAGAAACGAGGGGATGAGTGGTAGATTGGGGAAAAGGAATGACTGAAGCAAAGCATCGTTGTGAGACGACAGCAACTCGCTTGCTTGCTTTTCATATATACATATACAATGTATATATATAAGTGAATGTATGCACGCATTGAGAGAGCGACGACGAGATATAGAGATTTCACTGACAGTTTGTATTGCTCTCAGTGCAATCGTACACTCATATGACCACTGTGTGCATAGAGTTGAATGTTAAATAAAGCTCTAGTCATTCAAAGTCAAATATATATATATATATATATATATATGTAAATATATGTATCAAGTTTAGGACATCCAAATGGTGAATAAATATTTATTGTTTGTGTACAATATATTAATTTTTTTTATAAATATAGTTAAATAATTTTATTGGTAATTACGTGTAGAAAAGAATGTAATAATCAACATTGTGCTAATAATTTTCACATTTTATGACAATACTTATGAAGGTATAATGACATAGTTTATCGTTGGTATAAAATTTTATCCATGACCTGCATCTTTTATCGTTTTATTCACACTATATACACCTTCACGTATATATATATATATATATATTGTAAGCATTGAGTGTAAATTGTTAAGCCTGGCGTTATCATGACAAATGACACGAAAAAAAAAAGAAAAAAAAAAGAATACAATAGAAAAGAGGAGGAAAAAAAAAAAATTTAATTATATACCGATATTATTAAAAAAGCACAAAAGAAATCTTGAATTGATATTTTTTTTTTTTTTATATCTGTGACAATAGAAATACACGTAAATATATGGATAATTATTTTTTATTTTTTATATCAAATGATGATAAAAGATAAATTTAATGTGACATATTTATAATGGCGAGTGTGAAAATGCATTTTTCATGTTTTTACGTTATTGTATAATGCGTTTATTTTTTATTCTGAGGGTGAGTTCAGTGGCAACAAAGAGAGGATGGGCGTATGGTTTAGTAACGAAAGACACATGGCAAGTGAGTGGAATAGGGGGACGCATTCTGGGCCATTTTATATATAAATAAATATAGATATATGTGTAATATGTGTGGGTACGTAAATATACACTACAATTTTTACGAGTATGCGTCAGAGCCATTCTTATACTGTATGTGCCATGACGTCGTTACATATTTCGTAGAGCTCCAAATTTATACTCACTATGAATCTATCTATATATATACAGGTGTATGTATACATATTTATGTATGTGGCAGTGAATGAACGAGTATGTGTGTAGAGAACGAAGCCACGTCTGCAGCCATGGAGATTGGTTTTCTTTGACGATGAGAAAAGTGGGTGCATATACATATATACATATGTATATATAGTGAGATGGTGGATGTGCATATTTTCCAGTGTGTGCTTTAGAATACTTTGCCTTCATTTTCTTTTTATTTTATTTTATTTTTTTATTTTATGAAATATTAAATAAATTATTCAGTTATTTTCTTTTACGCGAAACGTGATAAAATATGAAATACTTATTTTATTTTATTATTAGTATTTTTTTATTTATTTATTTGTTTATTTATTTATTTATTTATTTATTTATTTATTTATTTATTTATTTTTCAGGATATTATTCATGAGGATAGTGTAATACATATTTATGTAGACGTGAAAATTTATATTTAAGAATTAACTCATTTTATTCGAGTTATTCAATCAATAATTAATCGTCTAATAGAATTATAAGAAAATTGATGAATATTATATATGTGTGTGTGTGTGTGTGTGTGGAGTGGAAAGGAAAAGGATAGAGGGGAAAGAAGTAGGGAACTAGTATATATGTGTGAAGAAATTTTTATGTCGAAGTGGGGTAAAAGATAAGAGAAAACAAGAGGAAGTAGGGTCGTCAAAGAAAGCAAAAAAAAAAAAAAAAAAAAAGAAAATAACTGAGGTGGTAAAGATTCGTGGACCATTAATCCGATGGCGATCCTTTCCGCACTTCTGCTCTCTCAATTCTCATTCTTTTCATTCCCGAAAATCCCCACACTAATCCACCCTTCTTCTCGTCCATTTTTCGTTTATCTGTTCTTACACTATACGTATATACCATTACCTTCCGTTTCGAAATTCGGATTTTTTTCATTTTTATTTCTTTATTTCTATATACATTGATGGTTTTTTTTTTTTTTTTCTTTTTTTTCACACTTCTTCTCTATCTGTGTTACTTCATTTTATTACTTTCGTCCGTTTGGACTGTTGTGTTTGTTACGTGAAACGTTTTTTTTTTTGTTTTTGTTTTTGCTTGTTAAATCTAATACATTTATTCATCAGCAACTGTTTCGTATCCAAATTAGAGCAGAATATTGTGAGCATTAAAATTTAATTTGAATAGCATCGATAATTAAATCAAGACAAAAAAAAAAAATTCCCTCATTTATTTTTTTCATCGATATTTTGTATTTTATTTCATTCTATTATTTTTTTTTCATTTATAAAATTCTGTTACAACGAAAATATAATGAAAAGCTTATATGGATATTCTGAAGAACAACCATCAGTAAAAAAAATAGAGAAAGACGAGGAAGAAGAAAACGAATAAGAGACTAAAAGCACTCGAAAGAATTCCCAGTAGTGCAGCATAAAAAACGCCAGACATGTATACTCAATATTTTTTTTTTTTTCTTCATTTTCATCTCGAGGCTTATTTTTCTTGCACGGTACATTGCGCCCTGTTGAAGGTGAAACTCTCTATTCACTTTAACCCAACAACAAATGTGTAGTTGTATCTCTTACCTACTGCTCTTCTTTCTTACTTTTTTTCTCAATCCAAACTGCTCTTGCATTCGAATTTTCTGTCTCACGATTTTTTTCTTTTTTTTTTTTTTCTTCACGTATTTTTACTTTATTTTTTTTTTTCTAATTTTTTATTTCTTCTTTCTCCAATGTTCAACCGGTGCCTTCACTTTCTCACCGAATGATTCTGAGCTGTTGTGCAATGCAACTTCATGAATATTTTCCCCTTTAGACGCTTGGGTTGGTTGGCCAATGAAACTCTCAGCTTACATTTATTCGCATTTACGGGAAAAAAAAAAAAAATACATTTCCAACTTTGTATATCATTATTTTCTCAACTCTACTTTAAATATATATATTCATATTAATTTATACACAATAAAAATATATCACATTTCATTTAGATTTTTTTACTTTTAACTTTTTTTTACCTTGATAAAATGATATTACGTATCCATTGACAATTTATTTATAGTGATTTAAGTACATTTACTTTCATCTCATTTTACGTAACATTATATAAGTTTATGGGCAATGAAAAAAAAAAAAAACAAAACAAAATAAAAACCAAAAATTAATTACATAAAAAAGGGCAGAATTTAAATTCGATATTGTAAGTCAAGAATTTTTTTTGTCGATATTTCGAATATGTTTAAAATATATATTGAACGAATAAAATATATAAGCAGCATTGTTACATGTATTTTTTTTTATTATTTTTGTCGCGCCGTGATATAGTTAATGCTGTTGTGAGTATAAATATATGCGTGATGTACACGAATCCTATTAAAACTACTGGGGGACACTATCCTCATTTTACCTGCCACCACTGGCACCTTCGTCTCGCCAACACTTTTATAAGTTTTCGCAACTTGCCAAGCTTTGTCAGTTTCCTCATCTTCGTATACGTGCGGGGAAAACGCGGTAAAATATACATAATGTATGTATTATATATATATATATATATATATATATATATATATATATATATATAGTCTGGGATATTCTTTGTTTCTACCTGACGTGCTATAATTTAATCTCATAATATTTTTCCATTGTTGTCTTGCCACGCTGATACTATTTCTACTTAGACTCTTCACAACTGGCACTATTTGCATGTATATACAAACTGAACACACACACACACACACACACACACACACACACTGTACATTGTTTAATATATTAGTTTTTTTTCTGTTTTCACATCAAATCTTGTTGTTTATCGCTAATCATATTACTCGAAGAATTAATTGAATAAGAAAAAATAAATAAATCATTGTAATAATAATGATAAAGAAAAATAAATAATAAATATACAATTGGGATTAATGTGAAGGAAAAAAAAAAGGAAAAAAGAAAAAAGATAAAAAATAAAATTATATTCCGAAAGTAATTTCTTCTCCTTCTATTTCTCCTTATTTTTGATGATTTTGTTGAAAAGAATTTTTCATTTTATCTACATTTCACAATTCTTATCGCACTCAAACATTTCTCATTTCTTTTGGAGCTTCTCTCATTTCCGTCGCTTTTATATTGCACGTCGTAAACCAAGCCAAGCACAATTCGCGCACAGAACGATTTCCGGTTTTCACCCAGACGATGTATATACTTCATTGTGACCATCAGCTTGTCTCTTGTACATCGCTGTCTCGCTTCACTTCTATTTTCTCTTTGTGTATACCTATATATGTAGAAATGTTCTGAAGACCACGTGCCGTATCGGAATCCGTTACGAGGACAATTTCGGGGAAATGAAAACACCGTGAAATTACTGTCGTACAAGATAGATACGGCCGTGACTTTGTTGATTGGTTGATCTCATTTATTCATCGATTTTACTATTCACATTTAAATATACAATAATAATTTATTATTTATCATTTATAATTAATAATATTTAATATTATTATCATGTTTATTTTGGTGTGAGTAATAAAATTTATGGATGTAAAAGAAAATTGAGAATAATAAACGAGCGGACAATTTGTAGCAATGAACGTTAAGTTACACAGTGAGTAGATGTGTTGGGTCAGGGTCTCACTTGAAGAGATATATTGAGAGAAAAGGCCAAAATGGTTTGAAGCTTATCTTTTACGAAAGGCAAAATCCAACATACACGAATAAACGTGTCGACCTCGACCTGGAGGTCGACAAATAAACGAGAGGATCGATTGCCGCAGCAGGAAACCTACCTCAAGAAGTGTTGGACGGTCTTTCGTACGCGTGAAAATCTCCCGGGTCTCTGCAAGCTCGAGATATTTTACTGCCGTATACGTTCATATATATATATATATACATGTGATATCCTATTTCGTATCTTGACCGTATTATTCTTCACGTCAGACTTTGCACCATATATTTTTTTGTTCTTTTCCTTCGAATAAAAACTCTTTACAGTTTTTTTGTTTTTTTTTTTTTTTTCCCCTCTCGTGTCAACCATATTTGTGGATATAAATTTTGATTAAATAACCAAATTATTAATTCATTTGTTGTAAATATAATTCCCAATGGAATAAAAAAACATGAAAAAAAAAAATTGATAGAAAAAAAAAATGCATATAAAATTACAAATGTTTGAAATGAAAAATCAATTGATTGAATAATGAATATGAAATATTATCCATTGACACCCGGTTAGCTCACATCACTCAGCGGCAGTTGAATAAATATATGTATGTGTATATATATCTATATATATAATCGAAACCCCCACGTGGCCAATCGTATTGATGTCCTATTCCCGATATTGCGTAGCGCAGAGGGTTGTGGGTTGTTGAACTTGAATATGAGAGAGCATCCACTCGATCGCTTCTTTCTCTCACACTCGTATAGCTGAACATTTATATATGTACAAGAAAAATATATAGGTATAGTATCATTGAAAAGTAGTAGTAAATGAAAGCAATACATGGTGTGCATGTGTACATAGTTTTGTATAGAATATTCCAATGACATGAATATTTTAATATTTGTTCACAGACAATGATGTAGGATTTTAAACGTTTTGCGGTCTGTTTTTGAAATGTTCAATTCATTTTTAACAATTATGTATGGATAAATTTATAAAATGTATTAATTTTTTTTTTTTTTTTTATTATATTGATTTGAATAATTCTTTGTTTTATTTTTGATAAAATCAATAATTTATTTATGAGTTATGCTGTATTGAGTTTTACTTTGAAGAGAAAAACATATGATGGGACATTAATCAAGTGAAATAGTTCGTATTGTTATCAGTTTGTTCCTTTTTTTTGTATTCAAACTTCTATAAATATTACAATTTGCCTTTAGCTTGACGTAATTTAACCCGAATAAATGATGTTTCAATTTTCACATTATTATTATTATCATTAATTTTTTATCATGTGACATTACAAAGTTCAATTTGAATGACATAAATTCCTGTAGTAAATTTTGAAATATATTTTTTATTTTTATTTTTTTACTTTTTATATAATTAAAAATACAATTTATGAGAAAAAATATTGATACTGAAATGAATTGATACAGAAATAAAATTTCAAATTTTGATTTTGTTCATTTTTCTTTATTATCTACAAATCATTTTTCTTTGTTTTTTTTTTTTTTTTACAAAGCAATTGCCAGTTCGTGTCAAATTCTAATTGTATCATTTCGAGAGTGGCCAATCACGAATATTTAAAAATTTGTATGATACAACAGCATTTATACGTTTTATTACAGTCCAGTTGAATATTGGATTAACCGCTGTGATGAAAAATGTACTGGACAAGTCATCCACTCGCCAATATTTTTTTTTTTTTCTTTTTTTTTTTTTCATTTCCCATTCTACTAGTTTTGCAGCAGCACTAGCGGATGTGCTTCTAATTGACATTCGATATCCAATCATACCGAGTTATTTTATAAACGATGCGAACTTTATATCCCACGATCACTTTTGCAATAATAAATATTTTTGATGATCTTGTCAAATATTCATTGAGCCAACTGAGGTACTAGAATGTTAAATCAATATTGTCGCACAAATAAAATTGATCAATCTGAAAAAAAAAAAAAAAAAAAAAAAAAAAAAATTATTTATTATTCTCTTAATCTAGGCGTGAAACCATGAAAAAAAAATCACGTATATATCAAAGTTTATAATAATTTTTTTTATTTTCTCCTTTCATTTAGTTTTCAACATTTAGTTATTTCGTTATGTGGCTCGATTTGATCTTTTCTTATCCTCCACTAGAGTTAGATTTATATGTCCAATGATTTCTTATGCATACGAGCGAATGAAAAAAAAAAGAAAAAGAAGAAAAAAAAAACGTATATATTTTCTCTACCTATCTTAAAACTTTTCATCTCAGTGCAAAAAGTTGATACTTCATATACATCCCCTGCAGATTTCCATCTTTCATCCTGCTTAAAGTCCTCGCTCTTGTACGCTATATGTATATATCCAATCTCATCTTTTGATACAATAATTCATACATATTAAATATATATGTATTTTCAAATACATTATGTATTACTTGGAAAAATAAAAGGAATCAATAATTTAACTTGGATGCAAATACATTCAAAAAGAGGTGAAAAAAAAAAAAAAACATAAATGCAAAAAAGAAATTTATTACAACACTTAAATATTATATGAATATAATACACTGTAATAACAATCTCATAATTATATATACACGTATAAAATAAATATTTATTATTGTAAAAAAAAAAAAAAAAAAAAACAAACAAACAAAAAAATGGGGAATAAAACGGGAGAAAAATATTCAACTAATGACAAGTTGAGTAGAATAAAGTAAAAGATGGAAAGAAAAAATAAAAATAACAGTAAATAAATAAATAAGTGATGGAAGAAAAAAAAAAAATAATAATAAAATAAAGCAGTGCGTGTATATATTTAACGAGATGCTTGAAACGGAGCGTAATGTCTTCAAGCGAAAGACATGAAATTGTCACGGTTGTTTTGTCTCACCTCCCGCTAGTCTACCGTCTATTTCATACACTTCGCTCTCTGTTGCGCCTCGAGCCAAGAACAACTGCTGTTCATCCGCTAGACGAGCTGACGTACACACTTCTTATAAAATTGTCAATAGTTTTGAGAAAAAAAACAGAAAACAAAAAACAAAAAAATTATCAAATGTCGGAATAATTTACGTTGATTATCAAGGGCGATAGAACAAAAAAATAAATAAATAAATAAAAAGAAACAATTAATATTTATCATTTTATTAATGGATTGATAAATTTTTACCGTATACAAATAATACAAATTTCAATTTAACAATAAGATGATTTCCATGACAAATCATATTTCAATAGTTGTATGTATTCATATAAAGATACACAGTATTCACATTAGCAATAATCCACACATTTGCCTCGTCACGTTGAAAATTATTCCCGGAAATGAGTTCGGCGGATGTGAGATGTAGACCAATCGGAATGTTATATACCACTAGAAAGGAAAGTGGAAATGAAATGGTGAGAGCGAGAGTTCCTTCGAAACTCACTCTCAAACTTTATATCTAACACCTTAACCATATACCTTTTTTTTTTTTTTTACATTCTTTTTTCTTCTCTTTATCACTATTTCTCATACCATGCGCCACATCCACATATCTCACCCTCCCCCAAACTCTCTTACATTTTCTTTTATATACCTTCAATCCACTGTTACATTACTCTACACCATATTATCATGATACGTGTTGGAGATGATGCTGTAGTAATCCAATTATTCTATACGACACAGGAAGAATTTTATCGAATGGTCAATTGTCTATAAATGCTGTTCATGTGACATACAATTTTTATTAAAATTCCAGAGAAGAATCAGAGATTTTTAGAGGAAAAAAAAATGAAATAAAATAAAATAAAAAAATGAAATTTTGAAAAGATCATATCAAGGAATATATTGCAGTTGCATTTAAAATTTATTCTAGATGAGACATAAAAATATATATATATATGTATATAAATAAAAATCATTTCAAATCCAATGCCAAAAAATATTTGAAAAAGTACAATGCTAGAGAAGATATGGCAATATGCTCTACTTTGGCTTCCATATGAAATAGGCGTGACTCCGATAACCAACTGATGTTTTTATATATATGTATAATAACACACACTTGTATATATATATATATATATATATATATTCGTGGATGTATACGTGTGTCGAGGCCATATTTCGTATCCCATCCATTCTCATATATCATTTCGTGCACAGAGCTCTTCGATTGCTGTCCACTGACTTATGGCTTTCGTCCTCGTTTCGTTGGCTTTGTCTCCAGCCATTTTCGCACATACATAATGTACATATGCGCATATATATCATTTATCCATTTATATATAGAAATTGCCATAGCAATTTGAATATCCGCTTAAATTCTCGATGGATTATGAAATAAGTGTCTGTAATACACATACAAAATATCATTAACAAAAAAAGTTCTCAATTTTTTTGGTTCAAATATCTGTATATATATTAATAAAAATAAAAATTATATTAAATAATTTTTTTTTTACATCATCAATTATCAATGAGTTGATTGAAATTTTTTTTTTTTTTTCTGTAGTGAAATGAATATTATATTTTATATGAATACGATGACACTGATTGATTATATAAAATTGACTAACCCTAATCCTTTATCGTAGTTGAAGATTTTTCTGTGAAGAAGGAGGTGATGGGAAGTCGCGAGTGACGTGCTCGCGAAAACAGGGCGGGTATAGAAAAGTGATAAATGGAAGATCGAATCACGTCTCGATGGCCTTCGTCCATTTTACTCTCACACTCCTCATTTTATTCGTCTCGTTTGTTTTTTCATTCTTTTCTTATTCTCTTGTTTTTTTTTTCTACTTTTTTTTTTTTTTTCATTATTGTTTTTTAGTTTGTTTTTTTTTTTGTTTGTTTGTTTTTTCGTTCACTCTGCTCTTTACTTTCTTCTTGGCAAAATGTTTTCATACGTTTATATTTTGCTCGCCCGCTCATCAACATTATCCTCACTTTTTTATCTTCTCTACCAAGCAAAAAGGTATCGTTTCTTTTTGAACGTTTATTTCACGTTTTCACATCAATTAATCATTTAATCCCATATGTTATAAATTATATATCTGTATTTTACTTTCTCAAGTATGATTTATATTCTAAAATTAATATTGACAATAGATTATTACAAGTAATAATGACATACAGACTTGGCAAAATTTTCCTAGAGATGATTTGACATATTTTTCTCATTAGAATTTTGATCTTTCAGTTAAGTGAACTCTATACTGTGACATTCATATTTTATCGAATGGATGGAATGTGTGAGTTGAACAACTATCTTGAGAAGTGTAACAAGGCAAGTGGTAATGGTAGTCTTACTATTTTAGTTAGCAGCACCGCCAGCAGAAACCGAGACGGAAGCATACCAAGTAGATGCGGTCTTGAATGAGTCAGCCATGAGGAAATTTCACGTGAATACGCATTTATACACGTTGACTGATGAAAACCACTCATATGAGTACATACATGTATATGTGTAGTTATATGTGGTTCAATATTCTTACACTCGAGTAGAACTGGTTATGAGTTTCGACGTAACTTTGATAATTTATTCAGGCTTTAAGCTTGTTCTGTATTTATCACCAACTTTGAGGAATATTGTTGGCATTTAACCTGTTGTTTCTAGCGGTATCTTTACTATACCATAAGTTCTATGCAAAGTTATATTTTCATCATCTGCACAAATTTATTATGTCTCGTGTAAATATTATTTCATTTATCAAGAAATTGTATATAACAATAATTTTATATGTAATGATAATCGATTGATTTTATTTTTAATATTATTCAATTTTATTTCGGAAAAATTGTGATAAAAACATGTGTGCATATGAGTATTTTTATGAACAAATTTTTGTCAACAAAAAAGGGAATTGGATAGAATTCTTTTATTTTTCAATTGTCCATTGGAATATATTTAATTCAAAACGTTAAAGAGAACAAAAAAAATTTATATAGAGAAAGAATATAATTATTTAATAATAAGCAACCCTTGAAAATAGTTTTGAACAATAAACTGGACTTCAAGATTCCGCCGAGAGTTCTGAGTTATGAGAAAAGAAACAAAAAATTATAATAAAATAGAAACTTGAAAAAAAAAAAAAAAAAAAAGAAAAAAAGTTGTTGGCTAAAAGTTATAGATACGACCCAGTTTTTCTTGTCTTTGAATTGTTCTTTTATGAAGATTTTTATTTTTTTTTATTTTTTTTTATTTTTTGTTTCATTACTTCTTAGAATTATCCAATTGACATTCGCGTAAACTTTTCATGTTACCTCACTAAGTTTACACGATCCTGTATTCATAGCAAACAAAATTTTATTAAATATATATATATATATATTTTTTTTTTTTCAACATAACTCACTATATATTCATAACCGCATGTAAAACAATTTTTTTTTGTATATAAATTATTATTATTATTATTACTTCTTCTTTTTTTTTTTTTTTAAAATAAAAATGTGCTTTGATCAACGAAGTGAAAATATAAAAATGAGAGAATCTACACAGTGTAAAAGATTTTACATAACATGTGCTTTCAGTCAACTAGAATGGTTTGATAAAATACCAGGGGTTTGTTCATCGACACGAGACTAATGTGAAATCCTTTCAATATTTTTTTTTTTTCTTTTTTTTTTTTAACCTCCTTATTACTCTCTATTTTTTCACAATAGTTATTTTCATATTCATTTTTCTTCTTTAATTTACATAGGCAATAATACCGTATGAGAAAAAAATACACAAATTGAGAATCGCAGTGTATTTTAAAAATACTCTGTGAAATATTTTGTTGATCTCTCACAAACAAAAAAATTTTCAACAGGCATGATGAACAAAGCAAAAAAAAAAATTATTATGCCTATTCAAGAGTATTTGGTGTTTGTTTTTCTTTGCATCTGTCGAGAAAGCACAAGAGAAAGTTAGAGACAAAAGAACAGTTTTTGCACTAGTACGAATTGAGCATTCAATTGTCTACATGTATATATAATTATATATATATATGTATATATATATAGCAATTGGAAAAAGACAAGTGGAAGAAATAAAAGTGGAAAAAACTTGGCAGAAGCTTGAAAAGTATCGAGTATCAGTTTGCAAATGCGCAAGGAACGTGGGGATTGAGATGGCTAATGGTAGTCCTCGTTTATAACCCATTAGCCTCCTTTTCAACGTATTTCACCAAAACTTATAACTTTATACCTTGTGTCTAAATCACTATGATAGCATCTGCTTGGTGAGGACGTATATATAAGTTGAACAGAAAATTGTAAGTTAATTGATAATGGAAATCATTTAAATGAATAATAATAATAATAATATATTTAATTATACTTTTTAATTTAATTCAAAGTTTTAGATTATCTGGCAATTGTTTCATTCAATTATTTTCAATAGTTTATATACTTTTATTATAAAATCAATTTGTATATTCCATAATACTATTTTATTTTTACATTAAATTTGGAAAAAATTTAATGCTACAGCAGTTATCAAGTTTATCGATATTTTTTTCACCATTACATATGATGAATCGATGGGTGACTATATTTTTCAATGGTCACTTACTCGTTCAAGTGAACAATAGTGTAATGGCATTTTTAGTTGACGTGGTCGACATGTAAGTGGCGTGGAAAGTAAAAAAAAAAATTGACCAAATGAGATTGGCAAAGAAACGGAGAGACTTTTGGAACTTTAGAAACCTATGAATCTCAAGGTGGCAAGCGTGCATGACGTGAATCCTGATTGACCCACCGCAAGGTAGTTGACTTTTGCCAAAACGCCTCACATCAGATGGATTCACACCCTTAAACTACCCTCAATCGGCACGTTTTCAGAACGGTATTAGTAAACCCTATGGATTTTTAGGTCTCACAATGATTTCTCATGGGTCGTAGAATCTGCCTCGATTATCGCAAAGTCAACTTGAGTCAATTTATCATTGAATATCACTTGAGTCATCGTCATCTATAATACAACTGATAAGGACACTTTGTGAATAATTTATGTAATAAAAAAAAAAAAAGGAATGGACATTCATGTTGTTACATTTATAATTTATTTTATCTATTGTATAGATAATTAAATGAGGAATATATAAGAAATGTCTTACAATACTTGATATATTGATGGATAAATGAATTAGTCGGTTCAATACAATACCTTTGATGACAAAGAAATCGTAATTGGAAAGTGAACACAAATGTCAAGCGCCAATACACTCGAATCAACTGTGACAACACTTCCCACTAGACTTTTTCATTCTTTCTTGTGTCTTGCATTTGCTGATTTCTTATATGTTGCTGATTTCCAATCTTCAACAATACTCTTTTATCTGCGTCTTATCGTCAAGTTACGACTTGTTACCGCACTCCCTTCTTGGAACCTTTTTCTCATCACTTGACCTATTTCAACATCCATTATTCCGTTACCATTGGGGATGTGGACTCATGTGTCTTATTCCATCAATATGTTTTTCTCTATATTTTCATTTCAAATGGACATTTTACTTTTTTGCACTCTTTTCTCCAATATCTTTAGTCTCTTTCATCTTTGTTTTCTTCATCTTCATCTTCATCATTATCATCTTCTTCTTCTTCTTCTTCTTTTTTTTCTTCTTCATATTATTCTCTATTATCTTTTTATCCCCTGTTGTTTTTTTATTTTTTACTATAGTCTCTTTACCTTGTGGTGCAGCATCTGTTTCGTCCAATTCTTTAATCTTTCTATTTATTGACGCTTGTCCATCTTTACTAAGTCGCATCGATATTCCTTGTGCAATTTCACCAACATTGTCGCTCGTAAATTCCTTGCTTTTCCCCATGTCGTCTGTCGTATTCATTGTTATCCCCCTTTGTTCAAAGCCATTCAAAGCTCCTTGTGCTTTAGCTTTGACACCCTGTAGGATGTGAACATCATCCATGCATATCAGATCTTTCTGTTTCACTGACGGTGAATGCGCATTATTGTCACCATCCCAACAGCCAATCTCCAATTGTGCGCGGCTCACTTCGCGGCATTGATACGGATTACTCTCACATGTCTCTTCGCGCACATGAAATTCATCATTTGAAAAGCTCTCAATCTCTGTGATTATTGATTTACCAAAATAGTTTAGTCTAGTATAAATAGTAATTGATCCTGAATCATTTGATTTATGTTCATCAATAATCATATACGTATCCTTCATTGATCTGAATTTACACATGTTTATGAATATTAATAATTATTTGATTATAATTATTTCATATTATATATTTGAACTGTATTTTACCTGGATATTGGCTCTCGTGGGTGATAATAATTAAAGTGTTTTTGCATGTCTTTACGTTCTTTCAAGTCCTTAATTATACCGTTGAATAATGAATCAATTGGTATACGAGCTAATCCTACATTCTGGCATGGTTGCATTTCAAAATATTTGGATGTTTCTTTACATATGTATACGTCAATATTAGTGTTTGAAATTTTATGCTGGAGACGAGTTGCGGGAATTGCGAATACAATTGAAATCCCACTGTTGAAATATTCTTCTTCATTATTTAAATGATTGTATGTTAACTTATTTTTGCATTGTGGTGTTATTGATAACCAATCATCCACAATTCGAAACATCACTGTTGTTTTACGAATGACAGTTGAATCAAAGTCTGATATTTTTGGTACAAATAGCTGGATAATTTTGAATATTTGATCAATATTTTTTTTGTTTTTTTGTTTTTTTTTTTTTTTTTTTTTTTCAATTTTTGTGATGAAAATTATCGAGTTACCTTATCAATTACAAATTCTATCATCATTATGTGTAAATCTTGTATGACTATTAAAGCCGACATTATATAACGAATACACTTAATAATTTGTTATATTTCAATTGTGAATTTTATCAAATGGAAATTCTAAAAATAGGTAAATTTTGAAATTTAGGTTAAAATTCATGACATTTTAATTGTGTAACTGTTAATTCTTTTGTTACTTAGCAATCATTCATTTCCAATTCACTAATATCCAACAATAAAATTAAACTAAAAGTTTTTTCATTTTATAAATTCACAGTTCTTAATATGATTGGCTGTGAAAGAACAATTTTCCAACACTCGAGTCTTTTCTTCTGCTTCTTCTTTTCTCTTATTGATTTATACATTTGGGCCATTATATTGGCATTAATGATCACCGGCGCTTAATGCTTCTTTACTTTTCTATATTCAGAAGTATATAGTTCTATTCTATTTATTTTTTCTCGTTTCCCCTTTTTTTTCTGTTACTTTTTCTCATTGACTGCTTGTTTGAGCTTTGGCCATTCATTTTTTAGTATTTGCTCCTTTTTATCGTCACAAGTGAATACAATGAAAAAATTAACCAATTCTACCTTCTCCTCGTATTTCATCAAAGAACAGACATTAAATTTCTTTCTTAATGATAATTAAGCTCATAACAAATAATCTTTTCATATATAAATTAATCGTAATTCTTACGGCTATTTTTTTTTTAAATTTTACACTCTTCCATAAATTTATTTCAATATAATTAACATGAATTTATTGAGGTTAATGCAAGTCAATATACCAAGTTATTAATAATTCAGTTTTCTTATAAATTTTTTAAAAATAGATTTGATAATTGTGTCAAGAGCTTTTCATCACACGAAATTGTATAATAATGTTAGACTTGAATGAAATTAGAATGGTGTCATTGTGCTTGAGTGATTTATAGCTCGTGAGGCACGTACATTTGTAAAGTCAATTTTAATAGAAGAGAATCAATGTCTGAACAGTGTCCACTTGGACACCAAGTACTAAAGTGTTAAGTGGTACTAACCACATAGCCACCCCAGTCAACTGGTCCATGAACTCCATTTCTCTTTGAGAACTAACCTGGATCCGTGGCCTGAACGCAACCCCCGAGCTTTCACATTGCGGTTTATTCTGGTCCGAGCTCCCGAACATACGAGTGAAATAGAGAGGAAAGAAAAAAAAAAGAGCTGAAAGAAAGGTCATAGAGTGAATTTAAAGGACGAATGAAAGTTGAGATAGTCGTCAAGTGGATGCAGTAATTGATTCCAATGTTTTGCATACAGCAGTCACAGCTGCATTTTATATTCAACAATAATTCATTCTTAAATTAAAATATGACAAAATTTAATGTTATATCATTTCTTTGTTTATGGTTGAATAAAATATAAAATAAAAAATACATGGAAAATATTAATAAATAAATAAATAAATAAAATAAAAGAATAGGGTGGAGTTTTCAAAGTAAGAATTGGCCTGAGTCTTGATAAAATTTTTGCTCGTAACAAAAGTTTCTTTTTACCAGACTGCGCGACAATTCACGGAAGAGGTTGACTCGAAAAGGCATTAAGCGTGCTTTCTCTCTCTCTCTCTCTCTCTCTCGTACCGATAGTTTTTTTTTCTCTCTCTAAGATTTTTTTTCTATTCCATTACTTTAAGACGATTCCTGCTTCGCCGCAAGTAGGCGTGGATTTTCGGATAATATATTGACGCTGATACTTGCTCGTAACATTTCATTTTGTATATAGTTATAAAAGTAATACTGACAGGAAAGTGAGTGAATAATGTGGTTGCCCAAATTTCTCTCTGATAACTTTATCATATTCATACAATTCAAAACTATTATATATATATATGTATAATAGAATAACCTCAATTTGAAATCATGGTACCCGCAGATGTAATTCCAGTTTATGAATATAATTGAATAATTGAATAAACTTTACGATTATATTATGGATAATGTATTAAATTATCTATTTATATTTCAATATATTGATAATAATATTTTTGTAATTTAGTTATATAATGATTTTTCATTGAAACTAAAATATTGCCAATTATAATTTGATGGTAATAAAATTTATTCTATCTATTGAATTATAAATGAAGATTTGAAATTTAGTTGAATTTACAATGAATTTTCATCATTAATCAAAATCCGATTGTCAATAGAACTTTGATTCTTATCGGTTTATCATATTTTGAGTGAACGCGGGTGTATATGTAGTTGAGATGAATCAGCAAGTAATTTCTATTAGTTGATGAAATTTCGTCAATTCTGAACGCTTACAAGAAACTTCCCCTAATTATTTTCTCAAATCCCTAGAATTACTGACCGCTATAGATTCACAGGTTTAATAATCCTACAGTTTGTATTAGTCCAGTAATTCAAAACTTTTCTTCTGACCGACTATGACAAACCAGTAATTAAAACTTATAATTCATTGCAATAAAAATTTTATGATAAAACAGTAATATTTTCTTGCAAAAAATAATTATTATTAAAAAAGTTTTTATTCATTCAAAATACAATTATATTTATTTTGAATGAGTTGATGGTAAATCAAATATATTTATTTTGTTATTTTTGAAATATAATCATATGAATTAATGAAGATTTTGGTATAGGAATAACAATAAATGTTAAAAAATTACATAGATGCCTAGAGAATCACTGTAAAAGCCAGAGGAAAGATGTCTCATGAGTACTCTTTGGACGCGACACTTGTTAAACTCACTCTCGACAAGACTATTTCGCTTTCGTGAGCCGTGAGCATCTTCAGGAAACTCGACTTGAGAGAAAAGTTGTCCTCTTCATAAAAATAAAATGAAAAAAAAAAAAAAAAAAAAAAAAAAAAAATCAAAAGTAGCAAAAGAGAAAGCGAAATAAAGCGACAGAGATGGGAAAAGTTTCACTACCACTCCGGGACACGACACATTTTATGTTTTTAAATTAATTTTTTACAATCTCCATCATTGAGATATAATAATATTCTTTTTTTTTGTTTTGCAACTTATATAATTTATATAATTATTGAATTTTCATACTATAGAATTATATTTTATTTCATTTTTTTTTTTTTTCTTTTCTCTCTTTTAACAGGTGAGTTTTGGACGAGTATTAAAAATTTCTCATGACATATCACATACATCATAAGACAAAAAACTCAATTATCAACTCTTATATATAACGATAAGTAACAAAATTTATAAATATATTAATATACATACATATATATAGTAAGATGATTTTCTTTCAGCAACAGGCATTCACAAAATATAGTTGAACGAGAGAATATGAAGCACATAAAGCTATGTCGAGAATAGGTCTCACAACTTGCACAATTTAAGTGAGCAAGAAAATAGTGCAGAACAAAACAGCAACAGTACGCGGTATTTCTAAACACGTGCAAGCATCGCACGTACAAATATACGTCTATATATATATTTATATACATACATATATACGTTATGAAATATACAAGTAGTAAGAGGAGTGTTGGGGATGGGAGTGGGCGCGTGTGAGGAAGAAGAGAGTAGATAAGGCAAAGTAGACGACTGCTGTTGGCGATATTACAAAAGTTTTCGCACCCGTAGTCAGGCTAACGGGGCCAAATGTTTTCGGTGGCACCTTGTGGGAATATTTCGCGTGCTGTAATACAAGATTTCTCCCTCTCTCTCTCTCTCTCTCTCTATACTCTCTATACCTTCTATATTCCATCTCAACTATATACAAACATATATTTTTTATGTAGTTACACAACTGTTTACTGTCTTTATTACGATCCCGAGTACGATACTAAAGTATGTCTTATACAAGTAATGCATATTGTATGCGACTGATGTAAATGCAACTTATCTACATTTGTGGATAGTGACAAAGGGAGAATAGATACGTTGATGATGATATGTCTATATTGACATCGTGCTGCATTTGTACTTGAACACGAAATTGAATTGGTTGAGACGTGAGTGTACAACAATACTGAATTCACCATGTGAAATGAGAATTGTACGTGTGTGTTGGATTTTTAAAGTAAAAGAATTTGAGTTATTTGATAGTAGTGATATTGTGTTGATGCTCGTGTACGGTGATATAGACGATCTAAAAGCGATACCTGTTCAAGCTGCATCAGTGATAAAACCATTCGTTCTCTACATAAGGTTTGTATGGGAATAGTCACGCACACAATATCAATGTAACAAATATATACGTTTATAGTGTGTTTACTTCATTTTACCCATTGGACTCTATTCAATTCAGACATGATAACAAAAGTTGCAATACTCATCAATGATTTTCATTAAAATTCTAAAAATACATCTCACAATACTTTTTTTTTTGTGTGTGTATGTGTTTTTTTTTTATGGATTAATATAAATAGTAGAATAATAATAATAATAATAATAATAATGTATTGAGTATGATGGATATAAAAATAATTATGACGTTGAGCTTCAAATGTGCGGTGGAAACTTTTGATATTTATTATGTACTAACTCAATTTTCGATAACGAATTTGTTAATGGTTATCGTTTTTTATTATTATTATTATTATTTTGAATTAAATTTTTCTCCTCAGTTACTTTTTTTTATTGAACAAAAAAAAAACCGAAGGAAATGAAAGCCCTTTTTATACCCACAAGTAGATTTTTTTTTTTTTTTTTTTTTTTTTTTTTCGAATGAGTTTGAAATAGTTCCTTATTGCTCGTGAAAATAATGTGGGTCAAGTTGAAGAGCTTAAGTTAATTTCACCGCATTATTTTATAATTTGATTAATTATATTTCAATATATATACATTGCAATAATTAACAAACGAATAAAAATGAATTAATATTAATATTATATAAAAACTTTTTCTCATTATGTAATGAATAGAAAAGAAAAAAAAAAAAAAAAATTAATTATAATTCAACAGTTGACAGAAATTTTCAACAATAGCACAATTATTTTTAATAAAAAATAAATATTATATCAGATAATATTACATTACATTATGATTTATTAATTGGAAAATTTATTGATGAGAAAAAAAAATTAATAATAATAACCAACCGATTGAGGCATAAAATAAAAGGTTAATAAATAGTTAATCGTACATGTTTGTATTCGCGACGATGAACAAATTCAATCCTGTCATCAACACAAAAATGACATGTACAATATCAAATGCTATTGATAAAGTAAAGACAAAGATACCAGCGATACAATAGCACACGAGAGAGTGTAAAGGATAATGGTGAGGGGAGGTGGAGAGAGGCGAGGAAGAAAAAAAATAATAAAACAAAAAGAGGGTGTCACGACAGGAATAATAGAATTACGTTTCGAATTACGATTTTACACTTTATCCTTTCCTCATTCGCAAATCGCTCAGTGCGCGTAATCGAAGTACCAAATGTTCCACTCTCACGCGGATTTATTTCACAGACTTCACTGAAAGAAGGAAAAAAAAAAAAAATAAATAAATATCCCACCTCCTTTTTCAAACTCAGTCTCTTTAAAAGCTACTACAAAGAATGAGATCAGTTATATACATGAAATATACGTACATGTATATAATATTGGTGTGAAATAAAAAAAAAATAAATAAATAATAAAGTTAAAAAAATGCTCTTTGCGCGTGTAGCGCAACCCCGAACAGTTCATGGTGGAAAAGCAACGATAAGAAGCTCGCTCATAAAGACGCCATCAAATCGAATTTATTGGTGATACGTCAACCTTGCTATTGAGTTTCAAGCGCAATTTTCGATAATAAATATAAGTCTATCTTTTACCCGCAACACTTGCGCTATTATATTGTGCGGTTTCACTTTATATTATTATTATTGTTATTATTATTATTTATATAAAAATAATAATTATTATGAATATTAATCTTTATAAATGTATTTTTGCATAGTGTATGAATATTACGTTGTGTATGAAAAAAATGTGATGACAGTATAACAATAGTTTTTGTCTTTTATTATTATTATTATTATTATTTATTTATTATTTTTTTTTTTTCGATTTATTTTTCATCATTTTTTGAAATGGGTTTCTACACAAGAGGGCAAAAGAGAGATAGAAATTTTTATTTTTTTTTTTCAATCTGGACGTTGCAATAGAGAAAAATATATATATTTTGATTTATTTCTAATTTTTTTTTTTTTTTCTCCTTTTTTTTGCCTGTTTAAATGGGGTAACTCAGAGAATATGTGTGTGTGTGTTTGTGTTGGTGCATATTGGAAGGCATTTATTTATCAACATGAGTATGTGAGTATATGTATGTGTGTATGTATGTGTGTAGATGTGTATGAGAATATGTGTTTGTGTATGAGTGTGTGGAAAATGTTGAAGTAAAACTTTTGCGATTAAACTCTCGGGCAGACTTCGACGCGTCGGTAAATAAATGGTGGCTGCTGGTTGCTCTACAGTTACACACATTCACAGTTTGATACAGCCACATAAATACACTCACATATGTATATGTATATGTATATATTTTGGATAAATGTATATAGGTAGTATGCATATTGTATATTACAGAAACTCTTGTGCTTGTCGTTATAATGCAATGCGCTTGGACATTTTGTTCGTTCATATACTCATCCACACACATATATATATATATATATATATATTATATATAAACCATCAGTGACAAAATTTACGTGAGTACGCGCACAAGAATAACAAAACGTAAATGCGAGAAAACTCGTTCAAATATTTCCGACTCAGTTATATACACATTTATATCTACACTCGCTACGTTCACTCTATCGTTTCTTGAAACTGGAATGAGATCAGAGTCAGTTTATAGCATAGGATTATTGTCTCGGAATTTTATGAACGTGAAAATTCATCCGATAAATTCAACTTTTCACATATCCACATATATTTATTTATTATATATATATATATAATATTTTTGTTGATTTATTGAATACAAATGTGTTGATTATAAATATTATGTATTATTTAATTTAGATACAAATATATTATTTATAACACTAGATAATTTCAGCTTATTAACACGTACTATTTATACTCTTATATTCAAATATTAAATTATCGTTCATTATTGAATGCATAAACATGCACACGAATATACTCAACGACCCTGATGTAAAAGCTCTAGAGAAATCAGTATATTGTGTGGTATTCATCACGAATTCATAATATATTCCGCTGTATATTTACACATATATAGACACGCGCGTACACACATACGTCATATATATATGCATGTGTGAGGGGATATAGAATAAAGTTGCAGTAGAATTTGCAGTCTATGCACGATGGTGGTTGGCCATTATGAGTGTAACGTGATGTATGAGCACATCAACTCTATCTATATTCCATTGGGATTTGATGAGGAACAAAAAAATATATATTATGTATGTATATATCTTGATAAAAATAATAATGAATAAAAAGGGATTCATATATTTTTACTTGTAGAGGTGTTGCAATGAAATGAGAAGAGAGTGTTTAATATACTCTGATTAATGTTACACTTTTAGTTCATTAGCATATAGAAAAATCCTTTCAAATTGATGTATAAGCCCAAAAACTCAGATGTCCATGTAGACAAATTACATTTTTTTTTTTTTTTTTCTCGCTATTATATATACGAATTTATGTGAAATTTTTTTCATTTTATTTATTATTCTTTTAACACAGTGAAATTTATATTCTTTCCTTTAATTAATGAAATTTGAGGAGAGAAAAAAATTTTTTTTTTTTCCCACAATATTTAATTAAAATATGAAATAATTGTTGGTGAAATCATATTTTTGTTACAATTTTTTTTTTTTTTCTTTTTTTTGTGTAAAGTAGAATGGAAAAAGCACACACATTATTGTAAAATAATATTCCATTAATTTTTTTTTCTCTCTCGTTCTTTTCATATAAATTTCATTGAAAAAATATTCCCAAATTTTTTGATTTTTCTGTTTTTTTTTTTATTTCAAAAATCGAGAAATTGTATGTACATTTTCTCCTGAATTGAGAAAGATATATATATATGTATATATATATTTTTTTTCTGCCTGGCACACTTTTGCTTCTACGCCGATGGTGCATAATAAATAATCCCCAGAGGCCGTATAATACGGTGCTTTATCAATGACGATGTTCCGGTAACGCTCGAGTTGCACTACTTGTGCACCCTATCAAGGGAGAGAAGAGAAAGACTCGAAGTGAATTTCTATAGGTATAAAGGCAAAGATAGCAGCAAATGATATACATATACTTACGAAATTTATATATTATATAATCTATATAAATTCTTGCGATTCTCGACCATTGTGACACTTCATTCTGAATGATTGATTACTCCACAAAGTAACACAATTATATATCTATATATATATATATATATATATTAAATTCATTGCATATAGTTTCATAAAGAATTTTTTTATATATTTTTTTCATTTTTCCCAAAAATATATGACGGAAAAATCTTTTAAATGAGAACTGGCTTGTGTTTACAAGACAAAACTTTTTATACAGGTACAGTAGATGACGTGTTATACTTTACGTATATTTTATCTCTTAATATATGCGCGAGTATTTTATAAAATATGATGAGACGCATTTAAAATTTCATATATTGAGATACAATGATTTTTTTTTTTTTTTCATTTACCAATATCACGAGATTATATTAATAAAGCAATATTATTAAATGGGATTGAAAATTTTGAATAAGTTGTTGAGTATATACTTGATTCAAGAGATTTATCATCGTAATGAAATTGGATGAGTATATACCACGAATAAATAATTTTTTTTTTTTTTTTTGCGAAATATTATTATAGTTTGAATCGTATTCATTTATATATTCAGTTAAATAGTAACATTTTCTATCGCTGTCTCACATATTTCGTGGGGAAAAAAAAACTCTGTTTACATTTAATATTTATTTGAGTACTCAAAAATATATATTTATATTAATTTCATTGTAGGTTCGATTGAATATTCAATGGCACTCGTATCTATGCACTCATGCAAATTATTTTATGGTATTTTTATCTTATCATTTATTTATTTATTTATTTATTTATTTTTTTATATTTTGATTACGATTTTTGATTTATATGGGAATAACGTATACAGGAAGGAAATTTGAATTTTTTTAATATTTTTTATACAGTCATAGGGAAAAAAAAAATTCATAATAAAATTGAAACCACAACCACAAAAATCCCGTGAATTGTGGAACAACAATTTTCCATATACATCTGGTAGGAATTAATTTTATTTTTATTCCATGATTTCATTTTCTATTTATTTATTTATTCATTTATTTATTTTTTTTCTCTCACATTTTTGATGATGGACCACAGTGAAATTGAGACTGTATATTGTAATACAGGTTGATCATCGATTTATCTCACTTTGATAATTGTATCGATGAACATTCACTGATTCCAATGTGTCCTGTATATTCTGATATTTTGCAAAAACTGATTGTCGATTGTATCTCGACACCAACTTCAATCGTTGTCATTTCAATTTGTAAAATGGAAGTGAAAAATAAAAGAAAAATGAAAATAATTAATAAATAAAAGATTGAATGGTTCATCGAAAAATAAAAAAAAACAAAAAAAAAATAATAATAATAATAATAATAATAATAAAACAAAAAGAAGAGATTAAAAAAATGAAAAAATACAGAACAAATCAACACGAGAGAGAATGAAATGAAAATAATAAAATTGCCAGAATTCCCATTGTACTTTGGTTAGGACATCGCTCATCATATGACATGTGGCATTTTCAAAAAGTAAATTTAGTGTGCCATGAGCTGTATCGTAAATCCATTGATTTATATCAAACTCGACAATATTCATGTATATATAAAATTCTACTCTCAATATTTGCTCCGTTTCATACGAATTTCTTTTGTTAGCCATTGAATAATACTCGAGATATCATCACTGCAATATAAAAATACACAAATTTTCCACTGCGAATAGATATCATATAAATAATAATTAATCAAATGAATAATTAAATAAATAATACATGAACAAATTTAAGAATAAATTTGGAATAGAAAATATTACAATTGAGGCAATGAAAAAATTTAAATCAATTGAGTATAAAAATAAAATAAAAAATAAAAGCTAAAAATGAAGTGAAATAGAAATTCAATAGGAATATATATATTTATAAAAATAAAAAAAAAGTAAATAAGTGAGAAACTATTGCTTAGAAGGAAGGATATACCATCCTCAAAAGATTTAATGCTGTTCCACCCCTACCGTGTAAACGTCTTCCAAATATACTACCGCAAATTCCTCGGTCCATTATACAGAATCTTCTTGCTCCACCCTCTTCTTGGGTTCCTTCCGTCTTTCGTGAAAGTCCTTTGCGTGGGACTTGTCTTCTTAACCTCCCTCGTGCATCCTCTTATCCGTCTCACTCGACAAAATGTAATGCCACAAGGCACCAACTTATACACTCCTGTGTTCCCTGTCCTTATATATCTTATATAAAATTGAATAAAAAAAAAAATCTGTACGCCCTTATCTCGTTTCTGCAACTACTGCATCCACACTGTACACCAATACATTAATCTTATATACATTTATACCATGAATTTTTTTATTTTATTATTCATACTGTTATTATTATTTTTTTTATTTCATCCAATTATGTCAATGTAAAATATTTAAATGAAGACGTATATCTAACTCATAAATACATAAGTAAAATTTATTTTTCAAATTTTCTATTTTATTTATTGAAAAAATAAAAAAATAAAAATTCATCATTGCATAAAAATAAAATAATAATAAATTAATTTGAGTGAGAAATATATTTGAAAAAAAAATTTTAAATATCCATACGACAATTACATTAAAATTAATTGATATAATAATTAACATAAACTTAATTACATATATAATTATTATAATACACAGAAATAGCGTCATTGTAATTTGAATATTGCAATATAATAATCCCATATTCCAAGTGTGCGGTAATGCAACGAGCATTTTAGGATCAATGAAAACCGAGCTTACGTGGTAATTCCTGTTGAAATATCGTCTTCCTGGCGTGTGACTGTATATAGGCCCCGACGGGATCGTGTATCATGCCACGTTGCTTGTGTCCCCTCGTCGGATATTAACGTTCCTCATTACGTGAACGGCCGCGACCTCAATCCACCCCATGTACATATCACTATCGTTGATACCTGTACCTAAAAATCCCACCCCCATCCCATCCCCTCCCCAATCTCTTCTAAATACATATATATCATCATCATCATTTTCGAACATGTTCAGTAATAGTTATATGATTGGATCTGATTGAACTCTAATTAGCAATGCGAAATATCCAAATGCCATATGTGTGTGTGTGTGTGTTTGTTCAATTTATATATTTTGCTCGTTGACACGTGAAAATATCTACTAATTATAATTTATTACTTTTGAAATATATTCAATATAAATTTCAAAACATAAATGAAAACGAAAAAATATATTTATATAAAAAAGTGTCTAATTGGATTGGAATGAATTTATTTGATTTTACGTTAAAATTAAGGTAAATGAGTGATTACGTAGTTGTATTTAATTTTCAGGGCGTCACAGCGGCAATCAAGTGTATTTATATATATATATATATAGATGTGCCGCGTTGAGTTAATGATTCTGAACCTCGAATTTTGCAACGTTCACTCCCTGTCGCTTTTACCCCCTCATCATTTTGCCTATTTTATTTACTTTATTTTCTTTCTCGTCGTCTGCACTACGATTATCCATCCATCCCTTCACTTACCTCCACATTTTCTTTCCCTCTATCTTACTTTTTTACTCGAGTTTTCGCTATGTTTCGTCTTTCCCATCTTGACGTCGTTTCTCGATGACTAGAGACTACTCGTGCGCGGCAACCCACAGTAAACTCTTGCTTTTTTGCTCAACGCTTTTACACTACTTTTGGGTTCACAAAACGTCCCCCTTCCCAGTTCTTTTTCTTTGCCGCCGGTTACCCCTGTCGCAGATAAGGCGACGATTTACGGTCTTACCCTTTCCTTTTCTCTTCCATGCCACTACGTCGACTAATTCGTATCCGAGTTGAGCCTCCGGTTGCTTTTGCTTTCCCTCCTGATTAGCATTTTACATTTTTCTTTATCTCCTACTTTTTTTTTTTTTTTTTTTCGTTTCCTTTTTCGTTTTTTCGTTTTTTCGTTTTTTCGTTTTTTTTTTTTTTTTTCTCTGTATAAGACGAAAAAAGTTGTAGCAATAGTTTTATTTTCAACTGATCGTGTTTATCAAATGCATTTAATTTTGTTTTGAATGCTAAATAAAATGATAGAGTAAAACTTGAAAGTACTGATTTTTATTCTGATTTATCTTTCACTCGTTCTCTGCTTACATTTTCCGATCTCTGTTTCACTCCCTCATTTGAAATGAGGCCATTGGTGATGTAAATGAAGTAGCTCTCCTTTCCCCTTGTATCAGTACTATAGCAACTATATAATAACCGCACCCTCTACCACAACGCGGGATATATTGGATATAACAAAGGTTGAGTAGGTTTGAGCTTGTCTCTATATCACCGAGGATAGACTCAAAGAGCAAGTGAATCGAATTGAATGATATGAAAAACCGAAAAAAAAAAAAAAAAAAAAAAAAAAATTAAAAAAATAAGAAGAGAGAAAATTTAATCAAGGGGAAAGAAAAATTTCAATAAAATTAAATTTATTCACTTCTAATCATTTTGTCTATTTATATCATGTTTTTGTCGTGAAAAAAAAAAAAAAAAAAAAAAAAAAAAAAAAACAGAAAAAAAATGTTAATGCCAACACGAGGATGCAGATGTCAATCGGTAAAATATCACGACACTACGTCCGCCTTTTATTTTTCAATAAAAAACGATAGAAGAAAATGAAGAAAAAAAATTATATATTTCACTTACAATACTACCAATTCATCATCATCTTCTTCTTCTTCTTCTTCTTCTTTTTCTTTTTTTTTTTATTATTATCATTTTTTTTTTCTATTTGACTGTACAAAGAAAAAGTTGAATTGTGTAAGTGGGCGTAGGCCAGCTCGCAATGTCTGTGTGTATTAAATATAAAAAAAAAGAAGAATGAAGGATGAATTGGACAAAGAGTATGCAGAGTTCGTAGAAATCGAAAGTCAGTAAAAGAATATGACGATGGATAATCGATTGCGTGGGCTGAATAAACGAAATGATGAAGAGAGAAAAACAAAAAAAAAAAAACAAAAAACTTTATCCTCCAACAATCTGTGCCAAAATGATTTTTACTACATCAAAATAGTCATACCACGTAACATTTATAAATCATTCTCCAAACACGTCATTTCAATTCTCAGAATTATTTGCATCAAATAATAATATAGTCACATGTAGAAATGTAATAAAAAAAAAAACAATATACATATATATATATAATGTACGAATATGTGAGGGGGGAAAAAAAAATTCTTGTTGGATTTTTTTGTTTGTTTTTTAGGAGAGATATATAAAAAAAAAATATCACGTTCATGACACTAGAGATTATTATACGAGAATGGTATGGCAGCCAAGGATTATTAGCTCAACTAAAAGTACACCTAGCTTGAACGCATGTCGCTAAAATTAAATGAACTCTCTCCAAGAATTTGCGGAATAGCGCGAGAAGAGGAAGAAGGAGAAGTGGCAAGGAAGAAGGATCAGGACAGTGAGAAAGAGATGCAGAAAGTGGGAATGTAGAGTAAAGCTCCGCAGGGAAGAAATAAAATTAATTGTCGCTATGAATTTTATTCTTACTTTCATTATGTGAACCAAAAAGATACTAAAAACGAAAAAAAAAAAAAAAAAAAAAAAAAACATAAAATAAAATAAAAATAATAAGTAAAAATACGAAATAAATCATTTCAAGATCAAATTATATTTTTTTGTTGGAGTAAAAAAAAATTGTGTGAAAAAAATATTTAGTGAAAATGAAAAAAAAAAAAAAAAAGTGATGAACCAGGGAGGATGAGGAAATAAAAATGAAATGAAATAAGTAAAATAGTTTTTATTATTCACATCAACTATTCACTCAATTCAATTCTCATTTAATATCTAACATTACACGAATTGCCCAATGTAAATGTGACATATAATTAATTTTACAATAGAGAATTTCTCATAGAATATTGAAATAATAATTCCATCACTACAGGGAGTGAGTGTATATACACACTGGTCTAATCAAATGAGTAACATTAATTCTAATTTAAATGCAATATCCTTGACAATGTCATAAAGCTTTTGTCAGATGCTAATGCAATGTACTTTAGCGACAAATAGATATACATACTGGAGCACAAATACACACATACACACAAACAGAAAGGAGAAAACTTTAAACATTTAGTTTAGAGCTTCGTGTTGCCCTTTAACGAGGGACCATGGGATTAACTACGAATTAAGGATGTAACGACAAACGTGAAGGGGTTTCGCATACGCGGATAATACATGGAAGGGGTAGTGGGTTGTGTTTTCGGTTGCTGGTCGTTTGGCAAGGGTTCGACCGCTACAACCCTATATACTATCGTTATAGGGTTAGTAATTTAACTATATGTGGAGACAGTGGAGAATTTTGTTGGGTTAAACCATTAAATGTTACATGTATATTAGTTGTAACGTAACAGTGTTCAACGAATTTTCCAAGCTTGACCCTGTGATTAAGCTTTAAAATGTTGCAGGATCACTCATACGGATGGTTGGTCACTAAAGACAGTGGCCTCATCATCACTCCACAAACCAAAGGCCACTTTGACGGCCTTTTGCAAATTATTCGCGCGATGTGATCACCCCTTGGGCAAATGAGATACTTCACTTTACCTCTCGTTGTCCATCTCATCTTCACCTTGTACACCTTTATCTCATGAATATGTTTTTTTCTTGAATGATGAAGAGAAAAAAAAAAAAAAAAAAAGGAAAAAGAAGGGGAAATTAAAAAAAAAATACACTTTTTTGAGTGTATGTAATCATCGTGGCTCTTGTATGGGCACAAAGCGAAATGCCGCAATTTTAAGAGATAAATACATATATATATATATGGTGTGTGTATGTATGTTGAGAAATGGTATGAAAGGATAATTTGTAGAGTGCGCGCACTTTTTCTCTTCTTCAAAGTATCAACACTCATTTTATTCAACTCCACACCTGTTGTCAGTGATTTTTACACTACTGTGGCCCACTAGTTATGAGTGTGTGCATTTAAATATATACAAAGATATATATATATCCATATTTTCATCTACCGTGTATATTTTAATTCAATGTAAATGTCAGATATCAAATTTTCATTTTTATTTTATCTCATATCTGTCACGTATTTTTCAAAATATCGTATTGCTTTTGAGAGAGAAAAATAAATATATTACATAAAAATACGAAAAATAAACGAATAAAAATGTGTGATGTTGATGATATTCAAGTATTAATTACACCATAACAAAAATTGTGTACGCTATCAATAAAGTACAATGTCATTTTCCTTATTAAAAATTATAAAAAATATATAAATAATATAGAGTAATATATTCACGTTAATACATATGTTTCACTAACAACACCAATTAATAAACATATCCACACAGCACAAATAAATATAACTAATCCAAAGAAATATCCAAATACATATATACATATATGTATGTTAGGTAGATAAACATTATGTGTTTACATTATGTGTGAGAAATCACAAGAATTAATACACGGCAATATTGTACTGGCTAATATGAAAATCTACTATGCGTCCTTATGAAGAGTACTCGTGAAGTGGTAACGCCTTACGTTTAGTCAGCCATGTGCCCAAGTGCCAAAACTTTGTCCGCAGTCCGACTCGCCGTAAGTTAACCAAGACCAGACAAACTTTGCTACCCCGTAAAGCGGATTAGGCTAACTGGGGATTAGAGGGTCGCAAATTCTCTTGCAATCTCACTCACCTTCTCTACCTCTCTCATCTTCTCTTGCTACCACCTCTTGTGTATATGTTTCTATACACATATATATCTCACTAATACTGCTCTATCTATTCACATGGAGCTTTCTCGCTAACCGCTTGCTAGATCTATACTCGGCAATGTATATGTTTTGTGTTCCATCTCAGGGGCTCTTAGAAATACCGCGGTCAAAGTGTATGTCCCCTGAGGTAATGCTCAGCCGGTCCTCGATCTTGCTCGCTGTAATCCAACCGCTCTTTGTCCCTCTCATTTTTTTTTTTTCTTCCTCTTGATATATATTATGTAACTAACGAGCCTCAACATTTTACTCTTCACACTCCACCACCCCCGACAATAAACTTTTAACACGTGTACACATTGTGAATATATTTTTTTTTTTTTTGTACATTTTTTTCTCTCTTTTCTATTGAATTCAAGTACAAGTATGTATATATATGTATATCATATTTTTCACCCACAACAATTAATATTACTAATAATAATGAATTTTATAAAAACAATAGAGTTCAAGTGGAAAAAAAATTATTCCGTGAAATTGAAATGATAAAAATTGCAATATCTTATATTTAATTTAATTGATAAGGAAATAAGGGGAAAAAAATAGTAAACCACAGTCATCAACCTTCAGTTTTGATCTACGTAGGTTATTTTAGTATTTATATATTATATGTGTGTGTATAGAAAAAGTAGATAGACGTTTCAGATTTCAGTAGTAAACCAAGTGACTCATATTTCATTCTGTGCTTGTCAAACTCGGTATACCACTACCGTCATTCCGACAGGATTCCACGCAGTACATTGACGGGTTCTCGTTTCCACATACGTAATTTACCAAGCAAACTTTTTGTCTTTTTTTTTTCTAACATTACGTAATATACATATCTCATTATCGGTATATATTTATCCTGTAATAACAACTTAATACTATAGTCAACCAAATGATTGGAGAGAAAATTTTCACTTTAACTCACGATTAATAAAAATAAAAATTACATTGTAATAACAAATTATAATTCAATCAAATGATGGTAAAGTATAACTTATTAATCAAAGTATAGCATAAAAATGTAGATATAAATAATGAAAAAAAAAAAAAAAAAAAAAAAATTAAGATTTATATTGATAAATTAGTTATAAGACATTAATGGATGAAGACCAATAGATTTTAAGCGGCAATAAACCAACCGGTCGACTCTCGTACCTTTTTCACTTGCCTGACATATACGCTACATTTTCACTCTCCATCACGTCACTATATACATTAGTCCTGGGTACATGTATATATATATACATATATGTATATAAAAGTATACATAGGCAAACGTTGGCCTCTTTGGTTCGTCGATTTGTCTATCTACCTTTCTGCTACATAGATGTACGTTTATGTGGAACACTTTCTAAGAGGGTCTACAAATTTGCCCCCGTTTCACTCGTATTCACTTCTATTCTGTTTGTACGGGTGTTCCCGTCCATTTTACCTCTTTCAAAGAAATATATATAAATATATTTATAGACATATATTTATGTGGTGTACATGTGAAACTTTGAGAGTTTATCAATATAGATTTGTTGGTAACTGAATTTGTTTCGTTGCCAAAAAAGTATTTTAAAATACATTTAAATGACACATTTCATTTTATTGAAAATTCTATTCGATTGTTATACTTGGAACTTCTTTTTTTTTTTTCCTTTTTTTTTCTATATACAGTATAAAGAATAAAATAAAATACATATATTTATGTATATGTATGTGTGATAAATTTCAATCGAAGATGAATAGATGAAAATAAATATATGTAGGTCAAATCTGAGCGAATGTTGAATGGGATTATATCATATAGAGGAAGATGGTTTTGCAAACAGTATTACCTTCGATTTCGTGTAGAAAAGAAATTTCCTCTGACCCAATATCCGATTGAATTTCATTTTATTATTCGTCACAGGATTTCCACATAAATGCAAACACTTTTTTATCACAAATACATTGTATAAAATTTTTTATACATATTAATAAAATATAATATAATATATTTAATATGTAATGATGATGTAAATATTTTATAAAGATATTTTTCGTTTTTACGAATAAAAAAATAATAATAATACAAAAACATAATTGTCTAATGTGAAAATATATTGAAGTAAAATTTTTTTTTTTTTTTTTTTAGTCAATAGTCAAATGCAGATATATAAATTTTTACTGCATTGACGATGTGCATTATACGCTACTTGTCATCGTCTAGTCATTGCTGTGGCTAAGCGGCGAGAAACGATTTGTCGACAATTTCATGCTGTTTGCCTATGCATTACGATGTGTCGTCGAGTGACGTGAGTTACCCGAGAATTCGCTCTTTCCAACTCTCTTATACACTACCTATCTGTATTCACCCTCCACCATTTCATCTTTGCCTATCATCATTCAACACAGTGACTTGACTATCTACATCCAACCACTGAGATACGCAGGTGACATACATCCACACATATATATAAAAATATATGCAATCAAATGGCTTTATTGTGCTACAGTTGATAGTACGAAATCTATTTATATCGTAAATTCCAATAGACAAAAAATAAGGAAAAAAAAAAAAAAAAAAGTTGAATAGTGAATTTTCTGAATTGAAAATCAAACTTTGAATATATAATTTTTTTTTTTTTCTTTTTTCTTACTTGTAATATTTTATGAGTAAATTTATACTGATGAGAAAAATTATTTATAAAATACTGTGTAAAGTTGGTTTAGATGTTTTTTTTTTTTTACTTGTATAATTAATCTATCGTGACAAGAAAATGTTGAAAAATTGATGAAAGTAATAGGTAAGGTTATAACTCATTGGCTATTGGAAAACAGTCACGTAGTGGGTGCGTTCATTAAGTGTATGCCTATTCCTCTAGCCCATTTTACCTACTTTCAACCCCCTTCAATATCACCCACTGTGACATTTCATTAGTCTTCATATCTAATATATTTTTCCAATTATTTATCTATTTAAATATCTAAATATATTCACTGTATATTTTACCTCTATAATTAAATTTTTTTTTTTTTTTTTTTTTTTTTTTCATGAATCTACCGAACTCAGGAGAAATGAAATATTTTTCTTATATTATTCTTTTTATATTCTGTTTCATATATTTAATATTATACAGCTTTATATGTAGGAGGGTTGAGAGTTAGAAAAATATTGCTGCAGATACAACAACAACAAAAAATAAAATAAAATAAATTGTATATGAGACGCATCTCATGTGTACAGTCTCACATGTTTATTGTTATTTTTTCTTCTCTTCCACTTATATATAAATAAATATATGTATATATATTTTTTCTTCAATTCCCTATGTTATGTATATTCTTAAGTAAAGGGATTGCGTACAGTCGAAGAACAAAGAGAATTGAAAATACGTATAACGTAGAGACGGGTATATATAAGAAAAAAAGTGAGGAGAAGCGGGGGCGGTTATTTTTGCAATACGCATTCTCCTTCTATAATATATGTTGAGATGTTGCAATATAGGGAACAGTCGTGGCGTGAAAAATAGAAAATGAAATAGAACGAAACAGCACGAAAACTGGATAAGTGAAAATGATAGAAAAATAGTGGAAAATTATATGGGAGAAAAAAGAATGAAAATAAAAACAATAAGAAAAGCGCAATGACAGAATCGTGAAATTTGCATCTCGAGCGAAGAATGAGTGTCTTTTTAAATATTTATACTATAAGAAAGATTTTCACTTCATAAAACAGGGGATAGTCCTCAGAAATATAAAAGTTTGGATATATACATATACATAGATACTGTATTTGAAATGTCGGCAGGTTGGTTGGTTGGTCGATTATTTGACAAATTTATGAACCACTTACGTGTATGCAAAATTCATATATAGATACGTATGTATAGTAAAGGTATAAACACATAGCAAGAGTGGAGAGGGGAAGTATGTGAAAAAAATTGAAAAATAAAATGGTAAAACTCTTGAAGGCGTGTATATGATGTGTATATATTGTGTGTGTGTGTGTGTGTGTGTGTGTGGTATAAGGACAAAACTTTTTCCACTTGTGTCTTGTAAACGATTTAGTTGCATTATAAGAAATTTCCACTTTTCTATATGGATCATTTTGTTTAGTGGTATATACACGTTCAAGACATTTATTATTTAAGAAATGAATTTATTGTTTTAAGCTACAAGAAATTAATTATGAAAAAATTTTTTACATTATATATTTTATTTTCGTATTTAATTAATATAGGTAACTTGAATAATATTCTTCTTCTTCGTCTTTTTTTTTTTTTCGTACTTTAGAAACAATGAAAAATTCCGTGCCATAGAGAAAAAATAAAAAAATTTTCGAGATAATATTTTCCCATAGAATTTTATTTTTATGCAAACAACTCGGATTTTCATTAACTATATTTTGCTATTTTATGCCATTAATGGAAACGAGGGTGAGTTTCAAGTAGAGGTTAAGTGCACACACATGTGGTAGTTATAATAGCAAATGTTTATGCTTACGCCAGATGCTTTTCACCGCCCAATTCGCATAATAAAAGACAACAATAATACATAGAAATATTTAATTTATAAATATTTTCATAACAACATAATTTTTTTGTCTGAATAATTTATCAAATTTTCTTAAAAAGAAATATCAAAAAATGATAATAATAATAATAATAATTCTGTAAAATGTCAAAGTGAAAATAATAGTAAAATGTCAGTGAAAGAAATTTCCTAGCAAACTCGTAAGTCGTAATGCCACAAGTGACATTACGACCACGGTGGCTCCATTCACTTGGAAATAATTAAAATTTGGTAGTTTCTTCCGACCCATTAACTCGTTTCTCCACATTTTTTTTCTTTTTGACTTTACTTCATTCGTTCGTTCGTTCGTTCGTTCTTTCATTCTTTCTTTCTTCTTGATTTTTCTTCGCTGTGTCAGAGTGTTCACGTTGCCGGATAGTAAAAGTGCAAACGCGTCGCGCTAGCGAGTGGATATGGCGTCGTCGATCTTCGACTTTTCCTTCTCACATGGAAAGTATATTCTCTCCCTTCAAGTGGGAAAGTAAAAAGATGAGGGTGAAAAAAGGTGAAAGACAAAAAAAAAAAAAAAAAACACACAAAGAAACGCGGCCTCTCACAATCCAAGCTTGAAAGCACTCAAGAATATCTACTTGATATGCGAGGAGTCTTATACGCTTCGATTACTCATGTGCTCCATTTAACACCGAATTGATTTTTATTAGGATTCAACTTTGTCTCATTACTTATATCCTGTCTATAAAATAAGCGAAGAAAAATATTTAACTCATGTTTTTATTTACTTTCATTATTTTTATATAAATAACTCACATCAATTTTATTTATTATATCAATTGATTTATAAAGATGATATAGAATAGATTTGAAATAAAAATGAAAGGGGGAAAAAGAAAAAAAAAAAAAAAAAAAATTATGAAAAAATAGAAAAATGAATGGAGCACATTAGTTTTTCTCATGTCAAAACGTTTTTCCAACACTGGCCGTTGTAAAAATAATGGATAAAAGTTTTACCAGGACAGTACGAGACGAGTGCGAGAAAAGTACTAGAAGCACTAGTAGCACGAGTAATAGTTTTCTTGTCCTTGTTTCATCTCATCCTTTGGCTTACTCCAACATCGGAGCTTTCGATCGTATTCGATGCTTTTAAACCTGGTGCTTGGTTGCTCGCGAAAAAGACTAACGTTTTAAGAGACAAGCGCAAATGGGGTCGCGCGCCTCTTGCCTTACATTTTCTTTCTCTTTCATTTCTACTACCACCTCATCGTCCGACATTTCATTTCCAAACTATTCTTTCGTATTCTCTTCTTTCTCCATTACTATATACCTATATGTATACATAATATCCCCATCTACTTTGGCTCGAACTCAAAAGTTTCAAGCAGCGATTTGTCTTCGTTATTGTTTCACGGTTGTCGCCTTTTGCGAGCCGGATACCGATATTACCGTTGGCTAACGATCCACACTAGTGATAAAGAGTGCACAGAATGAGATTCGAGTTGCGAATATATTCGCGACAAAACTATAACGATGACAATATATGTATATACATAATGCGTTGATGATATAATAAAATCTAAATTATTTCATCGCAATGAAAAATTTTATTACTGGAGTCATATCAATTAATTTTTTAAATATGACTTGTATCATCCAATATCATTTTTTATATCATTTTACAACTTTTGAAACAATTCTCATGAATAAAAATTTTAATTAATGAACAATTATGAATTATCTTATATATATTCATAGATAAATCATTTATCATAATTACGTACAATAATAATTTGTAGATAACAAAAAAAAAAGAAAATAAATATTCACAATATAATTAGCGACTTATTTTGACTCTTAATTTGTATATATGACTATTGAAGTTGGTTAAACCCACTGAACCTCGTAAACTTCTATACAGACTTTACTATACAACCGAATTTCTTATCGTTCTATCTTCCATTTATTTACTAACTCTGTTTTTTTACTTTTTTTTTTTTTCATTTAATTCATAATTACACTTAATACTTTGACTCACTAATTGAAGATAAAAGGACGTGAAATATTTTTACTATTGTTACTAATTTAAATACGTGATGACAAATTGTATAAACAATAATGCTACGCGTATTTTTAATAATAATAATAATAATAATAATAATAATAATAATAATAATAATACGTGTTACATTGTGAAAATAAAAAAAATCTTCCTCTTCATGGATTGGAATAAAATGACGTCAAGAGTTTGTACGATTTACAGAATATAAAGGATTTAAAATCACAGTGACCACAGTGATGAAATGGAACACGTACTATTTTCACACCTTTATATATATATAAATGTACACGTATATGTGCTCACGTCGTAAAGTAAATTCAATTTAAATTCTAATGTCAGTGGTTGGTGTAGTGTACGCGCTTGCGCTTGCATCTACACTCCGCCATCATCGTTCTGGTATAGAGGTTGGTCCCGCGGGCTTACTTTTACGACGTCGCTATTTTACTTTAAGCGCAATTTCCGAATACCATTAATATCCATCGCTGTGGTATAGCGTTTCATTACATCCTGAGCATGCACACAAATCCTCTGATGGTATAACATCTCACTACAACTCACCATCTTCATCCCAACAAACATTTGTCTCTTCCAATCGAATTATATATATATATATAAATATTTCCAATATACAATTAATCACTACAATCAATTTCATGTAATTCTATAAAAAAAAAAATTTTTTTTTTTTTTTCACTCCGCAAAAATTTATTTTCATTTTTTTTTTTTTTTTTGTAAAAAAAAATTTGATTTCTTTCAAATAACACAAAAAAAAAAATACGTAGTTTTCTGTGGCTTTGTAGACGACAATGAATTGGAGTGAAATTCTCCATCACTTATACGAACCCACCAAGTTATAAGGTCCATATTCCTATACCTGTATAGAGTCTCTCTAAAGACCATTTAATCGTACTGAATGTCCTTAATTCGTGTCTCCATTACCATACCCATTATTGAGTATATCTCACATACATAACGTCCGGAACACTCAATAATTCTCTTTAGATTGCTGGAACACATTCAACTTGAATTTCAGAACCTTATCAAGAATCATGAGACAGATTGAGTGTAAGAGAAATAATGAGTTTTAACACGGGATACTCGTGAAAAATTGAAGAATTAAATTTTCATATACATTCAAATCACATAGTATAATTTTATTAATATAATTATTTATTTTATTATTAGTACCACTGTGACAGATTTGCTGAGCAATGAGATGAACAAAGTGTTTTAGGTTGTGTAGTTTGATAGTAACATGAACAAAGTTGGTCCCATGTTTAATTGCTCAGTTGCACAGTTTCAGCGATCGACACGCTCTCAAACTCGCAAGTATATGCATGCACATACATCACTACAATATTTAGTGTGATACTCTAAACTCAATTGGAAACATCACGATGTGTAGCACGTATATGTATCCAAAGCAAAAGAGATAGATAGAGAAACGTTGAGAATTTCGTGTTACGTAGAATGTGGAACGTCTCTATGTGTACACGCTCATGCTGAGGGAATGTACATCGTCAGTGTCGCGGTGGAATCTGAGCAATTATCACACAGAAAACGATTCCCTTCGAGGCCTCAATCTATTCTCAGCACAAATATACGTTTCGCCTCAAACCTCAAACGACTCTATTCTATCTAAAGCTCAATGTGAAATGTTCACTAAACATATATTCACATACATATATTCGTATATATACGCATACACACACAAAACATCTACCATATCCTCATCTGTATAATTACAAAATCCCACGACTTCACTTTCATTGCGAATATGTATTTATCTATAACACGAATACTCCTCACAAAGCATATCGATATTAATATAAATTAAATGGATTTAGTTATCCACGAGAATATATTATTTTATGCTGTATAATTTTACTCGCTTGTTGAAATTCATATTGAATTTTGTCATCAAACATCTTTTTTTGTTTTTTTTTTTTTTTTTTTGGGTTCATATATAAGAAATTTTACCTGCATAAAGTTCATTTTCTGGATATAAAAGGGAATATAATTGATTTGAAATAAATAGACAAGTGGGGAAACACAGAGTACAGCTGTGAAATTAGTCCTGATGCAGATGCACTCAGTATTCTCTAATTTCACCACCGACTCCATTTCCACCACTATCTTCACAGCATTTCATTTTGTCCTCTCTCACTAATGCCCAAAATCATCATCGCATTAAAATTGTTTAATTCATGAATTCACGTATATAATTGTAAAATGACTTAATTTCAACACATTTATATTTTTTTATGTTCATTCATCTGACTTACATTTGTGGGTTTGGGTAATTTTTGTTTTTTTTTTTTGTTTTTCTCTTTTCATCGTAAGTAGGACAGAGTTCAATGTGAAACTCCTTTATATTTTCTATGTTATTCAGCAATCTTTTGAATTCAATCTAAATTAATTAAAAATTTTTGTATAGCATCTCTTGTGAGTGTCGAGTAGTCTAGTCAAAATATTTTCAAGACAGTTCGTTAGCAACGTTTCTTCAATTTCACTAGTATTTTCTGTCGACGTAAAAAGTTGATAATTATTAGTCTTTACTAAATTTCAACATCATCATCATCATCATCATCATTACAATAATAATAATTATTTTTTATTACTATTATTGTTGTTGCTGTTGTTATGGTTATTATTGGGCAATCAAATTAGATTATTGTAATAAACAATCCATAATTATATCATCTTATATTACTCACCGTCAAAGAATATATGTAAATATTATATGAATTCCCTATATTTATATTTGAAATTCGACAAGTTATTGATGTATATATTGTATGTATTGAAATTTTGATTGGAATGATTATTGAAGATGGAGCGTTTCCAGTTAATAAATACAATTTTGATGAGGGTAAATTCAATAGCTAATAGAAATAATATTTCAAGAATTTATTAGCTCGTTTCATTGTGCAATTTTATCATTATAATTTGAAATTATTTCATTAAAATTGATGAAATAATTGAAAATATCGGTAATGATTATATTTTATTTTTTTGTGCTGTTAAATACTTTAACTGATTTATCAAGTATTATATGTAATAATTTATAGTGCTTTTTTTTTTAAATCTAATATTCTGTAATATAATAACTTAAATTTTCCAAGAGTCTTATCTCAGTTATGTCGTGGCCAATGATGTGAAAGCGGCAGTCGAGATAAGAGTATATATTCTCATACTAGACATACGACTTTCCTTTATATCATCAACGTAGCACACCAGTAACTTCACCGCTCTGCTATTACGTCGCATCAATGTGCAAGTGTGTCAGGAGATTGTGAAGTCGTTGATGATATTTTGATAGAGATACTTAACATAACAAAATTCCGATTATTATTTTCATCCTGTCTATAATTATATATATTTTTTTAAATCAATATATTCACTAATTATTCACGTGAAAATTATTTATATTATTATAATCGTTCTTAAACTCTTCACTCATATGAGAATACAATAAAGAAAAGAATCCATCATCATCATTATCATCATCATCATGCAATATCGGTTTAGTAGTTTGTGCTCTCCAACGTTCGCGTCCATCAGTGGCTATTTTGCATGCGAATGCGTTGGATCCTTTTGGCACAACGACACGAATATGCATAGGAGTGAGATGAACGAGGGTCGACAATTTTCGTCGCTTATTCACCCTCAACCGAATCCTCTTTCCATCCTATATTCATCCCTTATACCGTTTTACTCTGGTTTTTTTTTTTTTTTTTTTTTTTTTTCCCGCTAAACCCCAATAGAATGAAAATATTTTTCATATATATACACACATACACACACAGTCAGATATTTTTTTCCTCATTTCATCATTTTCTTCTTTTTTTTCTCTCTCTTTTTCAATATTACTTTTTATATTGTTATTATTATAATTTTTTTTTCTCGATGAGTCAGTGAAAGCTTGGAATAATGTCGTGACTATTGGATCAATTGAACGGGCGGGTCGTTCTCCCGTATATTTTTCTAACTAAACGATTCTATGTGGAGATTAGATCACCACAGAAAAACTTTTGCAATAATATTTTTCATGAATTTCAATTCTATGTTCATTTTTAGAATCAATTGAATAACAATTCACATATATATTTTTTATATTTAAAAATATATATTTTATTATATAAAATAAGATATAATTAAATATAAGATAAAATATCACCTATAATATTTAATTAACTAGTTTTATATTACTCTCTCGAGTTTTTAATTAAATTAAATAATTATTGGCGTGGTTGCAGAAGTGAGTATCGGATATTGGATACCAATATTGGGTTCACAGAATTTCTAAACTAATTTACGCCTGCATGCAAAAGGATCACACAATACGTATTGACAATACTGGACATTTGTCAACACCAATACAATGAATGTAAATGTGCAATAGATTATTGTATAATGTCCAGTTGAATACAATAGTTGTAAGTTTATTGAAATTGACAATGTGAAATGTCAAGACTTATTTCATCTGAATTAGTTACATTATATCACACACTGATTGTCCTCCATCTAAATATTATAGATATTAATCATTCCGAATCATCATCTTCAGAACAATCCATAAATTTAATGTATTATTATAAATAAAAAAATAAAGAAAATGAGAATGAGAATGAGAATAAGGATAATTGAGAATGTGAATGCATCGAGAGACACAAGTGTTTGTTGAATCGCTCTACATTGTTACTCGAACAAAGACCAAACATTTCACGTGGGAATTTCTGTCCTGAGGCAAGCCGCACACGCTTCTCTCACTGTACAAATGACCCAGTAGGTTGGGGTAGACCGCGCGTGTTCACCACTAAACCGATGCAGCTGAATATATCTACAACTTCCTCATATCCTTATTACAAATTGCGCTAGCTTATTACGTACTTCTCTTTTTAATGCGTAAAAAAAAAAAAATAATAATAAAAATTTTTTCTTCACCCTCAACTTTATTTATTTTAATTCATATAAAATTATTCAGAAAACATGAAAAAAAAAAAAGGAAAAAAATTTAAGAAACTACAAATAAATTGAATTGAATTGAAAAATTGATGTAGGTGCAATGATAAATCTGATGAACAAAATTTTTCACTTAATAAATTGTTTATCGGATGCAATCATAATTTTTACCCTCCATCGAGATTTCATCGCTCGGGTCATTGCACTACTTTCCTCTTCCTTACACACACACACACACACCTATCTATATGTCTTATGTAAGAATATGTGTATATGTATGTACTTATGTAAGAACTATCACGCCAAACCCTCCTACTTCACTCGCTTTTTTTTCGTCGCCATTTTTCCCCACCATTTATCCTTCCATAAGAGATCCAAAGTCGAGCCATTGGTGCGGCAAAGTCTTGGTCGTACGTCTCGAAATAAAAGTCATAAAACTTACTCGATGATTTCCGAACGGCGATAACTCCCATATTCAAAGACAGCAGTAATACTTTTCATCGTATATTTATACGTTTATATATATACATACTCTTCTGTGCACGTTGCTTAGACGAGGATTCGTCTTATTTTATTCTTTCATAGTGCTGCGATAGGAAACAAATTCTATTCCAATATCCTCTAATAAAATCATATCGCTCTTATAAAAAAAAAAAAATTTTCCTTCATTCCACTTTAACATTTTCATATTTTTATTATTTTTTATTATTTTTTTTTTTTTGTTCTTCTTCTTTTTTTTTCAGTTAGTAAAAAATTCATGATAATTTTCATAATTTTTGAGAGTTTGCAATTTCGTTAATTCATATACACGTCATTGCACGTATAAAGAAAGATAAAATAAAAATTGTTATTTTTACGAGTTGGTTTGCACGCGTAACATAAAATATCGTCATGAACACCAGCGTTGGCTGGACCCCACAAAGATTACAACGATACCATCCCAAATTTATTACCTCCTTGTATCCACTTCGTATGTATGGTTGTGGGTCCAGGTAACTAAGCGTAACCTTCATCATCCCTTTTGCACTCTCGTGCATTTTACTTCTTGTATATATACAACTATACACACCAACCATTTTCACTTCTTGTTTATATATATATATATAATGTGTTTTCTTCCTATTATGGTGGCGTGCCCATTTGTGCGACCATTTCACGTTGCAGTATCCTATAACTTTGAGTGTATGTAACTAAATTCTATATCGAATGTAATCATATAGATATCATTTTGAATTATCTGGATAGTTTACTTATATACGAATATTATGATGTCATTGTAATTAAATTCATTCTCATGGGTAAATATCACGTTTTGGAGAAGGAAGAGAGAGAGAGAGAGAGAGAGAGAGACAGATGTATATATCTATCTATTTCTGTATTATTTCGATATTCAGCTGCTACTTTTCTACCGCGTGCAATGTATATAGTCTGTAGTGATATTGGTTTTCAATTATTGTCATGCCATCGGGAGCGAGTGCTTTTGTTGGGGAGTCACGCGATAAATATAGAACTTGACTAAATAAAATAACTTGCATTAGATTTCTAAATTATTTATAATTATCAAACTAATTTATTTTATTTCTTTTATTTCCATCGTCATATTATAAAATGAATTTGGTGGAAAGAAAAAAAAAAAAAAAATCATGATAAATATTAAATGAGAAAAAGATGAGCAAAAACTAAAAATATAATATTGGGAAATTATTATTTTATGGATAAAAATAATTTTTTACCAGTTAATGCAAAAATTCATTAATTATAATTTATTGAAATTTTTAATATTTTAAATATTTTTTAATTTATAATAATTTGTAGATTACAAATATCAATGAATAATTTAAATGATAATGAAGTTAAAAAAAATATATATGGATAAATCTAATAAATCTCCGAATTTATATGAGTTTCTATGAAGAATATGATATATGAATTTAATATTTAATATTATCTATATATATATAAGCGATTTACCACTCACTGACTCATGTTCGAAACGGCGAAACTACAATTCATATTGACTTGAAATTTGGCATAGAGATTGCTCATATGAAGTAGACGCTCACTAAGAACGGATTTTGTGAAACTCCTACAAAGAATTTTTTTTTTTTTCGAAACTTCGTTATGACCGGAAATAAGGTGGTAACGGTTGCTATGTTGATATTTGATCGTGTCACCGTTGCTATGCTAATAGTTGTCCCCTAGCAACGGCTGCTATGGGGATTTGAGTCCCTAGCAACGGTTGCTATGGTGATTTGAGTCCCTAACAACGGTTGCTATGGGGATTTTTGTCCCCTAGCAACGGTCGTTATGGTGATTTGAGTCCCTAGCAACGGTTGCTATGGGGATTTGAGTCCCTAACAACGGTTGCTATGGGGATTTGAGTCCCTAACAACGGTTGCTATGGGGATTTGAGTCCCTAACAACGGTTGCTATGGGGATTTGTGTCCCTAGCAACGGTTGCTATGGGGATTTTTGTCCCCTAGCAACGGTTGCTATTTGAAATTGAATCGAGAACAAAAAAAAGCATATGATGAAATGTTTGTCTGGTCATTCTTCAACCCGAAAAAAGAACAAAAAATGTTGTTTATAAAGAAATTGTCAGTATGTCATCATATTATTTCATTAATTCTTATCGACATTGAATATTCATTGTATATTATTGTATCAAATTGAATGTGTTAGTGATTTCCCTTTAGTAAGTTATTCATGGTTTAGGCCTACTGGGGACCCGCTATGTAAAATAATGGAAACGCATGCCATTACACAGTGCCTCATGGGTGATGTGGAAATCTGTGTAACGACAGATTCTCTTACTCACTGACTCATTTACTAATCATTACCTAATCATAGTGATAAATTATCATACCTATATACTCAAAATATGTCTACCAATAGGGAAACAAAAGTTCATGATGCAATGCCAACTTACGTCCAGCGAAGCGGATGGGTATCAGCTAGTATTATTATAAAATTTATTTTGTATATCACAACACCCACTTTGGTATCTTCACAATTATTGTAAGGATAATACGTAATATTATATCCAATTTATTGTGTCTTTCAGCTTGAGCTTGAACGTACAAACCCAGTACAAATATTCAGTAATACTTGGATTGCGACTTATGGTCGCGAGATAAGAAGCTTGAGGGTGGCTACGTTTCTTCCGATGTATCTGTATTTTCCTTCCCTTTATTCATCTCATCCCTCTGGGGGACTGCTTCACCATCACACTCCACATTTACTCACAATAGTATCATGGGAATTATCGTAGACACTCAACATATCCCTACAGGACCTCCATCGCATTTCCACCACTCAATTCCTCCCGTTTTCATGCTCATCTTCTACTTATCTTTTAGCTCACCAACAAGATTAGGAGGTTGAGTCGTTAACGAGCCCTCAAATTAAAATTGATCTTATCTTCCTGAATAATGAAACAATCGTTTGTCACTGTTTTATTATTCACTCTTCGCCCTTCATTACTTTTATGAAAAATTAATCATCACAGATTTTTATCATACAATTCATAAATTATTTATTGTTCTTCATTTCATCTATTATTTCCATCTATCGTTTTCTATTTTTCTTTTTTTTTCCGAGATTTAAGAATAGATTTGTTAATTAATTGAATTTTATTTGGATTGATTTTGAATTTGTATTAACTGTAAAATATTTAAATGATATAATATTTTATCTTTATCAATTAGTGTGAATAATTTATTAATATATTCATATTTCTTCTCTATTTTAATTGTTGTAGATGACGCTGAAATCACGATTGTCTGTTCTTCATTTTCCTTTACTACTTATTTTTCTAATCTCATCATCAGCTGGTCACAATAAGGTATGTATTTTTTTTTTTTTTTTTTTTCAGTTATTAAATTAACGTTAAATAATTTTTAATTTACATTTTCATAATTGTGGAATAGTAAAATGGTTTTTAGTGTATGTAAAAAATTAGTGAAAACGTTGGTATATTTTTTTTTTCCCAATCATATTTCATTTTAAGTCTATTAATGGGAATTTCATTGGGCTATATTTTGAGTTTAATGCTATTATGAAATTTATATATCATTTAATATTATGTATCTCTCCCGCTCTTCGCTTTTCCTCTCTCCACTATTCAGTGGCTCACAATTTTTATGTTCATCTACAATCATTATTTTCCATCATAAAAATATATTTAAACACCAATAACTTTTAATTATTATCATCAATTTTTTTTACTATTGAAATATTGTCGAATACAAAAAAAAAATTTGTCGTTAAAATAATCTTAAAAATATATGTAGGAAAAAATAATAAAAATATAGAAAAAAAAATCTACAGGTAACTTATATTACGTTATCATAGTTTTAGCGACTCTTCACTTTTATTCTCACTTCCACTGTAGCACTACAATGCGCGTGACAGTTTCAACAAAACAATGCAATAAAGAAGCGATGCCCACAAGAAAAACAATATAGTAAAAGTAGGAATAGAAGTGACAGAGACATATATATATAAATACACCCACAAAGACACAAAGATAAAAAATAAAAAAACAAAAGAGGAAAACAAAAAAATACAAGTGGAACTTGAGGGATATGAAAGGCGTTGGCGTGACAGTGAAACCGCATTAACTCGTCGCGGGAAAAGTTGCCTGAGCTTCGTCGTCCATGGGTCAATTAAAGTTAATCGTTTGTGACACAAAATGTTCTTCTCGGGGGGGTCGGTAAAATGGTTGCGAGATATGGGGCCGCACAAGGAAGGGAGAGAGAGAGGAAGAGAATAGATAGGGGAGGGTGGTAATGTCAGCTGTCTTTTAATTTACTTCGTAGAGCAAACGACCATCAGACGACTAGAAGTAAAAAAGATTGAAGAAAGAGAGAGGAAGAGTGAGACGAGGGTGAGAAGAAGTGGGATATGGCGAATGAAAAAAAATAAAAAAATAAAAAAATAATAAAGAATTGTGCTGGTGAGTATGAAAAGAGTTTTTGGTTTAAAAATATACTGCCATAGTAATTAGTTTTTACACCCTTTATTTTTTAAATTTTATATTCTTGTTGTTTTTCATCGTTTCTTTTTATATACTTTTTTTGGCGGTTTGTTATTTATTTATTTATTTATTATTATTATTTTTTTTTTTTTTTTTATTTCACTGCATGACGTTGTTATTGTGTCACAGAAAATTGTTCTTCCATGATGGTGGATTAAGTAAAACAGAGAAATATGTATTTTTAATAATGACTTTGAATTCACTACAGTGAATATATGTGTAGATGGTAATTGGAAAAAAATGCAAAATATAAATAATAATACAAGAAAAATAAATTATATAGTACAGAGAAAAAAAAAAAAAAAAAAATAGAGAAAATTAAATTGTGAGGAAATCGAGTCGAGAGAAAAATAATGAGATGAATTGACGTTTTTCATGGATATAAAAATATATACGTGAGTAAATATAATATAAAGTTAACGAGGAAAAAACGTCGGGTAAAACATAGGATTATATATACATATATATATATATATACATAGATTTTAAAAATATTCTCGATGGTAAAATGATGCAAATTCTACAGTCTCATTTCTAGTTTAAATATGTATAAATGGCCGCGTCTACGTTGCGACGCGTAACTGACAGGCGTATTAGCCACGTGAATTTATGTTTCAATTTTATTTTACATCCCACACTGGTCTTCGCAGCTGGTGATTCTATTTTTTGTTTCTTTTTATTTTTATCCTATCGCACTCTGAGTTCTATTCTGCCCTTTTACTACTACTACTACTACACTATCATATCGTCTTTCTTTTTCTCATTTGCTCTTACTACACAAAATTATTTGATGTCAACGTTACTGTTGTCGGTGCGAAAAGCGCGTGCACGTACCAACTAGAGAAAAAGAAGAAAAAAAAAAAAAATTATAAAAAACAAATCGGATTTACGTAAAACCTGGAAAAAAAAAAAAATAAATGGAATAAAACAATTGTTGAACGCATCACAGGAATATAACAATCAAATCATGGCGTATTGTACTGCTTCAAAGTAATAAAAATTTATAAAAAAAAAAGGAAAAAAACTGATTCTATGTACAAAAAAGATGGTAAATATTTATATTGCATATATATATTTTTTTTTATTCTTTTTTTTTTTGTCATATCACAAGATCCGAGACTATTATATATATCTGATAAAAATAAAATACAGGAAAATAATTCATAGAATAATAAAATGACTTTATGATTATACTTATTTTCGCTCATGGCATCAAGTCTCAGTGGATGAGTCATGGATATATAAGAGAACAGAGCTTTTTATAGAGTGATAATCTTCCTTTGGAATATTTCCCATGGTTTCATATATATATATATGATAGTAGTAAATCGTTACCACCCGTCAAATTATCATTTTTATTTATATAAATACGGTATAATATCATATAGCCATCAGACACATATACAATTCAATTTCTATGCCACACAACACATACACACACACACATCACACTCTTACATAGAACTGAGGAGACAGACAAAATAAACGAGGTTCGGTTTCTCAAATATCCCACAACCCCTCATTATCTCATTCATCCTCATTTACCTTATTTAATATCTTTATGAGAATAAACGTCATATAAATATTTTTTTATTCCCTCTTTTATATAAACAAATATACATAATTTCCTTTTTTTTTTGTTTTTGTTTTTTTAAAAAAACTTTATTTTTGTTCAACTTTTTTTTTTTCTGAATTTTTTTTTTAAATATATTTGATTCTATATTGTACTACTTAATTAATCTATTAACCGTGTTAAAAATACAAAAAGAAGAAAAAAAATAATGATAATAAGATGCGAAAGTATAAAAATAAAAAAATCCAAATGAAGTTTTCTTTGTAGATGAAACTCATTCATATTTTCATTTTGCTTGGATTATCGTGTTATAACAGAACTACCCTACTTTGCTTTCTTCGTTATCATTTAACTTATATACACTCTCTCACCTTCCTTTGCTCACTCGCTTTGAAATCAATTACCTCATTATAACTATACGAAGGCATCTATTATGTGAATGAAGGGAAAAACCAAAGGTCTACCGCGGGTAACATTGAAAATTTATTCTTGAAAAAGTCGATGAAACTAAAGACAATATTAAAAGTGAGGGGGACAATAGCGTATATAAACATATATATATATATATAAAGTATTTTCACAGAGTCCCTTCATTTTCTCTTGTACATTGAGAACAATTTTGTTCACCCTCTATCACCATCTACCAACGATTTAAACAGACGAGTGTAATAGGCAAGGACGGTTCAACTGCACGGAAAATTAGTGAAATTCCATTTTGGCAAAATGACGACAGTAGAAAAAGAGTCCATGGACGTCGGGGCCTCCTTCCAACTTAATCTTCGTCTTTTCTTTTTTTTTTTCTTTTTTTTTTTTTTTTTGCCTATATTTTCTTAGTCGCTCTCCCTTCTACTGTCTACTGTGACTCCTCGAAATTGAGGAGAAAGGACACCGAAGCAGAAAGGATAAGGGATGAAGAAGCTATAGAAAAGTACCAGACAGTGAGAAGATGAAAATAGAGAAAGAAAATCCAACTGGCTCAGAAAATTTGCATACGAATCTGACAGTAAAGTTATATATACGAATATCGGGCCTTCTTGGCTTCAATTTTATTCCTTATAGTCCATCTCTTCTGCGCCAGCTTTTTCAGATAAGAATATTTCCAGATCCTTTATACACTCACTTCTAACGACTAATGGCGTGGAAATTGAATAAACGACACTTGAATTCGTAATAATATTTTTTTTTTTTCATAAATCATAAATCACTTTATTATTAAAACACTATAATTTTTCATCATTGATAATTTAATATTATTATTTTTTAAGTAATATTCAATCGTCTTCCTCAATCAATACCACTGAATAAATCCCGAAAAAAAAAAAAAAAAACAAAAAAAAAATTATTAAGTAAAAATAGAATAATCCAGATGTTGCTAGGCAAACTATATTTTTCTTTTCCTCTTCGATTTTTTTTTTCTTTTTTTTTTTTTCTTTCAAAATTCAATTGCTTATTGTGACATATGGCGGGTGGATAAAGTTGAAGTTAACGGTTTCACGTTAGTCCACAAAAACAATTCCAAATATAAATAGGAGGATTGAAAGAAAATTATATAGATTTTCTTTTTACACACTCAACACGTATGCTTGATATGTATTTGTATTTCACTATGGATATATAGACTTGAATACACCCAGATGCAGAGTAAAAAATGTGTTCAATAGATTTTTAAAACCATAAAAAACAATTTAAATCTACTGTATGTTATAACAAGAAAAAAAAATACGAAAAAAATAATCTATAAATAACTTTTCATCCACCAAAAAAAATTTAAAAAAAAAAAAACAAAAAAACATGTCCTGCTGAACAAATAAAAAAAAAGTCTTGTACTCAATCGACTATTAAATAAAATCCATGAAAAAAATCTATATAAAAATATTTACTATTCAATCAATATCCTATTCTTTTTTGCTTCACCCTTTTCGTTTCCTTTCTCTCCCTCTATCTACAGTATGTTAATGAAAAAAAAGAAAAAAAAAAAAAATTACATATATACATATATATAAAGAGCAAAAAGAAAAATAGGCAAAACAATTTGTTCAACTAATTCAATTTATACCAACTGCGACGTTCTTTGATCTCATATACATGTACACGAGGTAAATAACAACACACACTAATGTTATTTCCCCTTTTCTTTTCTTGGACGTGATCGATGGTCAGTGACGTGTTGAGATTTTCATGTGTTTGTGTGTTGTATATTGTATTCTATTCTCGACGCAATTCAAATATATATATATATATATATATATATATATATTTTTTTTTTTTTCTTTTATTTCCAATATACGTCTCACTATTGATATAAATGATATGAGACTGATTGATGACAGCAATGAATTACCTCAATTTATCAAAAAAAAAACATACATATCAATTGAATTTATTACGATGAATGCACTAGTGAGAAGAGAAAAATCTTAAATAAAAATATTTTATATTTTATATTTATTAATTAATCAGTAATGATGTTATTGAATGTTGTTGTTGGTGATAATAATTATATTAATGTAGGTCTATGTATTTTGATTATATATATATATATATATATATATATATATATTGCTGTGAAATGTTCTTCACTCAAATATGTGTACATGTATATGTATATATGAGTCCTTTCTCGGACAGCTAATTTGAATACCATCCCAATTAAACATAGCGCGTTGAAATTAACCAGCATAATTGTCTCGGCTGTCCTATTTCATGTCTACACACACATGCATATGAATGATATAACTATACATATAACGATCAATCAACAAAGCTATCAATATAATTATCTTATGTAAATTGTATTTTTAATTAAATTGATATAAAAAAAAAAAATAATAATAATAATAATAAATAAATGAAACAAAGAGAATAGATAATAGAATGGAATTAAAGTGAATTATTTAATTTCCATATGATAAAATGAAATTTTGGATCTGATGGAAATTTTATTGAATGAATTTATTTAAAAACAAAAAAAATATTATTATCTCATCTATTTTTATTCTGGTTTTGTGAGTGTTTTTTTTTGTTTTTTTTTTTTTCTACGCCCTAACTTTTTCTTTATTTGGATATTTCTGCATGGGATTTTTGAATCGCGTCCAGTGAGACTGCAGCAAACCGAGAAATTGATAGCCACAGCAGTAGCAAGTAATTTAAAATGTAAATTTCAAATAATACAGGGGATCGAAATATACGTACAATATAGATGTGGCAAAAGGGCGAAGGAACGCCCACGGGAATGTTCATTTTATTATACATACATATAGATATACATATCCATTTATTTATATATATGTTACGAATTTTCGCAACGATGGCATTATATGTATGGTTGTGACTGGAAAACTATGGCCAAAGGGGCCGATTAAAATACACTATTCAACTGCATCTCATTCTCTCATTCTCTTGCCACTCATCTCTTCTCACGTAAAAATATAAACGACACAATAGTATGTGCATCTATTGTTTCTCTCTATTTTTTTCTTTTTTTCTTTTTTTTTTTTTTCCAACTGAATGTAAAAACAAACGTATACCAGTAATTATCATTAAATTCCATCCAATAATATACATTTTATTTTATTATTATTATTATTTTTTTTTTTTCTCATGTAGTTTATTTTCACATTTTTCATTCACTCTCAAAAGAATTCCCTGACAATTTATTTTCAACTCTATATATCTATCTATTTACTTTATTTTCTCACAATCCATCGTACAATTTTTCCAATGATCACACTCCAAAAATGTATATTGAAGCGAAGCTGTAAGGAATAAAATATATATGTATAATAGCATAGCAATATTATTGGTGAAAGTCCCTTTCCACTTTTCTCTACTTCTCTTCCACCGTCTCTCATCCACTATCCTTCGAGCAATCCAAGTGGACACTTGTGGCGCCGATAGTTTACAACATTCAAGCTCTCATTTCATCTCGTCTCACACAACTCTCATCTTACTTTTACCCCAACGAAGAAAATTCTTCAGTAACCGTGTACCATAATGCAATACGTAATGTCGTCAACAGTTTTACTACCGTGTGGGTATCGGTTCAACGAATCGGTATACCAGACGAGAGTAGGAAAAACGAAATAACAACAACAATATTTTATATCAGGTAGTTTGGTTGATGCAAACATTTAACACGAACAAATTTTAGAATCTACCCCGCATTTATTTATCCAACGACGTTTATTTCCGTTTAATATATATATTTTTTCTTTTTCTCATGGTCAATAGAATAAATTTTCATCTCAGATAGTAATAAGTAAAAAAAATTATAAAATAAATATATAAATAGATAGTATTTCCAAGTGTATATATTTAATCGATGTATGTGCGTGCTAAACATCATTAGAGAATAACGTCACAAACAAATGTATATATTTATAATATGTATGTTTAATTAGTTAATATTAAAGCTAAAATCATGAGAGTTTGTATACGTTGGCAATTATAAATATACATAGCACTGCGATAGTTGTATATGTGACAGAGGAATTGATGAAGAGTGTGTGTGTGTGAGAGCGGGAAAAATTTGGACATTGTTGGCGTGACGACAGCATAAATCGACGATACCTTACACCATCCGGGAAACTATCGGGATTTCACCGAGACCTCGCGGCTCGTGGCTACCCGCTGCGGCTCGTAAATGGATACACGTGACAGCAAGCACGTTATAGCACTCTATGTATATTGTATAGTACATACTAACATTGTACCGCAGGCATGTGAATCACCGCATGGTAAAATTTATTTCTCCTCTTTTCAAGTTCTTCAAATGCATCGACAGTGCTCATATACATAATATTTCATTGTTAAATTTCTATATTATTTATCATAGTTTATCCAATGAAAATATATATGTAAATTTATATTGGTAATAATTGAAAGCGTGAAAAATTATTATTATCAATTATTTCAATATTTATAGATTTATAAAGTAATAATAATGCGTTGATAATGTACATTTGATTTATGTAAAATCAATAATAGCGATTGTAAAATTTCCTGGATAGCCATGTAAATGTATACGCAAATATCACAATTAGTGAAGCTCCAGGATAAAATCTGTGATAGTTTGGGAAAATTTCATATGTACGTGCACGTACATATTCAAAATTGGAATGCAAAATGTTACGTGTATCAATATCACGGGCAGTATACGACAAGTATTATACGAAATAATATCGCACAACAAATATCGACATTGATGTTGCCACATGTAAAAGTCATATATACATTTTCCGTTAAGTGTGCAAAAGTAAGAAAATAAATAAAATAATAAATGTACATATGAGATGCACAAGATGACTTGTAGAAAATAAAGCAAGAAAAAAAATACTTGATAACGTTTGGTTAAGCCATTCACGATCGTTCAAGTTCCGTAAATTTTGTAGGATTCTTGGTACTTCGGAGTAATATTATTGTGTGTGTGAGGCCGGGGTAGGGAAGAGAAGGGGGGGGGGGGGAGAGGCTCGGTAAATATTGCGAATAGTATTGACAGTAGTTACCACTGAGGATAACCCAGATGAATACTGATGTATTGAAATTGTACGACCGGGTTATCGAAATTTACATGGATCTCTCGGTTGTGTAGTGTATATATAACAAATAGTACATGTGAATATTTCATGCGTCACAATTGTGTTTATATATTTTGAGTTTATATTGAGAAAAATAAGATAACAAAATGTAAATAGATGAAAAAAGGAGAAAAAGGTAAATTAATAAATAACGTGCAAAATTCACCATGGCCATATGAATTTTAATAAATTTATACATACAAAAAGTTTAAAGGAAAAAAAAATATATATTGTTATTTTTATTTGCAATCTTTGGAAAAATATCGTTATTATTGAGAACAAAAATATTTTTCCTAGTATATCAAATGAACAAAAAAATAATAATAATAATAATAAAATAAAGAATAAACTTTGGTAATACATATAAGTATGTGCATATGTAGATAATAAACATCATACAAAAAAAGTTTTATTGGGTAAAATGAAGGAAGAGTCGACAAGAAAAAATGACGGAAAAAAAAAATTATAATAATAAAATAAATAATAGGATGAAAAGAAAAAAAATTGAAGGAAAACATACTCATCCATTATGTTCTGGAAGATAAAGTGAATGAAATTGTATCGTAATTGCGTCAACTATCCAAATACAAAAGTTTTAATGGGCAATTCGAATTCCGGGTATCTCACAAAAGAACGCGAACTGAGCATTACAACTGACATCGTCCATTCCACCTTGCTTCAACAAAGTGCCACAATTCTGTACGCCACCGCCGTTGTCCGGCTGTATACCCCAACGATCGCTCCATTTTGTATAGCCATTTTTGTGAATAGAATCGCCATGAATTGTCACCCAGTCACCTTCGGAAAATAAATCATGAATTCCAATGAATGCTTGCTCATTGTTTGTTACATTTCTTAAATTTCCAGCGAATCGTTTGAATAAATCCAATAGTACCTGAAAAAAAAAAAATAATAATAATAATAATAATAATAATAAATTGTTATATAAACTACAAAAAAAAAAATTATTTCATAGAGAAAAAAAAAACAAAAAAAAGAAAGAAAGAGAACAGTAAAATTAATAAATAAATCATTATACTCACTCGTTCCTCAGCAATAGTTTCAATAATAGCAAGATGAGCACCCTCCTCACTGCAAACTTTTCTCGCTGTATTAAATGTCGCACCTCTAGTGTGAAATTTGTGTATTCCAATGCCCTCTGTATACTGATAGTCGTCTCTTTTATTAATATTATGAGTATTAAGATCGCATGTACAGCCTATACCATTAAATATTACATTGCGTAAGCCACTGAGACCATTTACACTTGTACACGTAGGAAAAATTAATTGTGGAGCACCATAGTCTGCATGACACGGTAATGATGATGATGATGATGATGATGATGATGATAATGATACCGATGTTGATGACGATGATGTCACAGGAATCACTTCAGTTGGTGGAGAATTTATTGGTTCCCAATATTTTGGTGTGACTGTTGATGACGGTGGCAATGCAAATGCCATCGTCATCAATAATATATGTAAATACAATATACCGAACATTTGTTTTTAATTCACGTCAAAACGTTTTTTTAAATACTATACAATAATTTGTATAAAGAAAAATCCGTATGGTTCTAACTGTAATCTGAGCTGAATGAATATCGGGTGGAAACTGAGAGGCCAATTCAGTTTTTGTCCCAAACAAAAATATATATATAGAGTACGCTTATCCCTCGTCATGCATATGCTATACTTCTACCGAAAGCCGGCAACACAGGAATAGAATATTTATGTCACGTGGGACTGAAGGTCTCACTATTCAAACAACTGGAGAATTCTTCTCAACAAGCCTTCGCAGGTTATACCTGTTTTTTTTGTGCCCTTAGTCAATCTTTTTTATTTTTATTTCCTTTTCATTATTTTTCATTGCTATTTACTCGTAAAAACTATACGTTGTAAAAGTAAAATGAAGAATATAATGTATGAAGTTTTTGTAGAATTAAATTTTTTATTATTCTTACAATTATTAATTTATTAGTAGATATTTTTTTTTATTATTGTTTAGTTTGTATGAACCTCAAATGTTATTTTTGATCACAAATTGTATGGCATGGATTTTCTAATGGAATTTTACAAGCAAATGGTAGATTAGCACTGCATATTATGTGGAATAGAAAGGGTTCACCATTTTCATATTTGATAGCACCGCAATTTTCTGAATAATTTTGAAATGGATATCCTGGCGCCCAGCCTGTAAATCCAGCATTAATGGATATTCCACGTAGTGATACAAATTTTAATTCTTCAAAATAATCATGAACTCCAACCCATGTCATTGGTGTTCCTATTTCTGTATTTTTCTGAGCGATCCACTGTAAAATAATGAGACTAATAAATAATGAGAAAATGTCAAGTTAAATTTTTTATATACATATATTTATATATGTATTAAAAAAATATATATATTTTTTTTTCACATTCTTATTAAATTTACTAACCGCTGCTTCATTTTTGCTTTTAACAAATGCCAATTCGGCGCCCTCTTCCATACATGTTTGTCTTGCAAAATTAAAATTTCCACGATTATTACTATTATATTTTAGCCATCCAATACCTTGTAACTTGACATAATCATCGCGCTTAGCTCGTATATCTACTGGTACACAACGACAACTCCTCTCTTTCTCCACACGTACAATAAGTTGTGAACCTTTGTTAATAATTTTGTAAGGTTTACCGCGACTATTGCCATCTTTCACTCGTTCTGGATCATTGGGATCATCATCGTCACAACAGCAATCTTGAGAATTCGAAGGCATACCTGAATTGCCGGTGCCAAAATCACGGAAATTTTTCAATTTTTCAAAAGCAATACTGTATGCCAAGTCATATGCCCATTTGGATTGTTGCATGTCGGTTGGTAACGTTCGAACTACATTTGATGCAATAAATTTTGCTAATCGTGCAATATCCGTATCTGACGCCGAAATATTCGAATATTCATGTAGATTATTGTCAATGTAATCATCAATTCCTCCAGAAACATGATCTTTGTTACCAAAGTAACCATGGTTTCCATTGATATTCACATTTTCATTTAACGCCATTGATATTACTGATCGACGTGGATTAGATATAACTGTATTGTCGCTCATGTCACGCCGCGATCCATGGATCATGTCATCATCTTGTGTCTGCAGGTGAAATTTTGACGTGGAAATGTTGATAAAATTTTGTTTTTTTATAATTGTTTATTTGGTAAAACATTATTGGGTGGTATGCATGGACAAGGCTTCTTACAAACACTGTAACAAGGTCTACATTCATGTTTATCACTATCAGAGCACCCTTCAGAGCATTTACTACATCTACCGAATTCTTGAGGTAATATTAAATGGAAGGATAGCATTTTGTCATAAACAGGATTGAAGGAAAAAAATGTATCCCAATAACTCAGAGGAGAGGACATGTTAGGAATTGACTGTAACTCATTTTCATAATTAACAGCATAGAAATTTTTCTCGTTATTGTAGTCATATATATCGTTTTCCATAATTGTAGAATCAGTATCATTATCAGTCCAAAAGTCACTGTCCACACCAGAATTTGTATAACCGTTTTGTTTATATAGATTCGATGTTTTATCACCTATATGAGTATCAGTATTATGATGATTGTCAGAATTACTATTAACGCTCGAATTTACAAAAGTAATGTATTTATCGTGATTTTGCATTTTATCATTACTATTAACTTCCCTGTGAATTGTAAAACCACTGTCTGTGAAAGAATCTTCAGATACATATTTTCCATCATGGCTCGATGGCGATTCGTTAGTGCCAGCATCAGTGACAGGTTTGATTCCAAAATTACCACTCATGCCGGATTGTGTAAAAATGTATTTGTTGTAATGAGATAATGGTGTGTCTTTACTACTAATATTCAAAGCATCGATTTCATGGATTAGATTTTCAGATAGTGCACCTGAATGCAAAGATGATGTTATGTGGATTGAATATAATGGTGATTTGGACTGGTTAGGTGATTGCGAATTGGAAGTAGGAAGAGATGACGGTAATTTTGATCCGAACGAATCGAATGTGTGTGATTCAGAACCAGGAGGACCCGAAAATTTTCCCGACTCGAGCTCATTTGATGAATATGATGAAGAATTAGTCCGAATCGCGGACAATGATGATTCCGACCAACTATATGGTTGACGCTCTGAGTTAGAATAATATGGGGAAGAAGATGATTTGAGCTGATCAGGTGAATGGGACTGGGCATCAGAGCTGGACGAGGTTCCTGATGCTCCGAATTTATCTGGTAAACGTGACAAAGAGTCTGAACTAGACGGAAACGGGGATTTTGATTGATCCGATGAATGAGACTGAGTTCTAAAATTATTCGAAGAATTGAGGAATTTCGATCGATCAGGTGGATGGGCTAGAGCACTAAACCCAGGCAAAAACGACATTGATGCAATTCGATCTGGGTTATGTAGCAGTTTTCCAATGTTGGGTTTAGGTTGAAACTCAGACTGGTCAGGTATATGAGACTGAAGACCAGAAACATCTGTGGAAAATTCAGATTTAGACCGATCAGAGGAAATTGACTGAGAGTTAGGAGGAGATAGATGTGATTTTGATTTTAATTGTGAAGTTGTTTCAGATTCGGATAATTGCGATTTAGATCGATTGAGGGAATCCGACTGCAAACTCGAATGAGACGACAGGGAATCAAACTTATCTGGTCTATCGGGTGAATGCGATTGTGAAGTTGACGGAGATGAAGCTGACACAAATGTGGATTTAGAATCAGAACTGGATGAAACTGATGACATCTCGAGCCGATCACTCTGAGAATTAGTACCGAATGGGGATGATGAAATTTTTGACTGTTCAGGCGTATATGATTCTGAATTTGAAGGAGATGTTGACGATGATTTAGACTCTTCAGATGCATGCGAAGATGGTTTTGGTCGGGACATTGTTTCAGGTGATTTGGGTTGCTTATCGAAAGATGATTGAGCATTAGGACGAAGTTTCGATGACGATTCAGACTCTTCGGACGCATGTAGTGGTGATTTTTGATGTGACGAGGTTTTAGGTGATTTGGGACGTTTATGAGATGATGATTCAGACTTCTCGGATGAATGTAGTGGTGATTTGTGATGCGACGTTGTTTTAGGCGATTTGGGACGCTTATGAGATGATGATTCAGACTTCTCGGATGAATGTAGTGGTGATTTGTGATGCGACGTTGTTATAGGCGATTTGGGACGCTTATGAGATGATGATTCAGACTCTTTGGACGAATGTGATGGTGATTTTGGTCGCGACGACGTTTTAGGCGATTCGGGACGCTCATGAGATGATGATTCATACTCTTTGGGCGAATGTGATGGTGATTTTGGTCGCGACGATGTTTTAGGTGATTTGGGATGTGAATGAGAAAATAATTGTGAGAATGATGAGAATTCAGACTCATTTGTTGATTCCAATTCAAAATTAGGACGCTCGAAAAGTGATGGAGCTTTGGCTTCTCCGAATAAATACGTTTGAGAAACGGGATGAAGCCGGGAAGGTGAGGGTGAAGTGGATCGAATAGCAGATAAAACTGATTCCGAGTGATGATAATCCGGAGATTGTTCTGATGGGGATGAGGGTGTATTCGAATCTGATACCTGCGATAGTTTTGGTTTGGATGACACTTTGTATGTGGTAGATGATGATATTTCATAGGGAGAGCCGGAATTCGAAGGGAATGATAAAGGCGATTGTAGCGATGATGGTGATTTTGGAGATTTTGGTGATTCTGGTGATTTTTGTGATTCTGGAGATTGTGGTGATTGTGGTGATTCTGGTGATTTTGGTGATTGTGGTGATTGTGGTGATGATGATGATGATGATGATGATGATGATGATAATGGTGATAGTGGTGATTTTGATGATTGCGGTGATTGTGGTGATTGTGGTGATTTTGGTGACTTGGGTGATTGTGATGATGATGATGATGATGATGATAATGGTGATGATGGTGATAGTGGTGATTTTGGTGATTTTGGTGATTGTGGTAATGATTCTGATAGTGGTGATTGTGGTGATGATTCTGATAGCGGTGATTGTGGTGATTGTGGTGATTTTGGTGATTTTGGTGATTGTGGTAATGATTCTGATAGTGGTGATTGTGGTGATGATTCTGATAGCGGTGATTGTGGTGATTGTGGTGATTTTGGTGTTTTGGGTGATTGTGGTGATGATTCAGATAGTGGTGATTGTGGTGATTTTGGTGTATGTGGTGATTGTGGTGATGATTCTGATAGTGGTGATTGTGGTGATTTTGGTGACTTGGGTGATTGTGATGATGATGATGATGATGATGATAATGGTGATGATGGTGATAGTGGTGATTTTGGTGATTTTGGTGATTTTGGTGATTGTGGCGATGATGGTGATTCTGGTGATTGTGGTGATTGTTGGAATTGTGATGATTGTGATGATTGTGATGATTGTAGTGATTGTGGTGATTGTGGTAATTGTGGTGATTTCGGTGATTTCGGTGATTGTGATGATTGTGGTGATTTTGGTGATTGTGGTAATGATGGTGAATGTGGTGATGATGGTGATAGTGGTGATAGTGGTGATGACGGTGAAAGAGGTGATGATGGTGATTGTAGTGATGATGGTGATAGTGGTGATTGTGGTGATTGAGGTGAGTGTGGTGATTTCGGTGATTGTGATGATTGTGGTGATTTTGGTGATTTTGGTGATTTTGGTGATTTTGGTGATTTTGGTGATTGTGGCGATGATGGTGATTGTGGTGATTGTGGTGATTTTGGTGATTGTGGTAATGATGGTGAATGTGGTGATGATGGTGATAGTGGTGATGATGGTGAAAGAGGTGATGATGGTGATTTTGGTGATTGTGGTGATGATGGTGATAGTGGTGATTGTGGTGATTGAGGTGACTGTGATGATTGTGGTGATTTTGGTGATTTTGGTGATTGTGGCGATGATGGTGATTGTGGTGATTTTGGTGATTTTGGTGATTGTGGTGATGATGGTGATTGTAGTGTTTGTGGTGATTGTGGTGATTTTGCTGATTGTGCTGATTGTGATGATTGTAGTGATGATGGTGATGATAGTAATGATGGTGAATGTAGTGATTGTGGTAATTGTGGTGATTGTGGTGATAGTGGTGATGATGGTGATAGTGGTGATAGTGGTGACAGTGGTGATGATGGTGACAGTGGTGATGATGGTGATTGTGGAGATAGAGGTGAAGATGGTGATAGTGGTGATAGTGGTGACAGTGGTGATGATGGTGATTGTGGTGATTTTGGTGATAGTGGTGACAGTGGTGATGATGGTGACAGTGGTGATGATGGTGATTGTGGAGATAGAGGTGAAGATGGTGATAGTGGTGACAGTGGTGACAGTGGTGATGATGGTGATTGTGGTGATTTTGGTGATTGTGGTGATAGAGGTGAAGATGGTGATAGTGGTGATGATGGTGATAGTGGTGATAGTGGTGATTGTGGTGATTGTGGCGATTGTGGTGATTGTGCTGATTGTGATGATTGTAGTGATGATGGTGAATATAATGATTGTGGTAATTTTGCTGATTGTGGAGATTGTGGTAATTGTAGTGATGATGGTGATAGGGGTGATAGTGGTGATTGTGGTGATTGTGGTGATTGTGGTGATTGTGGTGATTGTGGTGATTGTGGTGATTGTGGTGATTGTGGTGATTGTGGTGATTGTGGTGATTGTGGTGATTGTGGTGATTGTGGTGATTGTGGTGATTGTGGTGATTGTGGTGATTGTGGTGATTGTGGTGATTGTGGTGATTGTGCTGATTGTGATGATTGTAGTGATGATGGTGAATGTAGTGATTGTGGTAATTTTGCTGATTGTGGAGATTGTGGTGATGATGGTGATAGTGGTGATAGTGGTGATAGTGGTGATAGTGGTGATAGTGGTGATTGTAGTGATTGTGGCGATTGTGGTGATTTTGGTGATTTAGGTGATTGTGGTGATGATGGTGATGATGGTAATTGTAGTGATTGTGGTGATTGTGCTGATTGTGCTGATTGTAGTGATAATGGTGATGATGGTGACTGTGGTGACTGTGGTGATTGTGGTAATGATGGTGATGATGGTGAGGATGGTGAGGATGGTGATGATGGTGATGATGGTGAGGATGGTGAGGATGGTGATGATGGTGATGATGGTAATCGTGGTGATTGTGGTGATTGTGCTGATTGTGCTGATTGTAGTGATAGTGGTGATGATGGTGATAGTGGTGATTGTGGTGATTGTGGTAATGATGGTGATGATGGTGATGATGGTAATCGTGGTGATTGTGGTGATTGTGGTGATTGTGCTGATTGTGCTGATTGTAGTGATAGTGGTGATGATGGTGATAGTGGTGATTGTGGTGATTGTGGTGATTGTGGTAATGATGGTGATGATGGTGATGATGGTAATCGTGGTGATTGTGGTGATTGTGGTGATTGTGGTGATTGTGGTGATTGTGGTGATTGTGGTGATTGTGGTGATTGTGGTGATTGTGGTAATTGTAGTGATTGTGGTGATTGTGCTGATTGTGATGATTGTAGTGATAATGGTGATGATAGTAATGATGGTGATTGTGGTGATTGTGGTAATGATGGTGAGGATGGGGATGATGGTGATGATGGTAATGATGGTAATCGTGGTGATTGTGGTGATGATGGTGATTGTGGTGATTGTGGTGATGATGGTAATTGTGGTAACTGTGGTAATGATGATGGCAACGGCAGTTTATGAGTTCGGTCTGGGTGAGCATGTGTCGAAACTAGTGACATAGTAGAAGCTGGAGCTGATGGTGCACGAGGAAGACCCGGTACCGGTGGAGCAGGGGGAGTATGAGGCATAGCCGGAGCATAAAAAGAAGATGATTGTGGCTGTGCCGTAGGAAAACGTGTCGGTTTCACAGGCTGAGAGCTTGAAAAAATTGGTCGAGAATTTTGATATGGTGGTATATGCTGAGGTGATGATTGCGGTGGTTGAAATGGATGACCTGGATGTTTCGGCATGTATTGAGATGGCGATTTCGGTCTTTTTGGATATTTATGCGGAGAAGGTGGTCGTTGAAAAGATGGATGGTGTTTTGTTTGCGAAGAGAATGTATGATATGATACTTGTGGAGAAGCTGGATGATGTGGGGCAGGTCGTACATATGACTGATGTGGTGACTGATAGAGAGGTGACTGTAATAATCCTGGACGATGGGCAAAAGGTAGTCGTGCTGGAGGGCGTAGCGGAGATCTTACAGGCCAACGATGTGGTTTGGGCCGCATGAAGTTATTGGCCGTTTGCATTATGGGAACAAGGAATAAACAACGCCTGCTAACCTCATTCTTTATCCCCTCAGCAATCTCATTGAGGGATGATGATGAATTGTCACGTATGCCATCATGCAGAGACGCTTCATCATCGTTTCTTCTTTTAATCGTGCTTATCAACTTGTCATTATGTCCTCGTTTTTTTTCAGTTCCTTGAAGAGCAGCATTCACTGCTGATTGACGATTAGAGAATTCTGTTTCACTACTATCAAGCATCACATTAATTGGCGAGTCACCAGATTTTTCATCGGTCAACATAAACTCAGACGAAGCCCCAAAATTATTGTCATTCTTTCTATTCTCGTCTTCCCTGTATACTTTATGTTTTTTTGTATGCTCACTATGATTACCCACAACTAACCACAAAACAAGTAACAATTGTATATAATTAGACATAATTTTATTTTTTGGTATTTCTCAAATCAAAAGTTATGTTTCGTAAGCAATGAATATTGTTCATTTATAATACAGACTTCTCGATACATGTCCAAATATTTGTACTCATGTATTTGGCACCGGATCAGAATTAAGAATTTTGATATTAGCAAAGAAAAATCAACTTTCTCTTGACGGTATTGAGACACGAATCGCAAATGAACTGGTCTATATATATTTCATGAATGCAACATATTATAATCCAACGGATACACGTATTTTATTGCTTTCAATATAGAACTTTCAATTTTCACCGAATAATTTACAATTTCGAGCATTAAAAGTTAAATGCGTTGAAACGAAAAATCACAACGTAACATCCAGTGGTTCATTTCAGAATATAATTTAACGAGAATACGACTATAGAATGAACGTGTATGCAATGATAATGAAAAAAATTTCATCCTATTTCAAACTCGATACGTTCCTTAATAATAACCTGTTTCATTTCATAAAATTCAATAATTACAATGTTCCTACGTTCTTATATTATATATACGCATATGAAATCGATTTCATGATTGATTCCTGATAAGAATTATTAATCTAAATCCAGTCATCATGCAAACTGTTTTATATTTTTTGTTCATTAATTTACTTATTTGCAACTCTCAACAACTACTTTCATTAATAAATACACTTATTCATATTAATCTTATCAATAATGATATTGCAAAATATACACAATGGAGAATATCAAATACAACGATCACCCATTTCGTCAATATAAAAAATTCAACGCACAGTAAAAATAAAATTTCAATGCGAATTCTACCAGCATAATAAATCTAATTAATAATTTTTTGATAATCACAATAATTACACGTTACCGCCCACGAATGATAAAAACATACGTAAAATACTTGTAATAAAATTCTTAAAAGCTAGGTAATTAAATATCGTGGTATATACCATTTGTAATCGAAGAGAGGCTTAAGCTAATAGTTCAAAGCTACAAGCGAATTCAACTGATTCATATTGGTTTGCCCTGGCCCTGGCCGCTGGTGTACCTAAATTTAAGGTATGCATTTACATATACAGATATACGTTAAATTACAAATACTCTGGGTAATGTATTTGCAATAACCATTACGAAGGAACGATACTGTACTAGACAGTAGAGAGAGAGAGAGAGAGAGAGAGAGTGAGAAAACCAAATGTAAACCACATGAAACATCAATTTCGCATATCTATCGACTACGCATTCATGAAAATGTATTCCATATTAAATATTGAAGCATTCACAATCGATAAATAATTATAATTAAACTTTATATATTTATATTACTATTGAAATCGACCATAACTCATATACTGATTAAATAAATTTTTTATGAATAAAATGATATCCTGAAGACACAATTAATAATAATATATCGTAACATTGACTCGCAATAATCTCTGATTAGACAGAAAAAAAAAAACAAAAAAAAATTTTTTTTCAAATGAAAATGAAGATGTTATAATTTTTTTTTTTTTATTCTATAGTACGCAATGAAGAAAATTACTTAGACAAATTTTTTCATAACAGACTTGAGTGCATATAAAAAGATTTTCTTCGCTTCTCATTCATTTGCTTTCATGAGCATGCTTTATGTATATGCATACATTCAACTCTCATAATCACACACAAATTATTCTCATATAAAATAAAAAAATTTTATTATGTATTTTTCATCATTACTACAATCCATTTACTCATGAATATTCTTTTTCCTCTCTTATTTTTTTTTTGAAATAAATGAAATCTACGTAGGACTATAAATTACAATAGAAACAAAATATTGAAAAAAAAAAAAAAAAAAAAAAAAGTCCTTGTACAGTAATGGCCGATGACGTTTTTCGTAAAGTGCACGGGATACAGACAAGAGTTTCTGCTAACAGAGTTAGTATTAGGGATGAAATAAAAAAGGATGGAGTGGCGAAAAAAAAAAAAAAAAAAAAAAAAATAGAGACAAAGTGAGCGCTTTCAATGTTCCTTTTGTCTCGGAAAGTGTACAAAGCTGATGAAAGTGTAAGGATCGCATGTTCACTAGTCATATAGAGCCATACCCTTTACATAGAGGTGCCAAATGGAGCGAAAAATATTATGAATATACACATATGTTTAGTGTTCGATAATAGTATACGCGTGTATATAACCAAATAAAATGCGTATATTTGAAGCGAAAAGTGAAATGAGATCATGGGTTTATTTGATCCTTGATAGTGGAACAAGGTGACGCAAGTGAAAACATGGAGGAAATATATAGATTATACAAACGGATTCGGGATGATACACACGCTGAAACGAGGTATACGCGCATGTGGTAGTTGATGTCTTTTTTGAATGAGAAATGATGCGCCCAACAGAAGAGCACGTACTGGCTTTTAGCCTCTATACATAACGTTAACCTGGACTATCTGCCACTGATAGGTGTCTCTTGTGTTACTTCAGCTTTTCCTATATCCATTCACTATCCTCTCGTGTACCCTCATTTACTTGAATATCCTCTCGAGCTTTTAAAGCCTTTAAACTCTGTACAGCAGTAACACGATTTATTTAATAAATAAAATATTTATTTTAATTTTTCCTTCAGAAATGATTAAATAAACTTCTTTTGAATCAATGAAAATATTATTATATTATCAATTTTTTTTTTTTTTTTTTTCCTTTTAATTTCAATTTTTACATCAGAGTAAAATTTTCCCTGAACTTATCTACATAATTTTAAATATACATATACATTAACGGTTGAAAGTTTATTTTATATTTCTTTTATTGATACAGGGTGGAAATCAACAGGTTATATTTATCGCTTTTAAATCACAAATGCTTGGGATTGTACTCTGTCTACATGAGAGCTATCGAGTTGCTCAGGATCTGTGCTACTGTAAGGCGCCTAAGTATAAAAGAACAAATAGAAACGAGAGGAAAAAGATTGTGAGTAGATATTAATGCTTCTTTGTTGGAGGGAAAGGGGAAAACTTGACAGACTTGACGGCCAGGAAAACCGGATGACTAAAACATCTGAAGTAAAGCAGCGTGAGGAAAGAAGAAGATGAAGTGAATGAAAAAGGGAAACGGGGAGAAAAGAGGGAATGACACGACTTATAAATATATATATATATAGAGTGAGGGTGAGATAGAGGAAAGGGAAAAGACATATCGCCGAAGGTGCAAAGCAAATAGCACGGTAACAAGGCTTTTCTACTTGGTTGCTTCTGGCACCATCAACCCCATCCACCAAAGATTTCACTGCTCTACTACGCGCAGAGAGATCCTCACAGTTTCATCCTCATTTTGATACGCGTTTATATGCATTGAAATAAAATAGGTCAAAATTAATATTTCATAAGATTCTTTTTATTTCATATGATTGTGCATAATATATATTTTTATTTTTAGTATTTTTATTTGTATTCTGATGGAATAAATAAAAAAAAAATCTATTATAGATATTTTTTGAATATATATACGTAATAATATGTTTAATCCATGACATCTTGCATTTTTTTTTTTTTTTTTTTTTTTTTCATTGTTTGCAGCAAAATCAAAAATTCTCACAATTATCTGATTATTTATTATGGGCATGCCACACATTTACCAGATTCATTGCGGAAAAAACCGTCCTTACATGCACAGCCTATTTTACACATCTAGAATTTTATAATTTTTTTTTTTTTTTTTTTTTTTTTCGAATAAATCATATCATGAAATTATATATATATTTTTTTCTTACCGAAACACAGGTATCCAGATAGATATTTTGATTGCAAGTTATCTTATTTTCTGAGCAACGTAAATTACAAGTACTGAATTCTTCGTTTTCCCCACATGAATTTTCCGACTCAATTTCACTGTCTAAAACAGATAAAAATTAAATAATTGATATTTTTTTATTATTATTATTGATATAAATTGAGTATTATCAGGTTTATTACCAGAAATAGTTGAAGCTGTGAAAAAAATCACAATGACCATCGTGCATATAATGATATTGTTTAAAATCATGTTGAAAAATAATTTTTTTTTCCAAGACACATTTCTATTTATACTCTTTCGTCTAAAAATTAATTTACAATTTTTATGTTTTCAGTTATTAATTTGTCTATATTTAGTTCAACTAATTTTTTAAATTACCACTTACCTTATTGAAAAAATAAAAAGTTAGTCTTATCTATGGATATAAAGAAATTTTTACGACAGTTTCACCAACGACTATATTAAAAAAAACATTAATTTTCGTATAATGACGCAATAAAATAAAATAATTTTTTTTTATTTATTATTATTATTTTTTTTTTCAATTATAATAAAATATTTAAAATAAATAGAAAAATTGCGAAATAAAAAAATATATCACTGCGATGGTTCTTTTTTTTTTTTTTTTTTTTTTTTGTGATATTTTGATGGAAATGGGCCATAGACTTGCGTGAACTCGTAACTTTTATGGCAGTTCACTTGCCGTTGATGCAACTACGAGTCTCAATTGCCTTCGCGACTTCACCCTTTCTCACAGTCATTCTATCGCCTTTTCTATCCCAATCTATATATACATCTCCACTCAATGTTTCAGCTCTCGACAACCAAGTGTTACACCGCTCGACCACACGTTGAAAATTTACCGGTTAAAGTTTTAAACTTCTCACCCTCCACCATACCAATGTTTCATCTTATACTTTCGTGATGGAGCACGTACTATAACTTAGTTTTTCTTTCTTGACAATAAACCGTGATAAACATCGTTCAATGAAGAAGAGAAAAATATTTCAAAAAAAAAAAAAATAATAAAATAATAATAATAATATAAAATGTATTAATAATGATAATAGCAATAACTCAAGAGGATTATCGATATAATTTTGAAGATGTGGGAAATATTTGTAATAGCGATATAAAATTGATAAATCACAGATTGAAACAATTTTATTCGCAGTCAAGATTTTTTTTTACAATAAGTACAAATAAATATATATATTTTTTAATTTTATTATTCGTCAATAAAATAGAATATAATATAAATATTTATATATATTCATATATTGATTTAACATAAAAAGTAAGCACTCTCAAAGATAAAAGCGTCGATCGAGCATTGAAATAAAATAAAAAGTAACAAGGCTTTCAAAGTATATTCAGTATTGCGCGAGTGAATTGTAGTGAGTGATGCGAAATAGGAGACATTCGACACGGTTGATAACATTACCAACGTTGCCCACTATTCTACGAAGGGGAATTTGCTAGAGTACAAAATGGCCCTTCGAGCAGTTACCAACGTGAATCGATGTAGGTGATTCCCATTTTATTTTTTTTTTTTTCCTTCTTATTCTCTCTTTCCTCTCTTTCGTCTTTTTTTCTTCTTCCCTACCCAGTTCCTTTTTTTTTTGTTTTTTTTTTCTTATTCACCTTTGCCCGTTGAAGTTGAACCAAGAGAAATAGGATCGAAGACCATTCGTAGAGTTGATCACCCGACACACTCATACTCACTCACTTCCGTATATATAGTTATCGTATTCCTCTTGTTTTTCGCGTAGTCAAGAACTAAATGGTATTGGTTCAAAGATCTATTTGTTAAAGACTAACTTGAAAAAATCTCATCCGCAGAAAATTATCACAAATTTAACAAATATCCTACGTAGTTATTATATTTTATTTTTATTTTTTTATTTATCATTATTATTATTATTTTTTTTTTTGATGAAACTCAATATATTTTTCTACATAAAACAATATATCACTGAAATTTGAAATTATAATTAAAATAAATTTGATTATACATCATTTCAAAGAATGTACAGGTGGTGACTAAAGCAATATACAATGGAATCGCCTTACTCATCCCTTCTTCATCCATCCTACATATATCTATATCTATACATATACATACGTAGCAGGTGTAGCGATGCGAAGCATCCAATTAGACAAGATTAAATATAGAAAAAAGAAAAACCTTCGCGTACCGTATATGTCTTCTCAATGTCATTATTTGTGTCTTTTCTTCCATTTATTATTATTTTTTTTTTTCCATCTATTATCAATCCTCTCTCTGAATATACAACTTAGAAAAAACACAAGAAAAAAACAAAAAAAACAACATAAAATTGAATAAATTATTCAAATTTATGATGATATAAAAACGAATATACAAGTGAGTTAATAAACACCAATGAACATTATTTTGTCTGTCCGATATTGCAGTGAAGGATTTAGAAGTGCATGAGAGCAAGGGGATTTCGGTTGTGCTTTGGTCTATAATCGTAAAATAGAGTAAAACCCACCACAAACCACAGCAACTATATATACTCTGTGTCTCACAGTCATCCTCCACTCTCTTTCAAGTCCATAGAACAAACAAGCGACCAAACGAGAGGGAAACCCAACTTCTTACACATTTCAACATTAAAACTCCCCTTATACACACCTCAATCGTTTATATCTTAAACCCTCGCCATCATTTTGCACTTCTCTCTATTCCCATTGTCCATTATTCTCTCTCCCTTCATTTACTATCAAACATTATTAAAATCACAACTTTGTATACGTACAAGTAAACTTTGAGGATTGAGATCAATATCATTGTGAATATTATTCAAATTACACACTCTATATTATTCTAGTCTGAATAAAATGATATTCTAACATTTTCATAATTTTTACATCTATATTAAAATATTGTATTTTATTTTTGTTACAGCATTCAAGACGTCACCGTGATTATTCAACAACAACTGACATGATACCGAGTACATTAGTTAAAAATCTTGAAAATATTGAATCATCATCAGCATCAGCATTGTTGCACGAACAATTATCACAGCGCAGTACGTATAAATCATACTAAATTATCATAATATAAATAATAATAATAATAATAATGATAATAATAATAATAATAATAATTAATAAATATAAAAATAATTTATTATAATTTTTCATTAATTTATATCGATGATATAGATCATATTTTGATTATTTATTTTTTATTTTTTTAATTTTTTATAAAAATATGTAATTTATTATTTTTTTAATTTATAATTTAATTCTTAATGAATTTTTCAAATGATTTCTTAACGTGGTCTATAAATCTTACGAATGGGTGTTGCAGACAATCTGTTTTGTCAATACACATTTTATATAGGCCACTTCTTACTTTATCTGAATCACAACGACATCCCGATGGAACAGATAAACAATTCTGTTTAAAATAAGAATAAAAATATATATTAGCATGAAGGCTGTATAAATTATATGAATACTATGAATATATTAAATAATAAAATAACCAGACTCACATATATAATATCATGGACATTTAATTTCAAATCGGGTGTAGAACAGGTTGGCTCATTTAAACATCCACAAAAACTGTAATGTTCATTTTTTGGGCATGCTGGTATAAACGCATTTATAAAATCTAAAGTAAAAAACTTTTTTTTATAATAGTCAATTTTTCCATTCATCAAGAAAAAATATTTTTATGATATTTAACTCAATATACTTACAAAAATCTAATGGTAATGCTAGATAAATAAGTGAAATAATAATAATGAAATGCACCATTGTGGTAAAATTGCGTTGAATTGATTAAAATTTCTTTCCGACTGTGTATTTATGGTGATCACATACCACACAATAAGTGTCGGAGAAAATACACAAAAATTTTCATTGTTGTACATGATTCATATCCAAAGGTCACGAAAAAATTATCTAGAAATTTCATATAGTTTCCTTATTATTCCAACGTACGTATATATTTACGTATTGCATCATATTTATTATTTTATTTAGTAACCGTAAAATAAAGTAAATGATATAACAAAAAGCATTTAATTAAGAAACGGGAAATGGTACAGTAATGTCATTGTTGAACAAAAAAAAAAAATATATATTTTATGTAGAAATAAATTGTTTGTAAAAAAATTTTAAAAAATAATAATTCAATAAATTATCACTACTGTTTATTCTGCATTACCAACATGTGCATGTAAATGATACACATGATTATTTTTTACACATCTGGAATGTTAACGAAAAATAAAAAAACAAAAAAAAAGACCGTTCAACATTAACCAAAAAAAAAAGTTTTTCTAAAATCCTTGAGTGAGAATGAAATATAAAGACACAAAAAAAAAGACAGATCAAGAAATAAATTAATCAATGTATAGAATGATGAATAGATGGTAAAGTATAGGAAAATTACATTACCAAGATATATGAGAATGGCTCCAACTTCATTTTGACATTTGGATATTCACACAGGAAGATCCATTTTCCAAATCGTTCGTGCGGGTTGAAATCATATCAGATGATACGCGATGAGAATAACATATAATATTAATGTTACAATCATAAATGATATAATTATATAAACAAATACACACATTTTCCATTGATAATAGTCGGTGAATCTATATAATTTTTAATGATATGTACGTTAGTCTTATGTCATATCCGATCGTCATTTTGATATACTTATATTTACTATATCGAATTTTATCTCATCATTTGTGTGGAATAAATAAAAAAAAAAATAAGCATAAATGTACAATGTAATTATACTCGATAATAATCATGAATGAAATTATTTATACGATAATTTTTTTTTTTTTTTTTTTTTCCTCTGCATATCATAAATCAACGTATTTTTTTGTTTAATATTTATTGATGATAACTATTATGCCTAGAGGCATTCAAATGGCGTGGGCAATGCAACATTTGTTCATTTACTATGTAGTCACAGTATTTGTAATCAGATAGAGAGCATCTGGACTGTGCATTGTGTAAGCCACACGAAATTCGTGATTCTCCAATCTACATACGAGAGATATAGAATCTATCAACATAATAAACCAACGAGCAATATGTACAATAGTGAACACCTCCAGTTGTTTCCTAACTTACTGCTCGTTACTGTCAATATGTTTATACACGCGATCAAAACTTATGTACATAAATACCGTGAATTATATAATATCATCAATAATTTTCATCGAATATTTCTCAAATAAATAACTACAGTGTAATATAAATAATTTGATCACTAAAAAATATGATGATTCATTCATTATTTTATAAATATATACATCTATCTATTAAATATAATATACAGTATAAAGTATGATTTTGTTGAATAATAGATTTTCATTTTTCTATTTTAATTTGAGTGCATTGAATGGAAGTCAGCGAATTGGAACAAATAAGAATTTTTTTTTTTTTTTTGTTCTTATTTTATTTTATGATAGAGCACGAAGCCGGATGGAGAAATGCGCCAAGCATGAAGATCAAGACATCTGGTAGTAGCTGGACGATTACAAATTCAATATCAGGCTTGCTAAAATATTAGCATAGAGATCGACTCTACGACTTGAAGCTGATGGTTTCAAGATTTCATCACCCCCTCGTCCTTTATTCAGTATTCCTCGCTTTATTCCATATAAAATCATTTGAGCTTCGTCCACTCGGTAACCTCTCGTACATCCCCTTGAAAAATGTACCACTTTCAAATGGAAATAGAAATGTCATTCTTAAGGTTTCTAGTATGCAGTCGTACAAACGCATACACACACGGACACTCACTATCTTTGTCGAAGAATTTGCAGCATGTCGCGGTATTTCTAGAACATACAACATTGGACTTTTCATTATATTGTGAAATATATATATATATATATATATATATATATATATATATATATATATATATTTTTTTTATCAAAACAAAATGATTGAAAATATAAATATAAATGTTTGTAAATTATTTTTTTGTTTTGTTCCAGATCCATGTCTTGATAAATATTGTGGTGCTGGCAGGAAGTGCAGGGTATCACCTGACGGTGGTGTTGCATTATGTGTGTGTTTGAAAAAATGTGGTATAAGACACAGGCCAGTTTGCGGAAGCGACGGAAAAGTTTATGCAAATCATTGTGAATTACACAGAGCGGCTTGCAACAGAGGCACGCCACTCACTGTCAGCAGATTGATGAGATGTTTGCATCAAGGTATTTACATAAATATATTATCTTATACATACATTAATATTTTATCAATATTAATGCATAAAAATCCACGATTAAAATGCATTTACATATTTTTTCCTGATATTTCATTGGATCGTTTATTGAATTTTAAAAAATTCATCAACAGAATTATTAAAAAATTCATTTGAAAATCATTAATTATATTATACAGTGATGACTACTATTTCATAAGTTTTCCAGAATTTTAATGTTAAATGCAGTTCATCATATTCATGATACATGATATTGATAGTTCTTTATGAATGAAAAGTTAAAAAATTATTATCAGAACCTTCGATAGCTCAGTTGGTAGAGCGGTGGACTGTAGTTGGTTTTACGTATAATGGACATCCATAGGTCGCTGGTTCAAATCCGGCTCGAAGGATATTTTTTTTTCTTATTATATATATTTTATTATTAAAAAGAAAATTCATTTAGAAAAATTATAATTTTTAAATTAGTTTTTGCACGTAAGAATAAAATTAAGAATTTCACGTGAAGAAAAAAATTTTTAATGTAAGATTTTCTCCTCCGTCCACTGAGACACAGAATTGTTACAACTGAGAATTATTATTCCAAAAGTTTCTTGGCAATCATCAACGATATATATATATATATATATATGAAATTTTTCTCAATTCCTCTTTGGGTTTTTTCACAAGATTCATTTTCTCCGTATCTTTTTAAAAAAATACTTTATATTCTATCAAAAAGAAAGAAAAAAGAAAATATTAAAAGTCAACTGAAAATAGATTTCTATATTGATCTCTTTTTTTTTTACGTCTATTTTCATATGGACTGTAATATCTTTCACTTTATCAAGCAATTGCGCAATCTGCGGTGAATGAATTGACAACAAATTCCGCACTGGCGTCGACGCACAATCATCAATAAATCACCAAAACTGCACATTCTTTGGCTACATTTGTATTCATATACTCGACAATGGGACATGTCTGGCTACAATCCAGTTTTATTGTCATCCCATTCAACCAAATGTGGATACAAAAAGAAATTCTTTAAATAACAATTCACTCACTCACACACATACACACACGCACGCAATCATCAAATCCTACTGACATTTGATAAATCTCAAAGAATACCATCTTGATTGTTCGTTGATTAAAAATCTTTTTCATTCTCATTTCATACGAGAAATATTAAAAAAAATAAAACAATACCAAGTCCCAGTGTTATGACTTCATTCCCAAGGGCAACGCCTTCTATAAAAGCTTTATGAAAGTTCTTGAAGGAAAAAGGAAACCACATTCTTTTCTCTCTTATTTATTTTTTTTTGCTTTCTCCTTTTCTTCTTTTCTTCTTTTCCCCTTCCTTCCTCATCTCCGTGTTCTTATTTTCTTGTTCTTTTTATTATTTCCCAACCAACATCTTTGTTACGTCGTCGTGCTGAGCAGACAATAAAACATACACAAACTTTTCATCTTTTTTTTTCTTTTTTTTTTTTTTTTCACCACACCGTCTGCTGACTTTTTCACTCTTTTTCACTTCTAAGGATTTGGTCATTGTTGATTCCTCTCGTTCCACACTTGTAGTAACTCAATCCAAATTATTGACCGGTGGTAGTTCAGTAATTGAATGAGACCGTTCACACAGCTTATATTGTATATATGTAAAATTAATACTCCCAAATGTTCCATTGTATACCAGTTAAAATTTTTTTGTTTTTTATTTTTTTTGTTTACATCTTTATGAATTTAATTCCGTCATCTTTAGCGATATTGTCTCTACAGCAAAAATCTGGCACACGCATGACGGGTAAAATAGATAAAAAAATCGTTTTTCCTCCATATAATTTTGAATAAACTGAAGCTATTGGAGAAACGTGCTGTGGCCTGCACTCTCAACGATCAGCAAACTCTCTTGATACGTATATATATATATATAACAAAAGAACTGGGGAACCTGAACTCACGTACTCCAGATTATCACGAAGAACGATGGAAAAGCCGGTGGGAATGTATAGGGAGGGTAATTTTACTACTAACTATATATGCACACATACATACATATATATATATATATAATAATACTTATATATAAGTAAATAACTTATGGGGGTTACTGTAAATTTCATTCACACACATGTAATAGAAAAAAAAAATTATAATAATAATAATTAAAAGTTTCTTTATCACAAAAATTATTATCAAATGCTTGAATTGATTAACGTAAATATCTTTCATTGTTTCACATTAGTAATAAATATTTTTTTTTTTGTAATTGTGAATGATTAAAAACATACATTAAATATATTATATATCGCTCAATATATTAAAACGAATATGAAAAAGATGTGAGAGATTTTAGAATTGCAAGAGTGTAACATTGCCAAATCGTGCGCGAGCCAATTATATATACATATATATATGCATTATATATATATAAGCATGATGATGGCAAGAGGCAAAGCGAGAGACGGAACGGATCAAATATGGTTATAGAGCGTGTCCAGAATAATCCCGCCAAATTACGCAGGGCTTCGATAACCTCTCGAGAATATAGTGTCCTATATATATATATATATATTTACGTATGTATTGCATATATATGTATATACGACAATCGAAATCCCACGCGCTCTTATCGCTCCTCTGCGCTTTAGCGTCGCGTTTATCCACACACTTGAAGGCCACACTCATTGGATAGTAACACGTATATTGGAAAATCACATATTAAATTTGATACATGTCAGTTACAATTAGAATTTGACATGATAATTAATATGATAAAATTGATATTTCAAACTGTCATTTTCACATGTACATACACGCATTATATAAAAATCGTTAATTGTTACAATTTTTTTTTTTTTTTTTTTTTTTTTTTTTTTTTCATCAAAATATGTTCATATGTACAAAAATTTCATATATATTCATTTGAATAACGACTGTGGGTTTTTTTTTTTGACTTTGATATAGTGATTGATAAATAAATTACGTTGGAGAAAAAAAAAAAATAATAAAATAAAAAAAAAAAAAGTAAAAAGAGAAATAAATTCTACTGTACATACACAGATGTGCATACACACGAGAATGTATATGTATATATGTACATGCCGGTAATCGTTACTGGAAAGTTCAACTTGCCATTCTCGGTTTCGTGTGAACTACATACGGAAATATTGCGAGCGATTTCCATCGCCAATTACATGAACGTGCGCCTCTGCCATTAGACACGACCTCGGGCAAATCACTTGTAAATATTACACATATAATATTCTTGTGTTCAATTATTTGATTTTTTAAAAAATTGCAATTATATATTTAATATAATTATATTTCAAATTTTAAAAATTATAAAATAATTAAATTTTATATAAGATAAAATGATAAAAGTATGGAAAATGATAAAAATTAAAAAACCGAAAAATATAATGGGAAATTAATAATTATAAATTCGAAAAAATTATTTGATTATATTTCAAAATGAGAATAAATAATTAATATATTGATGAAGTAGGACAATAATTATTTGTATAATAATGTATAACCTGTTAATTGACGAGTTTTATTATTCTCACATACGACTATGTATATACACACTAAACATAAATACATACGTGTACAATTGATTACTTGGTGAATGATTGAATTGTTACACCAATATTATATAGTTCCCATTTCATAATATTATTTATGGTATTATTCTGTCCCTCTATTATTTTCTTTGGACGAAATTCAATTGATATTGATATTAAATTACAGTAGTTTCTCTAACTAACAGTTATGATATCGTGAAATTATTACAAATTATCGTTAGATTTCAATGAATTGAATAAATTATTGTGTACAATCTTAATTGAAATATATTCCACTCAAGTAAACAATAAATAATATTGCAAAATAATTGTATCAATTATTTGATATCAACAGATAAGGTTTAAATGAATAAACATGAATAAAAAAAAATACACAAAATAAAAATGTGAAGTCACTATAAAAACAAATTCGAAATACATGGGCACTCATTCTATTTCATTCACTTCTCCCATGTCTATCTCACTCAATGATCTCTTTTTCCTCCACTTCCTCTCTTTCTCTCGCTCTTTTATCAATATACACGTATGAAATATATTTGATATATGCAATATCACTTGCTGTATAAATTTCGAAATGTTTAGAAGAATACAATGAAAAATTCAATGTGTGAAAATCATAACAAAAATTCATTGTGTCAACAGGTGCATTGTAAAATACTATTACGTAAATATGTAAATATGTCACGTATACATGAGCATCATTTTTTTGTTTGAAATGAAGAAATATCAGTAAAAAAAAAAACATAACCATTGAAAATAATAAACTTTTTATTATTTCATTATTGTTTCATTTTTATTTTGATAATAAGAAAAAAAAATCATATTTCTCCAGTCATACAATTAAATTCGACGAATTACTACCAATACGCTCATTAATAATGTGTGTATATATAAATTAATAATTATTATATAATACATTGTTTCAGATGATCATCGTGAAACGCCAAAGGCACTGCCAGTGGGTGAAATAATAGCGCCAACTTTATCCACCGGAAATGCAAATAATAAAGATGACATTAGGGATAATCTTATTGACAGTGATTTCAATGATCTTGAAGATTGTTCCGCGCAAGAATATGAAATTATGAAGGTATATCAGTTAAAAAATTAATTAGTTCCAGTGAGATGAAAAAAAAAAAAAAAAAAAAACATGAAAATCAAAAAAAAATTATTGTGACTGTAATTTCAATTTTTTTTTGTTTTTTTTTTTGTTTTGTTTTATGCAAGGATAATCTTCTGCTGTATAATCATGCCAGACTAATGACTCAGGACAATCACAGCAAAGAATATTTAGTCAGTATAATGTTTTCACATTACGATCAGAATAATAATGGTAATTTGGAACGCGAAGAATTAGAGCAGGTACACTTAACAAATGATAAAAAATACAACGAAATAAAGACAATACTATTTATTTTTTTTGTTTTAAAAAACGTTTTTGTTTGTGTGATATAATCCTAATTGAACTTGCAGATTGCTGAGAGAGAGGATTTGGAGCAATTAAGTAAAGGATGTTCCTTAGGACACATGATTAACTACGATGACGCTGACAAAGATGGTCGACTTAATATCAATGAATTTTACATGGCTTTTAGCAAACTCTACAGTAGGTCATGATTATTACATCAACGAAATTTACATTTATTAATGTATCAACACCGTTTATAAATTTATTTAAACCACATTATCAAATTAAAATTTCCATTATCATATTAATTTTTTTTTTTTTTTTTTTTTTTTCTTACTCGAAAATATTCAACGAGAAATTTTGGTATTTGAACAATTTCACGAGTAGTTATCCAAAGTAAATTTAGGAATTTTTATGAAATTAACTTTTATCTAAACGGAAAAATTCATAATTATATCGTGGTTTGATTAAATCAAGAAACAATACAAGTAATAATGAAAATATTTCTTATTCCATCTTTATTATTATGATAATTTCTATTTGTTTTTAGGTGTATCAGTTGTATCTCTCGACAAATCCTTGGAAACGAATCACATTTCAGCGCGAGTTGGTGATAATGTAGAGATTAAATGTGACGTTACTGGTACTCCACCACCGCCTCTTGTTTGGCGTCGCAATGACGCTGACTTAGAAGCACTTGCTGAACCAGAAGTGAGCTCTTTATTTATTGAAATAACATTATAACAATGACAAAATAATGCAATAATTATTAAAGACAAATTATATAAACATTGAAAATACACAATATCAAAGTTATACGTATGATTATACATTAACACCGATTAAACGACTTTATACACTGATTTTCATTTGCAGATTCGCGTCTACAACGATGGGAGTTTGTATCTTACACGAGTGCAGTTGCTTCATGCTGGAAATTATACGTGTCATGCACTGAGAAACAAAGACGTCGTTCAAACTCACATTCTGACAATTCATAGTACGTTTTAGAATATTATATCTACAAAACACATTCATTTTGTATGCATAAAATTCACAACATTTTATCTCCCTTCAACAATCATACATTTAATATAAAAGAAAAGTAGAAAAAAAAAAAAAATGCTGACAACGAACAATAGAACTTTATCATTCGTTACCCAAGAGCTATTGTACGCCAAGAAACATTTCGCCCCTTCGATATTGCCAATGAAATCTGAAAATGGCGTGGTCTGTTTGCCTTTGCCTTCCAAAAACTAACGTCACCCACCACTATCCCTCGTTCAATCTTTCCTTGCTTCATCTCAAATACCACTAAAGTGACTTCATCCACGGCTTTCACTACCCATTTCTTTTATTATCCTCCTGATCTTATCCGATTGTAAACAAGACAATTAAATTGATCCAATTATTCGATAGTGAATCAAAAAGTAATTTGACTCTGGAGAATTTTATTTATACTCGATGTGTGATAATATTTTTTTATCTCAATCACTATTGTTATTTTTTATTTTTATTTTTTTATTTATTTATTTATTTATATTATAGCTATACCGGAAGTGAGAGTGACCCCACGATTGCAATCGAAACGTCCAGGTGAAGAAGCAACGATGTTTTGTCATGTTGTTGGTGAGCCATTGCCACGTGTCGAATGGCTAAAAAATGATGAGTCACTTCATGAAGAGAATAAGTATGAAGTTGTTGGCAATGGGACAAAATTAATTGTGAAAAATATTGGATATGCTGATACTGGAGCTTATATGTGTCAAGCAACTAGCGTTGGTGGCCTAACTCGTGATATCAGTAGTTTGGTAATTCAGGAGCAACCAACACCAAGTAAGTAAACATACAAGTTAATTATTTATCATATTATAAATAAGTTATTGTGTCTATTTTTTTTTCCTTTTTATTTTCGTATTGGAAATAACATCAATAAATATTTTCGTTTCGCGCATTACCCATGTATTTCTGGCTATTAAATTAGAAGCATCGAGATGCAATAAAACTACACGCGACAACCACAAAACCAATGAGCAATTGCTCGTGGTGATGGTTTACTCTCGCGCCTTCTCTATCCCCTCACTACTACTTTTGGCCCTTGATCCGATCCAAATTTGCGGACTTTGTGGTTCGCCACGAGTCTATATAGTTTCCAATTATCCAACCAAGTCTGTATTCGCTTGTTCATGTATAGCGAAACAACAGCAATAAGAAAATTAGTTATTTAACGATAATATAATCGATAGGGAAAATTTAATTCTAATCTATCAATGAAAAATTATTTTAATATTAATCGAAGATATTTTTTTTCATCTACTAAATTATCAATAATAATTATGCAATGGACAAACTGAAATAATAGAGGATTTTATATTTTTTTTTTCTCCAGCTGCGGCGAACGAAGAACGGAGATTTTTTTCATTCCACGATTGGGGTATTTCTGTATATGAACCAGCCGCTTGTCGTCTCTACCACCAAATTCAATCAACGGATATTATACCAGGAACTCAGGTTAGTCAAAATAATTCATGAGCTTTTTCATTTTATTGATTGTCACAGATTTGTTATATTTTTAACTAATGTAACAATGGATTTTTTTTTAATTTCAGGAATACGTTTGTGGTGAAAAAGGAATCGCTTGTTCTTGGGGTCGTGCTATTAATGTCGCAAATCGTTATGTTTATGTCACGCAACCGGAAAAAGATCGTATCTTGGTTATCAGTAAAATTCAAATGGTTGTGGTTGACGTAAGTAATTGAATTTTGTATAGTCCTTAAAAGCTTTAGTAGGAATAAAATTTAATCGTGTAAATCGCTCTAACACGAAATTCACAAGTGAAAAAACTTTTTAGTTTCGTTTTACGTAACAAAGAATATATATATATATACATGAAATAGTAGATAAAAAAAAATAAAAAAATAAAAAAAAAAGTGAGAAAATCATGTCAAGAGGATGAGAGAAACAAGAGAAATCGGGAAAGCGTGATATGCCAAAGTAATTGAGCCATTGCACAGTGAAATGGTTCAATGGATTTATGCTTTGGCTCAGCAATCGAAAAAAGAAAAAATAATAAAAAATGAGGAAAAAAAAAAAATGGAGAAGTATCGAGACGCATTGGTGCGCGCTATTTGCCGGAAGTTGTATTTGCGCGCTTTGGTCTGACTGTTCAATAGTCGATCTCAATATTCGATTTTCACCCAAACGTTTTTCGTGAAAACAAGCGTGAAATTGATAAAAGAACAATACACAATTTTATCTACTGTTTATTTCTGTATCGTGCATAATTTTATACTGAACAAAAAAAAATTATCACCGTTTAAAATACAAATATTGAAACTGATTGATGAGATATTAGATTAAATAAATTTTTCAATTAAATCAGGTTGTTACTACCGACAAATATCCAGTTGAACTTGAATATGTGCCAGCGTTGGATCAAGTTTGGGTACTGAATTGGCGAAGTGAACGTGACGTTGGAATAAAAACCATTCAAGTAATTAGAGATGCAGCACAAAAACGAAAACATCACACTGTGCATCCCGAACCAATCGATGGACAGTTTGATTTAGTTCGTGGTTTATACATTCCACATTCGCAGGTAAATTCTTTCCTTCCATATCAATTTTCATAATTATTTAACAATTATCTTCAATTATAATCTCTGTATACAATTTATTGTTCATTTTTGCCGGCCGCATATACACATAGGATATCGGACACATGTTCAAGTACGGATACGTTACTCATACCAATCAGCGTGGCATGTACAAGCTTGATCTAGCTAACATGCGGTACACCCGAAGCGCCGATCTCGCCCCATACAACTGTGTTCCCGCCCACATTCAATTTCCCGCTCTCTGTAAGTAACAAATCCAATATTTCGTTATATAATTTGACTATACCACGATGATTAAATAATTATTTGTTCATGAAATAGTTTAATATTTATATTTATAAATATATATTTTCTTTCAAAAATAAAAAATTCACGTAATTCATATCAATATTTATCTTTTCTATATTTTATATTTTTTACATGTAATAATTTTAGATGGGTTTGTCATACTTCAATGCGAGGAGCCTGTTACTGGAAAACCCACGGGACAACTTCTTTTAGATTATCTCACTGACACGGTACTCTCACACAAACCAGGATTATTGGGAAAACCTACGGTATCACCAGACTCACGTCACGTTGTAACGCTAGATAAACAAGAAAATGGTGTCATCCTCGTTGTCCAGGAGATATTGCGTGAGTGATATACAGAAAAAAAAAAGATTTAATAATAATAATAATAATAAATGACATTTATAATTAATATTTATTTGTGTTTTATACACATTGACATTTTTAATTGATAAAAATACCGATTTCACAGCAAATGGTCTCAAGTTTTTATTTGACGTTAAAACAACATTGAGTATAAGTGATATAACTTTTTATCCATCACAAACAACACATGGATATGATTTGTATGCGTCATCTACAGACAAAGAGGATATTCTTTTCCTCGATTTAGCTACTGGTAATTTCATATTCATTATATTTTTATTTATATACTTTTGTGTACTTGTAAATGATCAAATTTTTTTTTTGTTTTTTTTTTCTTTTGCATGTATTTTTTAGGTAAAGTTGAAATGATTACGGGCGTTGGAAAAGCAATGCCAGAAAATTTAACTAAGTGGGCAAATCCAAATAGACCAATCGTACAAAGTGGAATTTTTGGACGGTATATGGTAAGTCCATCAAATGAAGCGCTATTCGTGTTAAATGGCGAAACCCGAACAGTAAATTGTGAAATTGGAGGTTTAGTACATCCTGGTGGAGTGGTATGGTTTACTGTAGCGCTCCATTAGAATTTAATATTTGACAGAAACCTACAAACTTTCTCATTTGCATTTATGTATCATCACCTTCCCGTCCTTCCTGACCACTCTTTCCCATCACATGTACTGTGCGATCGGTAATAAAACACAACTTCAATACTTCGTTAAATTTATGAAGAAATAAAATTGAATAGAAATTACCACGCGCGAATTTCGTCGCATCAATTGTACACAGTCACAATTGATTTTTTACCAAACAAGTGGCCTCGTATTGTCTTTTTGAAAATAAAAAAAAAATATATAAAAACATAATATGAAAATATGAGAAAAAAATAAATAAATTATATATATACAGAAAAAAAGAAAATTAAACGAATGAGAAAAGTGAAGCGAACATAAAAAGAAATTTAGGTGTAAAAAGAAAAAAGAAAAAAGAAAAAAAAAAGATACATAGGAAGTGAATTGAAACATTGTAAAGTGTTTGAAAAAATGCGAAGAATTTTTTTTTTTATTTATCAAATTATGCATATAAATCGTATCATTGCCAAAAAGCCCATATAAAACAATACGCCACTATTCATGTACACCATGTACACAAGTTCGTAAAAATATCATTCTCATTAATAAATAATAATAAGACCCACCGTACACAATAATTAGTGATAAATTAATATTATTACGTAATGTTAATGATAATGTTGTTACGTAATATTATTATAAGACATAAATATAGAATTTTTATGAAAAAAAAAAAAAATAATAATAAAAAAAAATAAGAGAGAAAAACATGGAAGGCATCGATTGACTTTAACAACAGTCTTTGCAAACAGCAGCAGGAGCACCACGCTGATTCTTTCTCCGAACACGCACCAGCACTTTATTTCTTTTATTCTCTCCCTTCACTCCTTTTATCGTCCTCTCCAAACTTTTGACCGTTCAAATAAAATAAAAACTAACGGTTGCAAAAATTGGTAAAGCGTAAAGACTCTCTTTCTCTTTCACCCTTTATTACTCTAGAGAAATGAGAAATAATAAATAAAACACTGTCTAGGTTTAGAAGAGTGTGTATAAAAAGCGAAGAATTATTTTGTTAACGTTGTCCATATCGAAATGTGTATTTAAAGCTGTTGTGATTTGCGAGAACAATGTGGAGAAAAAAAAAAAAAAAAAAATACAATCATTTCAGAAAGAGCGGAGAAGAGTAATTAGTGAAAATTGGAATTAATATCTCGCAAAACAGCAGTAATAATTGAGAGAAAAGCATTCGTAAAGAAAAAGAAGAAAAAAAAAATTATAATATAATATTAGAATAGAAAAGATATTAATATATATTATATATTTATAATGGACAGATAAATAAACATATAATATATTATATGAAAACACGGTAGTACACGATTGTCTCAATGATCTTGTAAATGCGTGAAAAAATAGGAAAAAATAATAAGACAGAACAATATCGAAAATACAATATTGGACGATTTTGATTTTCAAGTGATATATAAATTTACAAATTAATCATTAAAATTCACTGCTTTGCAATTGCTCAGTAGAAAAAAAAATAGTTCTTAAAGCATATTGAATTTCCGAATTTCTACAATTGCCAAGTGTGTAATTCTAGTCATGAAAAAAAAAATAATAATGAAGCAATTTTAATAAATTTAAGACACAACTGCTTCAACATTCAGATATTGTACTTTTTTTTTTTCCTTCATCGTTTGGGATATGTAAATATTTTTATGTAATCCAATAAATTCGAGACGCGCACATCATTGAGCTGTTGTATCGAAGAAAAGAAGAAAAGATAAAGGCAAATCGGTGAAACAAATTACCGTTACAAATCATTTTGCCATTTAGGTAGTACGTAATGACACAACAATAATTATTGTATATTCGTGTGTGTTTGTTAAGATTAAAAAAAATTCCTTGTAATAAAAATTCAATATAAATAATTTAATAAATTATCTGTAAACCCCAATATATTGCATCCCTCCATATAAAAAATTATTTCAATGAATTTTACGTTTTATTTCAATAATTAATAAACAAAAATATATATAATACGTATGCATATGGTTTTGTGAAAAAATTTAACGATAATTGTTAACAGTCATTTTTTTGTTTTATTTTTCTAATAAATTATGTTCATCTCGGATTATCGAAATTTATCCTTCATTGGTACAAATTTGAAGTTTTCTTTCTTCTTTTTTTTTTTTACTTGACGTATCCGCAGTTATTATTTTATTTTTATTTCACAGACAAGTGTTTGATCCTTTAATTTTCGTACTGTATTTCTCTTTTCTTTCTTTTTTTGAAATAAAAATTTGTTAACGCCAAGAATGGATTGATAAATTCGTACATGATTATTTTTTTGCTTTTTTATGATATTAAGCGAAAAATTTTTTTTCTTATAACTAAATCAAAAAACAATAAAAACATCCTTATACAATTTTCTTCCGCACGCATGCGACTCTCACAACATTTATCACAATGATTTCTAAAGCCCTCGTTTCAATCAGATTATTCTTTCTAATCACTGAGACATTTTTATAATTTTATATAGAAGAAAGTTAAATTTCACTATATCAAAATTGCAGATCAATTCAAATGTATGAGCATTATTATCACTTGCGCCCATATATAATTCTAGAGCATAATATAAATTGGAACGTGAACGTTTTATAATCTCACCTGAATTGACTGTACATTTATCCACACAAACTCATCATTAAATTCACATAATACAATTGCTTTTTCTTCGTTGATTAAATGCAACTCTTATGACAATTATATGTTACATGGTTTCGTATTTGTTCCCTGACGACTGTAGAACAAAATATAAGCGTTACTAAAATCTTCTTCTTGTGGTTTTTGCTTGCTTGACACTTCATCATTATAATGATACCAAATGCCCGTCTGGGGATTTTTCGCATATGCCGTGTAATGCCCCGCAGAAACTCCTAAATAAAAAATAATAATAAAAACAAAAACGTTTCACAATTGCTGACATTATATATATATATATATCATGTTTCATACCTCCGTAATGGCAAACGCAAGCGTAGAGATCATATAAATGCCGACCAACATTCAACCCAGCTAATGGAAATGTCACTCTGTCATCAAGTTTCATACTCACACACTCATGGAATACAAATCTAAAACATACAATATATTCACAATTTATTAATACATGTATTATTGATTTTATATCATTTTAAAATTAATACTAACCTCTTGAGGTAAACTATGAGGTACTTGGGATAGCGATGAACAGTCAGTGTCTTCGTTGCACACTGATTACGTTCACACTTTGGACAAAACCATGGATTATGTTCGTCCAACATTTCACTGAAATAAATATTTTGTCAAATTAATAAATTTTCATGATTTAAATCAACTTATGTATCATTTTCTTTGTTATCTTGTAATTTTCAATACAAACCTTTGACTAAATGCTTGTAAACAGTCGTACAAAGACAACGGATGATGGGGACGTTGCTTACTAACACTGATATGATCAAACGGTAATACAATTTTTGGTGCATTATCCATATACCTCACGGCTAAATTGTCATTTGTATTAAATGTGATCTCGCCTCTTTCAGGCACTGGGCAACCCGTACAATGTGTGGTATATATACAACGAGAACAAGACCGGCCCTAAAATCAAGAACGAAAAACAATATTAAGTATTTCAATGAAGACGAAAATAACTTGATGAATAAATATGTAAATAATATCTCACCTTTCCATCAACAAAGAGAACTGTATAGTCACTCTCTTGTGGAACAATTCGACTGATGACTTCATATAAATCCTTAGCATCAACTGTTGATGGCAATCGAAGTAAATGCGGATGTCCGAATAATTGTGTGCTTTTACGGTTGTTTGATGCTTCATTGGTATCCTGCCTCAATACGAGTGGTACATTGAGTATTCGTATTGCCGGTCTTCGTCGCCCAGTTTGATCGATTTTGGTAAATGACGACCACTTCACGTCTGCATCACACACAGGACAATTATGTGGTTCCGGTTGGCTCTTGAAGTAGTTCTGTTGGGTAATACGCACTGCTCTCTCAGTTCACACATTAGTTTATTTCACAAATATTTTTTTACACTGCTAAATAATTGAGCAGTTGTCAATAATATTTTTTTATACTGATTCATTTATTGTTCAAAGAAATAATTCTTCAATATTTGCAATCAATTTCGTTACATGAATAACGAAATGAAAAACTTTATTTCTATTATCGTATGATAACGACAATAAATTTGTGAAACAAACTCGATCGAGAATACTAAAACATTTACATCCCAATAACCAATTGATCCACAGCCTCAGCATAACAAGCAAATTATTTCATTATATTATGTAAATTTATATTTCAAGATGGAAAATGGAGGAAAAAAAAAAAAAAAAAAAAAAAAATGAAAATTAATGTTATATGTAAAATTTCCCTCAGTATGTAGCAGTATCAGATTAGTCTGAATTGAGTTCCGGGCTACATGAGCACCGGCTTGCAGATTAAACTTAGAATGCGGATCACACGAGATTCCAATTTGATTAAAGCCACCTCCACTCACAAGAGCATCCCCGGCATTATGGTATAAATCAAACTGTTTCTGGTTCTCGCGCATGTCGATTACGACATTGTCCCTTCTAGAGACATTAAGTCGATCTTGTCTCAGACCTTCCCGAGGTTGAATATGTGACAACAAAATGTGCCTCGCTTTGTTAACCCCCAACTGCTAGATTGATACTGCCACTTATCATCATTAGGAAAATATAATAGTAATTTTTCAAGTTAATGTTATGAAAAATTAATTAATTTGTTGATATATATATATTTTTCATTAACTGATGTAAATTGAAAAAGTGTATTATTTATGCGAGTATTATTAACAAGATCCAAAAAGCGAGAAAAAGGAAGAAAAAAATTACTTTATAATCATAGCCTTACCTTAAGACAAGATTCGCACATTTTCAATTCACAGGTATTTCCACTGTGTTTTTTCAAGTCATCACACATTTCGTCTAGACATATCGTGCATTTGATTTCATCACCGGTTGCTGTGCCATTCTGACAATGTTCTGCTTCATTCAACGCATCATTATTACTTTCAACTGTTGATGTGGGTGCATCAGGTGGCTTGGTCAACTCAAATGCATATATTGATCTAGCTATATCGTTCACATGTGTCAGCGGCACATTATCATCCTTGAATAATACAATAAAAAAATATATCAATTACTTCAAATAAACTAAAATAAATGAATGTTATTTTAAATAGTAATGTTCGACGGGATGTAGCCTCGTAATTATAACTTTATAATATGAGAGTGTTCTCCCAACGTAATTTTAATATTGGAAAGCAGTATCAGCGACAATCAACACTACAAAATATGCCACTTTCTTCACTTTCCATTTAATTTCATAATCATCCTTATAATTTAAATACTAACCAATACTTTCGATATGTGATTCTCAAAGACCTCAGCAATCGCAACATTGTTCGTAGCCAAATCTTCTTTCCCAAGAGTTTTTAATAATGCCCCTTTGAGATTTCCGATTCGAGACTGTTTATTGAGTGACACGACACAACGTCTTGGTGCATCATTATCAGCAGGAACATATGTCACGGTCAATTGTCGCTCCATTGCGTGTGGTAGAGGTACTGACAAATACATAAAAGGCTCGTACGTAACTGACACGTGCTTGCAAACGGCACAGACAACCTGAAAACGATGAATAATTTACATTTAATATACACAGATGTTTGTCTTGTTTGTTTTTTTTTTTGTCAAGTTTGATGTCGAAAAAATTGTATCAGTATAGCGAACCCTGTTGCTTTTGATACTTTACAAAGCAGGGAGGAAAATATACTGATGTAATGTAGGAGAATTTCCGTGTTTTACAGTAAATTTTACATTTAATTCTTCACAAATGTATTTCGTACAATTCTCTCATATATTAATTATATATGTGTAAAAAGTTGGCTTACCGTACTCTTAAATTGGCCTTGAAACGTATCGACTATAACGCTTTGATTTAACCTTAAATGCTTTTCCCAATGTTTATCAGCTTCACTTTCATCTTGAGATGGCAAAGCACCATTATCGCCATTTTGCAATGTTCCCATACATTGATTATTATCATTAGTACCTAGTCCGTCGCGACGCCGATTTTTTTCCTGTTCTTCCAATTTCATTCTTTTCACATTGCACTTTTCTAAGCCATTGTCACATTCTGTATCTGAACTATTTGTCATACAATCAATACAATTAATTTTTTGCACATTAATCTCCTTAATTCTTTTAGTACTAAGAGTTTTACTATCGAAATCATGATTTTCCGTCAAATTTGAATTATCTATTTGAATCGCTGTTCTACGTAAATTTTCTTTTGAAAATTTTTGCGAGTCATAATGTATTTCATTGTTACACTTAGGTTGTGTTACAAGAAAATTTGCATTACTTGTTTTTGCATCCTTAACAATATCACATAACTCATGCAATTGTGTTGCTCCCTTTGAAATTTCAATTAATAATGGCTGACGATTTGATGGCAATTCAACTAATTTTTGTCGATCGAATTCTGAATCAATATCATCGTGCATTTTATTATAGATAAAACTCGACTTAGTTTCGGTAATTTCGTTTGAATCTAATGTTTCCTCCTCTTCATTTAATAATGATCCATGAGGAGAATTCTCGGTACTATCTAGCTCGCCCATCGGTGAGTCTACATCTACAAAAGAAAATATATGAATGAATAAAAAAAAACTTTCAATGTAATTATTAGAAGAAATATCAAAAGCAATTTTAGTATATTAAATTTACCTCGAGGTGAACCCGCCATCGTCGCGTTTGGACTATTCGAACAATCCGATAACGGTGAATTATCATACGTATCCATAGGATCATCGTTGGTATTATTCGAGGCAGTGGGCATAGTATTAATAGACGATAATACATCATTTATTTTATTATTTGAATTAATTGAATTGGCAGTTGTAACAGTTGCAGGTAGTTGAGAGTTCTTGGCACATTTGGCGGTATTCATTTGCTCGTGCAATGAGTCTAGCAAGAGTGCAAGAAATTCTTGACAATCATGCTGTAATTATATTCATTTAATTTTTTTGGCTAATAAATATATTATTAATTTTATTGTTTTATATTTTTTTTAAATTTATTTACCTGGCGATAATCTTTGAACTGTGAGTGATACGCTCCTAATGTTTGTTTGAATTCTGTGGGTTTTGCCACACTACACCTGCCTGACCACATTATAGATAAAAGTGAACTAAAATGAGCCATTAATGATCCAGGTTGGGGTAATTTATCTCCTTTTTGCTGTAACTCCAAGAAATATTCCAATACTGGTGGTGTTGCTGTGAGACTTTGTAAGCCGGCAGCCATAAAACACGTATTGCCAAGATTTCGAAGACCACAAACACCTGCAGGAGTGGTAACCTCTAAAAAATTCTAGTATTAATATATGTTGAACTATTATTAAATAATTAATTTAATGAAAAATATTTAAAACACATACCTATCGTTGAATCATCTTGAATGTCTGTTGTATCAGAGAATATATTGTTGAATGTTGAGTTGGGTGGTAAAAAAGGACCATGCATAACCCCTAATCCAATGTCATCCACGGGATCGGCACCAACATCGGTGAAATCGAGGCTTGGTGGGGGCGGTAAAGGTATTGCTTTTGACGCTGAACAGTTCGCCTCATTCCTGAAAAATTTGGAAAATACAATATTTGTTATAAATAATTATATACACAAATGCAAAAAATTATTTAATGATTTTATTTCACAGATAAAATTATACTAACCATGCACTGTCAATCCCCATTTTCACATCCGTTGGGAGTACATTATCTTCTTGAATCGTAAGATTATGATCCAATGATGATGTGAGGGGACTGAGACTGGTTGATTCAGATACTTCTGATAAATCAGGGATATCAGATGGATCAGCACTAACCGACGATTCAATCATTGAAATAGCTCCCACTTCTGTACCAGTCATTTGGTTCGCCATTAGATTGTCCATCAACAATGTAATAATTCTATTAAAGAAATTTATTCATTATTTTTAATTGAATGATAAATGATCTTTTAGAGCACTTGTAAAATAATAAAACATATATTTGTACATGTGGCACTATATTAAATTTATCGATATTAATATTCAATATAAATTTGTATTTAATTAGAAAGCCTAAAAATAATCGGTAGAATTCATAGTAGTATGCTCAAACATTTAAATGAATATTACTTTCACGTAAATTTCACGTAAAAATTACCGAAAAATAGATTAATATAAAATTTATAAGTCAGCACGTGGGAAGGCGACATTGACAAACCTTACACCATTTTATATATGTAGATATATAATATTTCACATAAATCACATTTTCAATTAATTCAAAAGGTTAATAGATGATCTGGTTTTCATATTTATGGCGAAACTAAGGATCATCATATTACAAGTCTAGTAAGTTAATCAATATGAGTGCATGATGAAACACCATTGGTAGTGAGAAATAAAATCCTGTAGTGCCAGGCTTTGCCTATACACACGAGCCTCGGTGGATAAAGAAAAGAAAAAAACACATTATCACGCGACAGCAAAACCCCAAAATGAACGTTATTTAATACAATTTCACAGTATAGAAACAAAATGTGATCAATATGATTTATAAAATTGCAAATAAGTGAACTAATATAATTATAAAATATAATTTACCTATTTGTCGTTGGAAAACTTTCGTTTTCGTCCAAGCCCTCTTCGCCCTGTTCAGTTCACTATAGCGCCATTGTGGAATACGGCATGGCCGGTAGGTGTCCAGCGAAAAAAAAAAAAGCTTTCCGTAAAAGTGTGCCACTGCCCGATATATATACATACACATACATATTTTTCTTTCTTTGACTATTCGCCACTATACAGCGCTGGATTCATTTCATATAGGTGCCTTTTCATATGTAGTGGACCGCAATACTCCAACGACACTTAAAAACGATTGGCCATCCATCTTGATGCTCCCGTTTCGATGATTATTCAATAATTTAATTATTATATGCCTATGTACATGGTAATAATTATTCCACTTATGTAAATATATTTTATTTAGTAAACTCAACGTTCATTTTACGATAATTATCGTGAACGAGTAGGACTACTACGATTGAGATGTGTGTATTTTTGAAGTCACGGGCGGAAATGCTGCTCTCATCGTTTCACAGCTTGGATATCTACTTCCTTTGGCGGTAGTGATTTATATTATTGCCACGCGGATTTCCGTAGCGCTGCTTGACAGTGGAGACCTTGTCATACCACTATCAACGCATTATTTCATAATTATTTTTTCACTATAAAGATAAAAATAATTAGAACAATTTGGACAATTAGATCACAAGTAGCGCGATAATTTCTCACAATTATATCAGCATCGATACTACCAAAAATACCCATTTGAATTAGACGAGAAAATAGTGATTGCGCACCCTGCCTTTCTTCAGCAACGGCGGCAAATACGGACAAATTAAAAAATACAGTAGCGCCACTGCACTAGCGCCACGCACTATTGAACTAATCTATATTTTTTTTTATATATACAAATTGTGTACACAAAATTTATTGTGTCAAACTTAAATTATTTGACCTCAATTATATAATATGAATTCGAAAAATGTGTACAAATAATATAGATGATGAGTTGGCAGCAATAAGAAGGATCATAAGTGGAGTTTAATTTGGACAAAATGAAGTATGAATATAATGTAATTCTCAACTATAGTTCAAGTTCCCTGTATTCCGCCTGCTTTTACACTATACATATATACATGCACATACACTATTATTTTTTTAACACATACTATTTATGACGAATATTTCATGTTCGTATCTGTCAATAATGTAATGAATGTTAGGTGTGAAGGTTTAATAAGTCAGAAATTGAATTGAACCAATGTGTTCAACCAATACATTATTTTTTTCATTACATATTTTTAGTTCAACTGAAATTTTTCAAACGCTACCAGAGACACATGCATTTACAAAACAAACAAAAAAAAAATTGGAATTAAAAATGCAACATTGAAAATAGGAATCCAATTTCATGACCTTGTGTGAGGTTTGTTTAGTTTATCAAACATATATACTTTACATGTGTCAGAATTAATAATTATATCGATTTTAGTTTATACACAAATTTTATGTGTTTATTCTCATTCTTATATTCATTGCTTACAGATACATCGAAATAGTGAACATAACATTTGTGAAGTAATTGTTATAAAACTATATACCTAGTCAAACAGAATTTCTTAGTTTTATAAAAATAGTGAGTACAAATTGGATTTAATAATGTTTTAATAAATGATAATTCGTTCATTATCACTAAAAATTTAATTGAAAAACGAAAAAAAAAAAAAAAAACATCATGGCTTCGTGTGAACAAATATCAATTGTACAATCTAAATTTACATCTGGAGAGACCGTTGTAATTGTATCCTTCAAAAATAAGTTTACGATAAAATATGTTATTTCATAAATTTATATTTCTGTTAGTAAAATTCTCAATGAAAAAAAAAAAAATAATAATAATAATTAATAAATAAATTTTAAAAAACCTTAATGTAATATAAAGACTATGGAGGCATCTCTGATGCAAGGCTGGGTGAAAGCACCACGCCTTTTAGCTCTAGTCAATAAAGGTCCGACTCATGCTTTAGTTATTTTACTTACGTCGAGAAATCCACCACAAGTTTACAGTGATTTAACCATTGAACGAATAATACCTATCGACCAAGATTTTAAGTGTGATATAGGTAATATAAATTTTTGACGAAATGAAAAAATCATAAAAAGAATATTGATTTTATTATTATTTTTCGTATTGCAATCTGTAGATACTGGGAGTCAGCATCAAGAAGGTCCAGATGTATATTTAAATGTTTCATCGCGAAAACAGCGATTAGTATTTGAAATGAAACCCGGTGTTGCAACTAGTTCAATAGTATCAGAAATATTTCGGGCAATCGAAGGTGTGTAAATTTTTATTATACTCATCAAACAGTATATCAATAATATTATTGTAACCATACGAATATTATAATTGCAGTTTATCAAAAGAATTTAAATCCAGCATCTGATTATCTTTGGATACAAAAATTAACAGGCAGTACACGAAATTTGGAGGGTGGTGGAGGTGATACACGTGAAATGGCAGACCCAGTGAGCTCTATTGAATTTTATAAATAATATTTAAAAAATCCATTCTCTATTTTGTACAATATATTAATTGCAGCTTGTTGAACTTGAGAGTCCTGATCTGGTAGTACCACGTCGCAATATTGCTACGGGGAAAACCCCGGTGGCTGCACGAGAATCCGTTGTTCGTTATCAAATGGCATGCAAAGAAGATGACTATACGTATACAGAGACGTTCAGGTTAATTCTATTACCATTACTACAACGAAATAATTAATGAAAAAAATTTTATATAAAATTTCTAAAATTCGATATAAAATTTACAGAATATTTATTGGTACATGGAATGTGAATGGACAATCACCAAATGGTGTATCATTGGAAGAATGGTTAAGCAATGATAGAGTTCCACCAGATATATACGCTATTGGATTTCAAGAGTTGGATTTAAGCAAAGAAGCATTTCTATTTAATGATACTCCTCGTGAAGAAGAATGGCGGTATGAATATTCAATAAAATAAAATTATATAAAAAAAATTTTTTTTTTCCAAAGAATTGTTTTTTTCGATTTTAATATAGACAAATTGTTACCAAGTCTCTTCATCCAAAAGCAGTTTACAAACAAATTGCCTTAGTCCGTCTGGTCGGTATGATGCTCATAATTTATTCTCAGGAAACCCACATCCCATTTATAAAAAATATATCCGTTGATACGGTTGGTACAGGAATTATGGGAAAGTTGGTACGTTTCCTCGAAAGGATATATTTTATTCGAAAAAAAAATATGACTTGGTGTTATCTATCTGTTATTTGTTTATTATTATTATTTTTTTTTTTATTGACAAAAGGGAAATAAAGGTGGTGTAGCAGTGAGCTGCTCAATTCACAATACATCAATTTGCTTTGTAAATGCACATTTGGCAGCTCATTGCGAGGAATTTGAACGACGTAACCAAGATTACGCTGATATATGCGCGAGACTATCATTTTCGGGTCACATCCCACCAAAGAATTTCAAAGATCACGAGTAAGTTGAATATTCATCATAAAATTCAATTTACAAATTAATATAAATTGTTCAATTGAAATATAATTAAATAAATTTTAAATGTTAATTTCAGTCAAATATATTGGTTGGGAGACTTGAATTATCGGATTACTGAAATGGACGTGCTCTTGGCTAAGCAACACATCACAATGGGTAATTACGCCCCGGTATTGGTGTTAGATCAACTGGGTCAGCAGAGACGATTAGGCCGAGTGTTACAAGGATTCCATGAAGCAGAAATAACATTTAAGCCAACGTATAAATATGATCCTGGCACGGACAATTGGGATTCTAGTGAAAAAGGAAGAGCACCAGCGTGGTGCGATCGTGTTTTGTGGAAAGGTGACACTATCACGTCAATTGGATATAGAAGCCATTCAGAATTACAAATATCTGATCATAAGCCTGTTAGTGCTATTTTCGACGCACAGATTCGCGTTATAGATATGGTTAAATATCGAAAAATTCACGAAGAAGTAATGAAAAAATTAGATAAATTAGAGAATGAATTTTTACCACAAGTTATGGTTGATACAACAGAAATAATATTTGATGTATTGAAATTTCTCGAACCTAGCAGTAAAGAACTGATTATTGCAAATACAGGACAAGTTCCAGTACAATTTGAGTTTATTAAAAAATTAGATGACACAAATTACTGTAAAGATTGGTTACATATAGAACCATATACAGGTTTTATAAAACCTGGCGAGAAATGTGATATTAAATTAGAGGTTTATGTTGACAAAAGATCAGCATGCAAATTAAATTCAGGTGAAGATAAGCTCTACGATATTTTAGTGTTACATCTCGAAGGTGGTAAAGATATATTTATCACTGTTACTGGTACTTATGAAAGAAGTTGCTTTGGCTCATCAATGGAAGCATTGGTACACATTCGAGTTCCAATTAGAGAAATTCCAATTGGTCGATTAATGGAATTGGAGAACAATAAAAATCCGTCACACGAACCATATGCAGTACCAAAAGAAATTTGGTTATTGGTAGATCGATTATATCGACATGGTATTAAAATTCCCGGATTATTTGAGACACCAGGATTACATAGTGAAATTATAGCCATAAGGGATTGGTTAGATATCGGAAGTCAGGATGTAATGCCGGGTAGTATACACTCAGCGGCAGAAGCATTACTGTTACTGTTAGAATCAACGGCTGAACCGTTAGTGCCGTACAATTTACACAACGTTTGCCTATCAGCAGCGACTAATTATTTACAGTGTAAACAATTGGTTATGCAATTGCCCGAAATTAGAAGAACTGTATTTCTATATATCTCAGTATTTTTACAAGAATTATTGAATCATTCGCAAGAAAATGGACTGGATGCAAAAACTCTCGCCACACTTTTCGGATCAATATTTTTACGCGATCCACCGAGAAGTCGTGACGATCGTAGCCAACGAAATCGTATTACTCAAGCAACATTTGATCGCAAAAAAGCTGCATTTGTTTATCATTTTTTAGTTAATGATCAGAGTGATTTTCTTGGACGATAATTAACTCTATTATTATTACTCAAAATAAGTATTCAACTTGTGCCACAGATTAAGTAACGAAAGGACAACATGACATTCTTGTAATGCGCTTTAAATTATATGCTTGTATTTTGTAGCTATACAAAAAAATATTTTATTTTCAACTTGAACCTCATTTTCATATAATTATTGTAAGTAGCTTTTAACGTAAATGTAAAAATACAAGCAATTAATTAATTCCTTATTAAAATTATGAAAAAAAAATAATAATAATTATTATAATATTTATAGTAATATTAGATGATGATAATGATAATGAGATAATATATAATCTTATATTAATCTCATATCTTTATATATCCACCTTGAGCATTTTTTTATTCTTGCATAAATCTGATACGTTTTCATCACAGTGATGAAAACGTATTAGAATGCCCATGAATTTTGAATATTTTTATAATTTTATATAAAATGAAGGAATAGAACGTATAAGTATTAATTAATCCGGATAAAAAAATATTTCCCGAACGACGTATAAATTTTTATGGGATTTTTTTTTTTTGTGTGGTATATAGCAATGATGAGATTACGTAGCATAATATTTAATTTAATAATTAAACATTTATTGCGCAACTCAATCTTGATTTAGTATAATGTCAATGTCTATTAATTATATTACGTTGGAAATTTTGTGTTGTGGATTGCATAAAATATAAAGCAGCTTTTAATATTCAAATAGACGAGCTTAATAATTTGTTTAAATATATAAAAACAAAAAAAAAAATTGTACGCCAAAACCACTATTACACTTACTATCCATATGTTAAAATGCCTCAATGATTAAGCAACTTTGTATATGAATTATCTTGAAAATTATTTATTAAATATATATGATAAACAAATATGCATAATTGAATTATTTTGATTAGCGAAAAATTCCAACACGATAAAAAATTTTATTTATTTTATATCAAAAAAATTTTTAATCATTTGAAAAATATCGCAGTATATGTTGATACACAAGAATGTTTTGAATTATATAGTAATTGAAATTAAATATTTAGCCTTACAAATAGTATAAATTTTCATAAGTTATTTTATAAACGGCAAATGAATATAGATGTAAATAGATATGAAATATAGATCATATGAGTTTTCTGTTAATTTCTCAACCTTGAATCAAATAAATCAAATTAATGTTGTCAAAAACGAAAACAAAAAAAAATTGGAATCATATCATTGATCTATCATGTAAACATGAAAAAGCGTGTGAAAACTTGCCAATCGTAACCTAGTATTTATAATAAAATTATCATATAGCTTGATTGTGTGTACCACACAGTTCAAAATTGAAAGCCTCCTTGTGGTGCAGTATTTGGAGCTTGAAAATCAAGTTCACCATCAACTGTGACGGGTGCAATATCCGGATCTTCTGTATCCTATAAAGATTCAATTGAACATTATAACAAGAAAATTGTATTGATATGAGATATAAGATTCGGAATATAATATTGCATAATATTTACATCAGAGAAAAATAGATCGAGCATTTCTGTGGCTTTTAGATAAATCTTTTCATTTTCATGGTGCTGCAAAGCCTCCAATTTATCGAGTCCACCAATTTCCTCTATCATAATGGCAACACGTTCGAGCTCACCCATTTTTTCAGCTGCATTTAAAATATTTGTTAAACCATCGAGAACAACAATAACTGTTTTCCAATCTTTAACATTCAACAAATTGCAGAACGGCGGTAAAACACCATGATGAACTAGTTGCACTAGTTGCTCAAGTGATCCACCTGATGTAAGATTGGTCACTGCCCATGCTGCTTCTTTTTGCGATTTAAGATCACCCTTGAATTAACATACAATTGATTAGTTAATTTACTTACATAAATGTAGATGATCTAATAGTGCGTAAATAAATATGCAATAATTTACCGATTCAAGAACTTTTATGAGTGGCAATATCAGACCAGCATTTATAACATGCTGGATTTGATCTCGATTTCCAGCGGTAATGTTACTGATAGTCCACGAAGCTTCTTTCACAATATTCAATCGCTTATGTTCTAATAAATTACGTAAATTATCAAGACCGCCAGCAGCAATGATAGCATCTGTTTGCATGTCATTTCCAGTGACGATATTACCCACAGATCTCAATGCTGGAGTTAAAATTGTCACTTCCGGCGAGCACAAAAGAGCTACGAGTTTTGGTATGACACCTGATTCCAATACTGCTTGAATTTTTTCATCATTGCCGTCTGTTAAATATGAAAGTGCCCAACAGGCATCGGCCACAATATCTTTATCATCAGAATCCAGCAGACGATTTAATACTGGCAATGCAGTTTTGACAATTTCAAATGGAGGCGGTGGATTTTTATTCCTGCACAAATTGGATATGGTCCAAACAATATTTCGAGTAAGTGAAATCTGAAAAATTAATTAATAAATTAAAATTCAATGTATATATATATATATATATATTTTTTCCTATAATTGTATTTGCATACCGGATTTTCAGGTTTAATTAAGCTGATCAACATTGGCATACAGCCATGTTCAAGAACAAGATCTCGTGGTTGCGGACCATCACCCGCAATATTTCCCAAAGCCCAAACCGCTTGTTCGGCAACATTTAAAGCTGGAGATTTGATTAACTGGATCAATTTTGGTATAGCGCCACTTGCGATGACAATTTGAGTTTGTTCACAGGTACCAGATGCAACATTAGTGAGTGCCCAGGCTGATTCAAATTGTAATGCAGGATTGTGGTGATAATCCAAAAATTCAATACAACATGGTATAATTCCTTTTGAAATCATTGTATCAATTGGTGGATGTTTTTCACAACTCAACATTTTTCTGCATGCTTGCGTTGCTTGTAATTTAATTGTTTCATCACCACACTTCATCCCCTCAAAAATTTTATCTACTGACATGAAATTTGTTGGATGAGTTGATTCTTCGGGTGACTGGGCTCGCTCAGTTTCATCAATAGCCAAATTACGGCGTTTAAGTAATTGATCATCTCTACGTGCTTTACGAAGTTCAACAGATGCCTCATTTCGACGTCTTCTAGCATCCTAAAAATTAATACATATCTCAAATTAACATTATAAAAAAAAATAATAATACTAAAGTCAAATATATATTGTCGTATAAAATGCTCTTACATCAGATTTACTGTTGAATTTGAAATTACTGATTCTGTTCGAGCTGTTTTCTGGTGCCGGCATTATGATGAGAGTTTTACTTATGAGGTTCACAAACTGTAAATAATGTAATTTAAAATGTCTGCCATGTGAGGTTAGAAAAAAATTTTCCAATAATGTGTATTAGAATTATAAAAAATCGTTCAAATAATGTATAATTTTATAAATCAATAATATTCAATGAAAATATGAAGATAAATAATGAAAAAATAATTTAATTTTTATATTGCACTACTTAAGATAATTAAAAAACCCTATTGAGGCATCATCCTGCATAAAATTAATGCCGATTCCGTTATTATAATTACATTATTTTGCATGATCGAAAGATGAAAAATAATATAACAAATTGAACATTTTTCAATATATATTGTACAACATTCATTTGTTTTTAATAGTGCACATTTAATTCTTGTAACGGTTAAGTTGACATTATTAGACACTGTTCTTACCCTAAACGGAATATTTTTCAAATGTTTTATTGCGATACATATATACTATAGAAGAGTGATTTAATGAAAGTACTAACTTCAATTAATGAATACGTAACAATGTCAGGAATCCTTTGCTGTGCACCGTAAGTTGCGACTCGCGCGATCAAATATTAATATGTATGAACAATATGAAAATTCGTAACCGTAAATACTCTGCTCGCTGATTCACAAAGAATAACCAATCGTGACCTGTTGATGTTACTATCCGTGCAAAATTAAAAGAGAAAGATGTGTAATAGAGGCTACCAATCCAATTAGAGTATATCTTTTCAAAACATATTCTTATTGGCTAAACGGTTTCCCAGCAACTACCATTGGTCGCATGACTTATAACGTTCTTTATTTCAAATATGTTGAGAAAAATGAATAATTATTTATGAAAAAAAAAAAAAAAAATTGAAAGTAATTGGTGATAATATAGTGATTAGTTTTTTTCAAATATGGTAATAATTTTAGTTTAATGATTTTGTACGATACTCATCAAGTGTCGGTATGAACTATTATAATACTGAAATTCGTATATATATATATATATATATTTTTTTTTTCATTGAAATATTAAAAATTTGAAAACACTGGCGTTCCAACAGTCTTTTATTTGAAGAAAGCAACTGGTATTTTCAATATAAGTACTGTACAAAATGATGTTGGGTTTTTAAATAATAAAAATTTCTACAAAATAGTCAATCTCAATTTATCAGACAGTGTATACATATATTATATGTAATGATGAAACACAAGTTATTTTACTGTATTAAATATTTTATATCCTGTAAATTATGAATTAAATTATATTTACAATTCAATGTATACGTAAGGCACATTATTTTCCATGTACTTTAAATTATAATTTCAACTTATTACTAAACCATAATCCAAGTATACTATAAATTCAAATAATTGGGTTCAAATTGGTGTGCGTGTTGTTGTATTCAAACAAAAAAAAAATCATTGAAATCTATCTACGTTTATTATTTTTGTAGTTCTGTCTATCTGTATCGACCCAATACACTTGCATTTTAATGTGTTAATGGATGATGCTATTTTATTTAATTGTTTGCATCACCAATTCTCATTAATCTTAATAAAGTATCTTTTTAGTAATACCTGAATAATTGATTGTTAACCATGTAAAATCATTCCTTGAATTAATTAAATTGTTAATTAATTCTGTTACATCAGTTCAGTATAGTTTAAATATTCTTATTTATATACTATTTATATTTTCATACAATATTCTCAGCAACTTTGATCATGGATCCTAATATTAAAAATATTTATTCTTATCTAAACGTAATTCATTATTATAATATATGAGCGTGATTATTGTCATATTTATTCATAAAAATTCCTTAATGATTTTAACGAAAAATCTTTTTTATTCAATTTTCATCAATTTATTCATGCTCACGTGATGCAGGATTCAACAGTTTTTTTCACAGCATCTCGTGCATAAGGTATATACGATAATGAATACCACGTCATTGATAATGATTGTAATATAATGAAGAAAAGTGCTAGCCCAGGTTTTCCAAGCTGTAAAAGTAATTGGAAATAAAATATAATATATATATATATATTTAAATACTTTGATGTAAATATAGTAATTGACAATAGTTGAACTCACTTTTAATGCCGCAAATAATGTTAATCCAATTGATATGATTACTAAGAAAGTGGCAATAATTCTTGTTGATGCAAACATTTTTTTCAATTGATTCATTGGGCCCATTAAAAAACATGTACTGTTAAGAGATGAAAAAGGAAAAAAAAAAGAAAAAAAATATATATAAATGAATAAATTCTTCTGTTTAATAAATAAGAATTAATTAATATACTTATTGGAATCATGAATTTTACCTAGCGAGCGACATCGTATTGCCGATGGTGTAAAGAACAGCGAAGACAGAAATTCCTTTTAAAAATAAAGCAAACGCACCAAGAAGCGATAAAAGAATTCCAATAGCAAAACATATTGCAAAACCTTTTATTCTTGTAGACCAGCTTAGCGTTGTTTCATCCATAATCTACGAGGAAAATTGTCATTGTAAATTTAATAACTCCAAACTTATTGTGCAGATGAATGAAAATATTACACAGTTGATGATTAATAAATTCATCTTTATTAAAATTCGAATATCGTCTTACCATAAAACCAACCTCACTCTTGCAGCACAAAATTAAAATTAAAATTAATTTATAAAAAAAATATGTTGGGAATTCATCGAGTGGTGGCACATTATATTTTGTATGCAAATCATAATATGATAAAATTACAATTAAAAGTCAAAAAGTATACCTGTGTCATAATTCCACTTTCTTCATCACATCTGTCATTGCCACTCAGGGCCCTTCTCAATTTATCCATTATGTCAATGTATATAAATTGTACTCATGCGAAAAATATCCACCCACAAATATTAAATTTGAAATGTGGTTATAATAGTTATTTTGAGACCTGTTTTGAAGTGATCAACGATATATTAATTTCAATAGAATGATAATAAGACGACTACTATTTCATAAAGTTTTAATTACAATGGATGAGATGGTTGTTTGGTGGAAAAAATTACATGAATATAAATCATCGTACTACCGACTTGTTGCATGGCATCGTTGTATTACGATATGTGTTGTGTTTTGAAAAACCAGATTTTATTCAAAAACATTTACTAATATCTCATTATTCAACGAGAATTTTCTCATTTAAATAATGAACGTAATAATCATACAATTTCTCACCTTTTTTTTATTTGCTCAGCCGGTGATTGTTGTTAAAAAATTATTGCTATTGCTATCGCTCTAGAAAAAAAAGATAAAATATACTACTTTCTGGTCTGTCACAATTCAATAGAATGAAGTTGGCTGAGTAATCGCTGATGACGTTCTAAAAATATTTTTATCTATAACTCAAAATTCCAATATACTGGCGATTATTACATACACAATTATGTATATAAATCCAAAACTAACTATATTCATATATGATAAAAACGTAATAAGAATATGTGCCTGATATAAATAATAACTCTACATACAATATAAATATCGATAATAAATGCGTTACAACGGTGTTTATTTATTGTATGATTTCTCACCAGATGGAATATGTATCTAGTGCTGTGTATGTACTATATGTATTTTGTCAATCGAGATTTATTTTATTTTTTGAATGTAACGATCAGTATTGGCGTACAGTATTCATACGTACCATCCTTACGACCAATGAGAAAGCAATATATTCTCACCGAATGCAAAAATATACAAGTCTGCAAGACATATAGTAACCACCATTCGATACAACTCAACAAGAAAACAACCTAAAATATATGTAAAACTAAAAAAATATGTATCTACACATGTATTGGTGCACTCAAACACCGTGTTGAGCACAGTGTTTTTTATTTATTTATTTGAGCAGTGTTATTAAAAAAATTTCAATATATACGGAGAAATACAAATATTTGCTTTATAATAAAATATTATGAAAACCATGGCTCATCATTATGTAGTAACTGCACACAAACCAACGGCGGTTAATGCCTGCGTTACCGGTGAGCCTTTTATACTAACCTTAATTTTTTTTTTCCTAATATTATGTGAATATTGTCCAAATATGTGAATGAATTAACTTTCTAAATTAAATATATTGTCTTTTCAGGTAATTTTACATCCCCCACGGATCTCAATCTTATTCTGGCTAAAAATATGCGATTGGAGATTTATCTTGTAACACCTGAAGGTCTCAGGGCAATCAAGGAAATTGGTATCTATGGGAAAATTGCGGAGGTCAAGTTTTTCCGACCACCTGTAAATATTTTTATCATCAGTATTGATATAGGACATGACGGGAATCAAATTATAACAACTAAAAAAATTATTGTCTTTCATTTTAGCACGAGAAAAAAGATTTGTTGTTTCTCCTTACTTTTCGCTATAACGCAATGATTTTAGAATGCGTTGGTGAAGGTGAAGATATTGAAATAATTACAAAAGCACATGGAAATGTGGCAGACAAAATAGGAAAACCATCAGATACAGGAATCAAAGCAGTCATTGATCCTAAAGCAAGAGTTATTGGTTTGAGACTTTATGATGGTTTATTCAAAATTATTCCACTTGACAAAGATAATCCTGAATTAAAAGCATCATCAATAAGAATGGATGAACAACAAGTTCAAGATGTAGATTTTTTACATGGATGCGCAAATCCTACACTAATTATAATTCATCAAGATATCAATGGACGTCATGTTAAAACTCATGAGATATCATTACGTGATAAAGAATTTGTTAAAACTTTATGGAAGCAAGATAATGTTGAACGTGAAGCAATGATGGTTATTCCTGTACCATCGCCCATTTGTGGTGCTATTATAATTGGTCAAGAAAATATTTTGTATCACGATGGCACGACCTACCATACCGTTCGCCCACCAATTATTAAATATAGTACAATTACGTGTTACGCTAAAGTTGATGCCCAAGGATTGAGATATCTTTTGGGTGATATGGCAGGTCATTTATTTATGTTATTTTTGGAACAAGAAAAAAAAATTGACGGAACCACTGTTGTTAAAGATTTAAAAGTGGAATTATTAGGTGAAGTTAGCATACCTGAATGCATAACTTATCTTGATAATGGTGTTATATTTGTTGGCAGTCGAATGGGAGATTCCCAGTTAATTAAATTGATAACAAAAGCCGATGAGAATGGATCATATTGTGTACCAATGGAAACTTTCACAAATCTCGCGCCCATTGTTGATATGGCAGTTGTTGATTTAGAACGGCAGGGTCAAGGACAAATGGTTACATGTTCAGGTGCATTCAAAGAAGGATCATTAAGAATAATCAGAAATGGTATTGGTATTCAAGAGCATGCAAGTATCGATTTACCGGGTATTAAAGGTATGTGGGCATTGAAAGTTGGTAGTGGTAATTTTGATAATACTCTTGTATTATCATTCGTTGGACAAACACGAATATTAACCTTAAATGGTGAAGAAGTTGAAGAAACAGAGATACCAGGTTTTGTTGCTGATGAGCAAACATTCCATACCGGCAATGTAAGTGACGAAATTTTCATTCAAATAACACCCATCTCAGCACGTTTGATCTCAAATGTGACGAAAACCGTTGTTTCTGAGTGGGAGCCAGAAAATAAACGCACAATTAGTGTGGTTGCATGCAATAGTCGGCAAGTGTTGTGTGCAACTGGTAATGATTTATATTATATGGAAATAGATGGTGATAAAATTGTATCAAAAGGTCTCACAACACTTCAACATGAAGTAGCATGTTTAGATATATCACCATTGGATGGCTGTAACAAAGCTAATATTGTAACAGTTGGTCTTTGGACAGATATATCAATTAGAATATTGACATTACCGGGATTGGAGGAAATTAACAAAGAATTACTCGGTGGTGAAATAATTCCACGTTCTGTTCTTATGACTTGCTTTGAAGGAAATACATATTTACTTTGTGCACTTGGAGATGGTAGTATGTATTATTTCACATTGCAAAAAGACACAGGAATACTATCAGACAAGAAAAAAGTTACGCTTGGCACTCAACCAACTGTATTGCGAACATTTAGATCACTGTCAACAACGAATGTATTTGCATGCTCGGATCGACCTACTGTAATTTATTCATCAAACCATAAATTGGTATTCAGTAATGTTAATCTCAAAGAAGTAAATCACATGTGTTCGTTAAATGCAGAGTCATATCCAGACAGTTTGGCATTGGCAACTGAAAGTACCGTTACAATTGGAACAATTGATGAAATACAAAAATTACATATTAGAACTGTACCATTGGGAGAATCACCACGACGCATTGCATATCAAGAGGCATCACAAACATTTGGAGTACTGTCAATGAGACTTGATGTACAAGAGAACAGTGGTGCAAGTATTGTGAGACAATCGGCTTCAACGCAAGCTGCATCAACATCATCTAGTGGCCAAGTCGCTTCACACAATAAACCTGGACACACAGCATCAAGTGAAATTGGTCAAGAAATTGAAGTTCATAATCTCTTAATTATTGATCAGCACACATTTGAAATTCATCATGCTCATACTTTAATGCCAAGTGAATATGCACTATCATTGACATCAACAAAACTCGGTGAAGACCCGACGACATATTATGTGGTTGGCACAGCTCTTGTCAATCCTGATGAATCAGAACCAAAAATGGGTAGAATATTATTATTTCAGTGGAATGACGGGAAACTTACTCAAGTTGCTGAAAAAGAAGTTAAAGGAGCTTGTTATTCATTACTTGAATTTAATGGAAAACTTCTTGCTAGCATAAATAGTACAGTACGTTTATTTGAATGGACAGCCGAGAAGGAACTTAGACTTGAATGCAGCCATTTTAATAATATTATTGCATTATATTTAAAGACAAAAGGGGATTTTGTATTGGTTGGAGATTTAATGCGTTCTATTACTCTTCTTCAATATAAAACAATGGAGGGTAGTTTTGAAGAAATAGCGAGAGATTATAATCCGAACTGGATGGTATCCATTGAAATTCTGGATGACGACACATTTATCGGTGCGGAAAATGATTTTAATCTATTTGTATGTCAAAAAGATAGTGCAGCTACGTCAGAAGAGGAAAGACAACAGATGCAAGAGGTTGGACAGTTCCATCTTGGTGATATGGTTAACGTCTTTAGACACGGTTCGTTAGTTATGCAACATTTAGGCGAATCCAGTACACCAACACAAGGATGTGTGCTGTTCGGTACTGTTAGTGGTGCAATTGGTTTAGTAACACAAATACCATCTGGTTTCTATGAATTTTTACGTAATCTCGAGGACAGATTAACATCAGTTATCAAGAGTGTTGGAAAAATTGAACATCATTTTTGGCGAAGTTTCAATACAAAATTTAAAGTGGAACCATGTGAAGGATTTATCGATGGTGATTTAATCGAGAGCTTTCTGGATCTAAATCATGAAAAAATGGCAGAGGTTGCCCTGGGATTAACGGTAAAATATTTTTATTTTTAAATAAATTTTAGTGCAAATTCCATTGAGAAATAAAAAATATATTTGATAACTATTCTGGTATTTTCTTTATAGGTTGATGATGGAAGTGGCATGAATAAAGATGCAACAGTTGATGACTTGGTGAAAATAGTTGAAGATCTGACGAGGATCCATTGAAAGTACGGCACTAACAATGATATTGCAGCTGAGTATCGGATTTTTCATTGTTTGTTTAGCAGATTTGGAATCAACCCTGTTAAGAGTAGACGAACGTTTACTTCTGTCTTCGACAATATAAGATTTGATAGTATAACAATAGATTATTCGTATCCTTGTGCAAAATCGTTAAAGGGAGAAAAAAAATCATGGAAGGAAGAAAAAAAAAAAATTATTAATAGTTGTACAGCCGTGTTTGATGTGGCATAAATTTAATCTTAGCTTTATACCTTTCTATAAGTTGGATTGTAAAATAAAAAAATTAATGTTATCTCATTATCTTACGTGTCAATAATTATAATAATTATTTTCATCATTACCATTATCAGAATGTTTATTTTGACGAACTGGTTGCATTTGCTGCAGCAGCTGCAGCTGCAGCATTTCCCGTAGAACCAACAGCACGCAATGTTTCTGGATCAAACAACCAATCTCGCAATTTTTCAACTCCTTGATCTTCCATCGCACTGGCTTCTATCACAGTGATATTTTGGTGCACTTCACGTTTTAATCGTGTAAAATGTAGCATCAATAGGGCTTCATTTCTCATTTGGCGATAAGATAAATCCATTTTCCCAAGAACCAAACATATCTTGACGTTTTGTAATTTTGGCTCAACCAATAATGAATATAACAGCACACCAGCGGCACTTATTTGGCAGAGATTACTCGCATCAACAACGTATATTATTTTGGACACCTATTGTGATAAATTTATTTTCATGATTGCTCAACTAAAATTATTTATACCATGTCACGTCACCTTGTCAAAATAATGTTTCCAAATAGGGGCCATGCTACCACCAATTTCTCGCACAACCATATCAAAGTGTCCATCTTTGCTACGAATTGTGTATAAATTGACGCCATTCGTTGGTATCGTTTGATATGCATCATCAATTTCACAATCACCCTGAAGTTTCTTCATTAATAATGTTTTGCCAGATTTAACCGGACCGAGACATAAACACATTTTCAAAATGAAAATAAATACATTTGATATGAAAGTGTACAGACAATCAAAAGTTCGATATATTGATCAAACATTTGAATATTGTCGCAATGTATAGACAGTGAGGTGTAATGGGTAGAATAATGTAATATAGTACGCATAATTTAAAAGACAATATTTATATTAATTTACTATCATATTATTCTTAATTAGGTTATATAATTTAAAATTTCATTCATTTTACAAAAAAAAAAAAAAAGAAAAATTGTATATATACTATAGATAATAGTGAAAAACAGTGATGTAATAGTCATTGAACATTATTAGAAACATTATTAGAAAACACATTTTTCTATGATTAGATAGAGAATATTATGGAATAACCAATAACGATTGTTTAAAGTAAATACTGCATCAACAAAGTGCATTGTTGATAAAAATTTCCTAAAATCATCTTCGTTCCCCAAAATACTTGCTTAATTTTTTTTTTTTTTTTTTTTTTTTTTGTACACATTATCTATATAGAGTTTCTGCATGTATTAGTAAAGTATAATTACTATATGCACATATATATTTATATTATATTACACTTTATTTTCATTCCTCATTTTATCTCTAATCACGTGGAAATATTGTCTTTATTAATTATAGCGAGACTTCATCGATTTGACTAGATGTTCCAGGCACTTTGATGGGACACATTTTACACTTTAATTACGTTCTTTCAGCAAGAATCAATCTTGCTTGATTTGGCATTCGCCACGCATGTAATCGTCGATCTTTACTACCAGCTATGATCTAAAATATGAATGAGAAAAAAAAAAATTTTAATACTTAGTTGTACATTCAATATTAAATTTTCATCACAACGACTTACTTTATCATCGACAATTTCCATACTCAACAGCATATTACCAGGCCCAGGAATGCTACATATTAATCTGGTATCCTGAAATAAATAAATAAATAAATAAATAATTATTACAATATAGTTATTAATTTATCCAATCAAATATACCTTTGTATCAAAAACATAAATATTTCCATCATAGCAACCAGCAAACAATAATTGTCGATAGAGTTGCATACAAACAATACCAACCCCGGCAGTGTACTGTATGACTTGTTCTCCCGTCTATAATTAGGAAGAATACTATAAATTAACTGTATATATTTATATATATATATATATATAAATAAGAAAAAAAGTGTAAATAAAGTAATATTTACTTACAATGAAATCGAAGACTGGGATTGATGTGCTGCTTGTGCCGCAATAAACAAGATTACGATCTCGCATCAAACTGTAAACAGTATGATTTCTCTGGCCAGATATAGTTCGCAGATACAATCCATTCTGGGCGTCTCGAATAGTAATTGGTTGATTGCGCGAAGCAACAATAAGAACACGTCTAGCGCCCTCAGTAGAGGCACGAAGTGCCAATACGGGTTTGTCAGAAAAATCTAAATTATCTTCTCTCAGACATCCGGATTTAATATCATACCGAGAAATATGGCCAGATTTAGTTCCAACAAATATCATCCCCCACGCTTGATCCATACATTGAATTGGACTTCCTACATCAGCAACGTGTCGTTCAAGAGAACCATTCATGATGTCATAACAGCGTAAAGTTGCGTCCAGGGAGCCAGAAAAAAGATTCCAACGTGTATTGCCACTAACAGCGGTTCCTGGGATTTCATGAATATATAAACATGTGACAGCTGCGTCATGGCCTTTGTAAATATTCAATATTCCATTGGACCTCTGACAGTATCTGTATATCGCTCCATCCTCACTAGCAGCCAAAAATGAATCACCAAATACCTAAAATAAAATTTTTTTATCTTGAAGGTTTAAATTGGTGATCGAACTGTAATATTTTCAAATTGCTCGGGAATTAGACTTATTGGATTGACAAAATTAAGTGTGTGGTATAGGTGGCAATGTGCAATAATTAACAAGCAATTAATTTATTATAAAGTTACTTAGTTTTATTTACGATTGTCATTTTGTATATGAATTAAATACAATTAATGCAAACACGAAAAATAGAATTAACAAAAATGAAAAATTTGTGGAGGCACATTCATGAAAATTTGAAATAATGTAAATGAGTGAGTGATACAACACAATATTAATTTCGTGATATTAATATAAAATTACGAATGAAAGAGCATTAATAAAATTATTATTACATTTCGAAGTACAATAGCTATCACAAGAAAATAAAATACTGTTTCCATAATAATTTTCAATATCAAAAATCTATAGTAATAAATTTCATTAATTTTTTTTTTCTCTTAGAAAGTAAGATTTTTTTACCTTAATATCAAGAATGGGGCCCTTGTGCACAGTATATTGCATCATTTGCAATTCAGAGTCCTCATTTTTTTCGGCTGAATCAGTCATCGGTGTCGACAACGTACGAGTTTCTAACACTTCAATATGATCGATCGCGGAAACAGTATCTGTTTTGTTTTGGCTTTCGATATTCAAAGTTGTTTTTGTATCTTCATTGGGTGGTGATGAATTATATATCGGACTTAATTGTGGAGTTGTTGTTAATGGATCTCTCATAATAATATCAGCGCTTGATTCTGGTGACATTAAATTTTGTAGGTCTAAATTCTCGTCGACTTGTATCATCTCCATCGAATCATCATCACTCCGATTTTTATCATCATCAACAGTGACGGAAGATAATTTGCTTGGAGATCGTTCAGGTGTTGCTTCTCGATTTGATGCCAATGTCCACGTATTAATTCTTGATATACCAAGTCGATGAAGAATATCAGAACGCAACTCAGACTGTGATAAAAGATTTTTGCAATCAACCAGTCGAACTTTACAATTAGCCATTTCTTCACGTGTACGTTCCGTGGAATTTATTCGTTTTCTACTTTTGCGTATAGAGCTAGCTTTAGCACTTATCTTCGTATCAGTATGAGAAGTAGTGTTTGATCTTCTTCTAGAATTATTTGAAGTAGAAGAACTGCGAGATGCAGATCGTGCTTTACGTTCAATATCAGGTGTTGATGTGTCACGTGAATTTGGCGATTTGGTGATGCGTTTTGACTGTGATCGACTTCGCGATGTAGATTTAAAACTGTCTTCAGATTGTCTAGAGTTTTTACGACTCGATGATTGTTTTCTACGTTTAGGTATTCGTCCACGTTTTTTATAGATTATGTCATCATCTTTATCATCATCGTAGTTATCGTCCGGTGATTCTAAATTCTCTAATTCTTCCACTGTTGATTTTGACCGTTCAAATTCCCTCATTGATAATTTTATTTTTTCAAACTCGGGCATCGTTGATTTTGGCCGCTCAATTATTTCTTTCCCTACACACTTTGATTTCTTTAATTTATCATCACGTTCATTTATTGAATCTTTGACTATTTTTTTTTTAATTAGAGCGTCATTTGATGAATTTTTATTTTCTTCTAAAGTGATAAGTTCGTCCGATTTCATCATTGTAGAGATCGTTGAATTTTTCATTAAACATTTTTTTGTTTCAGGTACCGTACAATTTTTCTCATCGGTACTGGAATCGGCTGTAGTCGACGCTGTTTGTGAAAAAATAGTCTTATTAGATATTTTTTCTATTGCTGTTGATGTGGTATTTTTAATATCTTCGGATAAATAATTGAATTCATGTTTCGATTCATCTGAGGAATCTTGCCAATCATCTAAAACTCTGGCTTGCAGTGTTTTATTAGATTCTTTATTTGAAATAGCATCACTATTCGTTGAAGACATTATTTCCACGTTATTACCATTACTTTTTATATCTTCCTGTTGTTCAACAGGTGAAGAATATTGCAATATATTTTCTTTATTATTTATTATTTCTATAGAGGCTTCTTTCTTTTTAATGGCCTCTAATTTTATTTTTTTAAATTCATCGTCACGTCGATTTGGACTACTTTCATGTTTTTTGTCAGCATAATTTACCGAGTCAAAAGTTGACAATTTATTTTCATCCGTATTATTATCCTCGATATTACATTCATTAGCACATTCCGAAATGGGTTGAGGTGATAATGGTGGGGGATTAATTTCTTCAACTATTGCACTTTGATTTTTTCTCTTTTCTGTTGAAGTCATCATTTTTCCACTAGTTTCACTTTCCATTATCGACTCATTTTCATTTATTTTCATCTGTTTCTCATTTTTCTTCGATCCTTTTAATTTTTTTTCCGGTGTTTTAGTGTTTGTATACAAATCATTGATACAATTTTTCGCTACTGCATCAATTATTTCTAGCACATGAGTATTCATTTTGGTTGGTGATTTGTTGACAGTATGTTTATATTTTTTGCGGTGATATTTTTTCTTTGATATTAACTTGGAAGGAGAAATGGATTCTGTATCTAGATCCGTCGACGGTGTTGATATATCCCGTGATGATTTAGATGGTGTTTTATTTTTCGATTCATTTGGCTTAACTTTTTTAGCTTCCATGTCACGTTTAATACTTTCTTCTAACAATGAAAGTCCTGTGGATCGTTCATGTTTTTCAGTAGAAAGATCGGCTATATCCAAACTGCTTTCATCAGAGTAAATTATATTACGACGATCGTCATTTAATAAAACATCTGTTGACTCATCTTCACTCAAGAATTCTTGATTATTTAAAAATGGTTTTATTTTGTTTCTAGCCGGGGACTGTGTAACTTTCAGTTCTCCATCGACCGTAGGACTTTTGGATCCATATTTTTCCGTGGATGTTTTTGGTTTAAATTCTCGTGCAAGCATTTGAGATAATTTTACTGGCTTGTTGTGATGGTTTTTCAAATTTTTCATTTGAGATGATGATTTATTTTTTTGATGGACTGTTTCATCCAAAACGGAATCTTTTTTTGCCACAAATGATGAATCTCTCTTTATTTCTTTACTTTTATGTGATTCTTTTTCATTGTGATTATGCTTTCTTTTATTCGATAATTTTATTGTAGTTTCATCTAATTTCTTCGCATGTTTATCATCACTTTTAACAGTACTTTTCGAAGTTTTCGGAGTTGCATTTTTTGAGAAACATGTAATTTGTGATTTTGTCGGGGTAGATTCAGTTATTGTAAACTGTTTATCATTCTCATTCTCGGTCAATCGTGACATGACAATACGAGATTCTTTCACCAATGAAGATTTATGTTTTTTATCCGATGATAAATGCGTCTTTACTTTTTCATCTTGCCGATCAATTGGCCATTCGTCAGTTTGTAACATTTGGTACAATGTCATTTTTTCATTCATTAATCGTTGAATAGCAATATCAATTTCTTGCATTCGTGACATAACATCGACTTTTGTCGTTGGTTTAGGAATTAAAATGGCAATATTTGCATTAGTAGCTTCGTCAATGTGTTTCATTGTTAATTTGTGTTTTTTCCGATTATGTTTTTTGTGTTTATTGTGATTAAGAATAGTAGTTGATGATTTACTGTAATTACTGTTTTTTGATGTACTATTTCTGTTGTGTTTCGAGTGATTTTTTTTCATGGATATGCTTGAATTAAATATTTCATGTTGCATTTTATATTGATCAATAGAACGTGTTTCTGATGAACTTCTATCACTCTCGTTGCGAGTAGAAGAATTCGTTTCATTAATTCGCGTTGTCGACGTGGGAAACTCTATCACTAATTCACTGGAATCATTCGATAACTTATTTGTGCTGGAACTATCGTTAGTAAGAGTTGAAGGCTCGATACATTTTATATTTTCATTTATTGCCGGATTCACTACAGCATTACACGTAGCTACTTCGTTTTTCGAGTGAGAACCATCACAGATGTCAATGCCATCAATATTATCATACGTGTTATTATCATCATTTTTATCGTTTTCACTAGATTTCGATGAAACCTGAAATATTGGTGATGGTAATCTCTCTGGCGATGTTTGTTCAATATCTTTGATGAGTTTCTTATTATGAAATGAAGAATCGTGATCATTATTATCACTGGGTGATGGTATTGATGTTAGTGGTGGTGGAGGCGTACAAGAATCATCAAATGATGTTTGTGCAATACTATTTGTTACTGCTTCAGCCTCAATAAATTTATCATTCGTTGTCGTCATTGACGTTTTTTCAAGTTGAGGATCGTCATATATTGATTCCGCCGTAACATTATTATCACCATCTAATACACTAAATTCAATTGGCTCCGGTGTGGGTGATTTGGTAATTGAAAAAGTTACTGGAGGATCGAGAAAATAATTACGAGGTTCTTCCATCGATAACACACGATCGTGAAGAATAACTTCTCGTTGAGAATATTCATCGTAGCAATTATTTGATGGTGAAATATTATCTGGTGTGTGCTCTGTGTCCAACGGCAATTGATCTTGATTAATCTCATGAATGACATCATTATTTTCAGAATTATTAATATCACGATTATTCCAATTATCATTGTCACTTTCAGTTGCGATGAGTTTATCTTCATTCTCTTTAGCCATCAATAATGCATCTTTTTCCAATGAATTCACTATTTTTCCGTTTTTTTGTGTCTTGGATAACAAGTTAGTGTTTACTGTGGAGACCTCAGATATTTCTTGATGATCAGATACTATTGATCCATCCATCGATATATCTGATAAATCATCCAGCGTTAATTGATCATAACTCCGATGTACGATATTATCTTCAACACGCATAATCTCATATGTTGTCGATATCGTTGTGTCTGCATTAGAAAATTCTCCAGAATCCAATAAATCTGTTGATGTAGATTTATATGTAGTGGCCTGAGACCTTGGTATTATTACAGACGCTGATGTTGATGATGATTGGGCATCTTTGTCAGTAATAAGTGGCGTTGATGGAGATGATTGTACCTCATCATATGAATCTTTAAGTAAATCTGATACATCAGGTTGGACCATAACCTCCAGTAACTCATCAGAATCTTGGAAATCCTCTGAAATATTATTGCTTGTTAAAATATTTTCAGTCACTTTTGATGTGATTGTGGGAATATTAACCTCCAATATTTGCTCACTTGTTTTTATTTCATCTTCAACTTTTTGATCACTTGAAACTACATGAATATCATCAAACTTCATTGTATTCTCATTTTGAATAATAGCCGTCACTTGTGTCGTGGATTGTAACATTATTTTTTCCCGCGCAATTGTGTCTGGTAATCCATCACAAATTAATCCCTTTGTGAATTTAAAATAATGAGAGAACGGTGAAATTTCATTTTGAACTGTAACATTTAATTCTTTTTCTATTGTGTCTGATCGATTGTTTGAAGATTGATCTGAATTTTTTATTGAATTAATCTTTTCGGGTAATTGTATATCGACCGTTGCGACATGATTGACTTCCAGTGACAGCTCATCTGCGTTGATCAAATTTTTTTTTCGTACCGTATTAAACGCATCTGTTTCAATACTCTCAGATGGATTATTATCTTTAAAGTTATCTTTGATATCATTAGTTGCAATATTTACCACTGATAATGAACTTTCAATGGGCATTTCAGTATTATCAACGTTTTCAGTTTCATTTTTACTGTTCTTATCGATTTCAATTGAAGGGAGCGAATTTTTTTGTTCATCACACATCATCGGCGACACTTTTTGTATTGTCACGGTATTTATATCAATTGGTGTTGGTGTTTCAATTTTTTGTTTATACGGTCGTTTTTTCACTTTTTCCTTCAATTTCAATTCTTTGCCACCTTCTGATTTGATATTAACAAATTTATTATCGATTACTGTAACAGTCTCCGTGACAAGCTTTGTAGTTGGTACATCTGATGTGGATACTTGATTAAGCGTTTGTCGTGCCGATGACTTAACGACTTTCGAATGATTTTTTTCCGGTAAAATTACATTTGCCACTTTTACTTGATTATGCTTGGCTTTTTTAGCTTGTGAAGTTACAACAGTAGGGGATTCAGAAGTGGTTACAGTATTGTTTGGTTGATTGACAATATTTGTTGTAGCACCAGTTTCGGATGTTTGCGATTGATTGTCAATAAAACTTGAACTATTACGATCTGATGAATATTTTTTTTTTATCGGTAACATAAGCAAATTCTCCGTAAGATTCGATGGATTTTCCACAAAATTTCTCATTTTTTCTTGATCTTTATGCTTACGTTGCAGTGCACGTTCTTGATATGTTTTTATATCCAATTTTTTCGATCCTGATTGAGATGACACATTCACAGTGGAAGTAGACGATGTATTTAGCAATAATAGTGTAGTAGGGGGCTCGGGATTTATTATTTGATTTTCTGATGTTGATGATACTGATTCTATTATTTTTAAATTATTATTTTGTATCTTTTTAATAATCTCTGGCATTTGTTTCAATTGAGCTTTTGTTTTTGGTTGTGGTATTGGAGATTGTACTGTTGTTCTGCATGGTGATGTCACCGCAGTAACAGTTCTAATTGGCGTTGTAGTAGTGGGCGGCAATGCAGTCTTAACTACTCTTGATACTGATGCATCGGTATTCGCGACACTCGTATTCATTACTGTCACTATTAACGATCGTGAATTTCGAATAAGGTTATTTTTGAATGTTGATGAAAGTGGTATTGATGATGGATCAATATCAGACATGATTTGCGTCGAGATATTTGTCGGTGGATCTAGAGACGTTGCCGCTATCAATTCAGCGCTTGCCAACTTATTCGCCAATGCGGATGTCACAACAGTAGGAGAAATTTTTGTCGAAGAAATCAATTGTCCAGGCTGTTCAATTTTCCTCGTTATTTCCTGAGTAGTTTTCAGAGGTTCCTCTTGCAATGGTTCACGTTTAATCTCTTTATCATTTAATAGTCGCAACGGAAATTCCTTTTTTTCTACAGTGTTACTGCTAGAATATGGTAAATGGTGAGATTTATGTCGTCGCTTTTTTTTTGACTTTTTTCGCCTATCTTTCTTTTCTTTTTTTCGTTTATCACGTTTCTTCGATCGCGATTTGTGTGATTTGTGTTTGGTAGACCTTTCTCGACGACATCTTTCAATTTCTGCTGCGACTTCGTCTCTCATTTCTTCATTTAATGTCTTTTTCTTTGCCATTTTTTCACGCTCTTTAATAAATTTCAAAACTTTTGATACGTCAATAAGGGTTGACTCAGATTCACTATCTGAAGTTGAGCTATTCGCACTACTTGAATCACTATCATATGTACTGTCACTTCCAGCACCGTTATTTCCAGTTTGAATTAATGAATTTTCCATTGAAATTAGTGGTGGAGTATGAAATCCAGGACTTGATAATCTATCAATATGCATAGGATAAGATGAAACTTCACGACAATTTATGGGAATTTTTCGTGATGGTGCAGTAGTTATTTTTTCATTTCCCTCTTCATAGAATGCGTGAGATATTAGCTCACCGTGACGCGATTCATGTTCCTCTTTTGTCATGTTACGGAATGAATCCGTATTGTCCATTACTTTTCTTCGCCACGGAGTTTCAATGTGATCATCGGTAACCGCTCCATGATGTAACGATCTTGACACCCGTGTGTCACATGATTCGTCAATTGTTGAATCAGTGGCAGATATTGGCATTGATGAAGATGAAGCAGTTTTTGATTTACCAGTCAAAAATGATGTGTCAAATTCTGGGGATTGTCGTGCGACACGAGTAGTCGTCTCAACTTTTGAAATTATTGGTGACGTCGTGACTACAGGTAAAATCCGTTCAGTTATTGGTGGTTGGTTTATTGCTGATGGCGTAGTTGTAATTTTAAAATTAATAATTGGAGAAATTTTAATAGTTTCTTCTAACAATGTACTGGGCTCATTTGAATCATTAAGTTTATTCACATTTACGTTATTGATATTTCCTGATGAAGCTGAATTGGTCGTCACTTCATTTTTTTTACGTTGTATATTTGCATTATTATTTTGGCCGCGTTTCCCTTTAGAGTGTGCACATGTAGTATCTTCAAGTACTTTACACTGTGTATTTTTTATAGAGTCTTTACTCACTCGGTTATCGATCTTCCGGGACTTTGGAGTATCATGAGTGGAAATAACAGGTGTACTTGTTCCAATGCATTGTGACGTTTCACTTGTCATTTTCGAATCGATCTTAGTTGGTGATGATTGCACGTGAGTAGATAGCATGGGAAATTCCCCCTTTTTATCATTGCTGGTATTGCTTGATATGTCTACTACAGGCGATGGATCTAAATGCAACACTTCGCTGAGTTGATGTATAAAATTAGTTGGTAAATTTGTTATATCTATAGTTGCTGCCGGATCAAGTATAGCTTGTAATTGATTCATAAAATCTTCATTGTTATAAGTACTAATTTTCATTTTTTCATCTTCTTGATTACGCATTTCTAATGATAATGATGATTTTTTTTCTTTTACAAGGTGTTGCATCGCAATATCAAATTTACGTAAACTCGAATTATTGATCATATTTTGAATATCATTTTTGCTCATTTTTAAAAAACGACCTATAACCCGATCTTTCCATGATGATTCATTTATTGACTTTGGCATTATTGTCTTTGTGGATGATTTTTTTGACAATAATAAGGGATTTTTTGTCGTATTTTTTTTTCCATTAATAGTATTATCTCCATCATCAGTAGTTTTTTCTAATTTTTGAGATTTCATTGGATTTACATGTGAATCTTTTATCGTAATTTTATTACTGACCGAAGACTCTGGTGTTTTCTCAATTTTCTTCTTTATTTCACGTCGGTCTTTTTCTTTTGCTTGACTCGAGTCCATGTTTTTATGAAATTTATTATTTTCATCTGTATCAACATGTCGCGACGTACATTCCAACCCTTTCGATTTTTCACATGGTGTAATTTTTTCAGATTCCTTAGTATTTTCTGATTGAACATTGCGTTTTGTTTCTTCAGGTTTGTTAATACATTTTCTATCATCAGAAATTAATGATATTAGTCTCCATTTTTTTTGACGTTCTCTTTTCTCCTCCTCTGTTGATTCATCTGCCCATAAGTCATCCTTTTTATTTAATACCCTAATTTTTGAATTTAAATTAAACATAACTTTTCGACGATTTGATTCGTCCGGTGAAATTTCATCTGTTTTACATGGAAGTATTTTTTTCTCGATACCAATTTCGGTACTTTCACTTTTTTTTTCGACTATAGTTTGCGCATGTGGACCAAATTTTATTTGTTGCTTCACTTTTTTCGACTTGAAATTTTTTTTCGAACTTTTAAGTTTGTTTGGTGGTGTAGCCATCGGCACTACAGGAGGTAAATCAGGAAAAGTTGGAAATTCAATATTTTCCTCTTCAGTTTCATTATCGTTATTTTCCATCACCATACACTGTTTAGCAAATTCCATTGCTCGTCTCAAATCGCCGAGTACATCATCATCGTCATTTGTATTTGGAGCACAAACATCTTCAGAAATTAATGAGTGAGCTGATGATGAATTTGATAATGGTGGAGGTGGGAGTGGTATAGATTGTGTTGATAAGAAATCGAACCCCGAAATAACTGGCGAATATGATAATGAGATTCCAGGATCGTAATGGTTCGTAGAAATATAATTTTGATGGCTCATTGCATAGTTGGGTATTGATGCTGTCATATTCGTTGATGGATTGACAGCAAGCTCCGTTGGCATAATTGGTTTTATTCCAGGAATATGTATATCATATGATGTAGATTGTTGAAATGTGTTACTATAAGGGCTTGAAATGTGTGATGGACATCTTGATGGATCGAAATCAGGTACAATAGTATTTGAACATAATTTTGGTGATTCGTATGATGGTGATGGTAAAGTTGGTGGCAACGGTGGCGGTTGAAGTATTTCAGATTCAGAATAATTATGATTGATAGTACCGGTTATTTTCTTACTGCATTCTGAATTCTTGTTTTGATCATGATGTAATGATGAAGAAACTAAGTTAACACTTTTTTCCTGTTCATTATTGATTTCACATGTATCTTCCGTTTCATTTACCAATGATGATTTATTTCTCGATAATGCAGTTTGTTCTTCAAGAAATTCTATGGGATTTATTTCTTCTTTTTTTGATGAATTTTGGACGGCGGAGGAGGATAAAAATGGTACATCTTGTGTTTTATTTTCATCGTCTATATCCATTGTCATTCTGTTATTATCAGTAGTACTCGATAATTCTGTCGTTGATTTGACGGTTATCGTCGAGTCAGGTACTTTTTTATTTACATTTTCAATTATATCCGATGTGTCAACAACTACTGGAATGACACTAGATATTTCGCCAATACTGGAAGCTTGTCGAGACTCATCGATCTTGGTGAGATTTTCAATCGCTACTATTGGTATTGTAGGAGTTATACATCCAGTCGATAATTCGTTAAAATTATTTTTTGTGTTATGAAAAGCTGAATCTACTGAATCATTTAATGTTTCTACCGTATAATTTATTTCTGTGATTTGTATTTCAGTAATTTTATCATCGTCATTGTTCATATCTATTTGCATAATCGGTATTTTATTCGTATTTGTATTAACACTGTCATTATTTGGAGTATTATCACACACTGATGTTTCTACAATAGATTTATTTTTGCGATCCACCTGAATATCATCAAATAACATAATTGGATCGATTGTACTTTTGTTATTTAATTTACCGATATCTTTTAAATCATTGGGCGTCAAATCTAATTCAGGTGGTCCATGTTTCAATTCTGGTATCGGTTTGATTACATTTGATTCATCACTGTGCCTTGGCAATGTTGATAATGTATCATCATCTTCCCAGCAACTGGTATCATCATTTATAATTGATGTAGACTGTAATTTTCGCTTCAATTCATCAGCTGCTTCCGTTATTTTTTGTTGTCGTTCTTCTTCGGATCCTAATAATGGCATTGCTGGTTCTTCTAGTGGTATTTCTTTTTCGTGTTGTTCATACGTACTCTCTCTAAATGGTGCTGAATAGTAGGGCCCGTAAAAATTATGTGATCCCCTTGGAGAGGAAAACCTATAGCCACCACGTGGAAAATGACCACGACCGACATGATTGAAATATTGTTGTGAATCATTGTTACGATGTTGAAATCTCATTGATCCATTTTGATAGTGCCCACCGCGATTTTGTGACCATATTGGTGGAGATGGTAATAATGGAATATTTGGTGGTTCATCCCATCGTGAGTATCGACGACCTGATGAATTTTCATTCTGAGAATGTCCATCTCGACCTAATGGAATGGAATTTTTGAAATTTTCATGAGAATAATTTTTATTATTTCGATTATTCTCGTCCCTTGATCTTCCACCTCTTCCTCTACATTCTTCTTCATTGTCAAATCCACCAAGTCGCAAATTGTTATAATATCCTCCGTGCGATCCGAAGCTCTGTCCGCGGAAACCACCGCCACTCATCGCATATCAAAATAACCTTTATTCATTTGCTTATAGAATTCATTCGATGAACTCATTATAATCCAAAATAATTTTTCCCAGGCACCACTCTCAATGTATCTATAATAAATAATAAAATATTTCACATTTAAATTCCAATTTATTAAGAATTATTGTAAAATTATATGGCAAATAATCAGAGAGAATTTTTCAGCTACTGGGGAAAAAATTCCATGTGTTTGTAAACATTGAATTAATATTTAAATTATTATTTTGAATAATATTCATGGGATCCATATGTTATGGACAAATTTATAATTACTCTTTTTTAGATATTGATAATTTATATTTATCACCTAAAAACATATGATTGACATTCATTGAAAAATCAACATGAATATATTACATACATTAACCTTGACATAAAAATTCGATGTGGAAAAGAATAAATACACGAGTTCTGATTACTTACTAAAAAAAAAACAAAACAAAACAAACAAAAAAAACAATATATATATATATATATATTTCTTTCAATCAATGCCACATTTACAACAAACAATAGCCTTTCCAAATAATTATTAATATATACACGATATAATGTGTGTGATAAATTTTTCATACATTCACAATACGCAACGATTGCATACCTTGGGTTTCTATAGCACACGTAAAGCCACAAAATATTAATATATCAATTCAGAAAAAGAATTTTGAAGAAGAAAAGTGGACTGTTTCACAATCATGTATCTTACATAAAACAAACAAATATTATTTCAATTCTATATATAGTTTGACTTGTTTTGGATGTTTGATAATAATGAATAACATTAAATTGACATTATCAGTTGGTTAAAATCTCTAGGTACTCACGCATACTATAACCTCATTATTCGAGAATGTTACAAACGAATTCGCAAATTGAATTAAACAAGCTCGCCAGACAATGACTTCTATGATTTTTGTTTGCTTTTATTATTATTATTATTATTATTTGTTTCTTCTTTTTTTATCTTTCAAAATTATATGTTGACACAATTATTTTTAGCACAGAAATCACTGATCCAACATAGTTATGCATACTCACCAATTTCCATTTTTAATATATAGACGTCACACAGTTCACATAGGACATTTGTTCAATATAATTTTTGTATTTGCCAACAAACACCATGAGTGTAATTATTGAATTATACACACATATATAAGGACACATATGTATACTGAATTGTATTGCAGTTTACTCCATTTCAACTGTTATCACAAACCACTAAATATAGAAATATTATGATGAGAGAAACGAAAAATATTTTTCATCAAATCCTATTATAGAGCTTTTTTTTTTGTAATATATGTAATAAAATATTGAGTTGTGCTCTGATGGTAAGTAAATCATGCACCATTGATTTAAGAATTATTCAGGAACGCCACGAAAATACTATTTGAAATTTGTGACTTCTGATTCTAAACCACTAGATTCAAGAACAATTTTACTATACCGACACATGTTAAATGGCTATCAACAGTAGGGATCTGTATCACATTTTTTTATTTATACCTACTAAGAAAGTTAATTGTTATAATATAACGTTGAGCTATCATTGAAAAGATGGCAGTGTATTGACTGCTTGACGAGTGCTGCCCTCCATAAAATTATTTTCACAGAATTAGTTTAAATTCAATTTAAATTCTATTAAATTTCTCACGATTCTTTATAACACTACATATCAAAATTATTGAAAAAAAAAATATATATATATATATTTCCTTTATAATTATTCAACGATAATTCAACAAAAACCACAAAAATATGTGTACCGGTGCAAAAAAAAAAAAAAAAAATGGAAATACATGTCAATTGGATGAATGCCATAATGGTCTTTGCAATATGAAGAATTGTCCAATATCTACATAGAATATACTTTGGTGGATACAACTGAACGTGGGCTAAAGCCCTCAATGTGGCTTGCATGATTGCATGAGGATGAAAAGGAGTAAGGAGGTGATGGCGAGAAGGAGGGCGAGGGCAAGGGAGGGACCACACCCGGTCGCAAATCACCCGGATCTCCCACACACACGTTTCCTTTGTTTCCCGGCAGGACATATACTCTCGTATGTTGCGCGCGGTGGCCATCGCTAGACGTCCATTAGACGCAGAAACAAGGCTTCCAGGCGCGTCCCGAACAAGTTCAACCAGATCCGCAAGCGAGAGATGCGACGCAAGAAGGGAGAAAACGAAAAGGGGGGCCCTATTCGCTTTACTTGGACGAGACGGAGCCGAGGGCGAGGCGAAAACGAAAATGGGTGGGAGAGTGAGTGCGAACGCGTGTGGAAGAGAGAAAAGTGAGAAAGAGAGATGGATAAGCGAGAGAAACACCAAGGGTCAGAATGGGCCGCGCGTTTAGCCGAGGTCGCCCCCGGGCTCCAGACCATTAACAAGGAGCGCAGCAATTTATGGACGGGCTCTCCTCATTTCCACTTTATTATTATTTTCTCATCTCATAGATGGTATTTCACGTTGTTTTGGTCCCGTCTCATCTTCAAATTAATACCCGAGCTGAAGCATGAACAGAGTGAGATAGGCCAGCGACTACAGTTGAATCAGAATAATGTACTTGTGGATATAGATAATTAAAAAAAAAACTTTTTTTTTTTCTCATATTTTTTTTCAAGTAATTCTACAATGGATATATCCCGTTGATTTAAAAAAATTTTTTTAAATTTTATTATTAATTTTTTGTTTGTTACCATGGGCTGTTTTAATGGGTTTATATTTTATTTATCTCAACTTGCAAATGAGAGATGAATATTTTTTAACAATACAACTGTACGAAAAAAAAAAAAAAAAAAAAAAAAAAAAAATTATTTGATGTTAATAATCACGAGTAAATCGAATTTTTTTGTTCAATTAAAATAAAAAAATAAAATTTTCCAAATAAATAAATATGATTATAATATTTGTATACATATATTTACTCACGTTAGATCTCATCATTGCCATGTTTTTAGTTTCAGACAATAATGGCGCAAACTTTTACGATCGTCCTTCCCACACCCTTAATGGATCCCTCGCCATTCGCTCCGCATACATATAGTCGATTTTTTTCTTATTTACCGTGATTTTTTTTTATTTTATTTTATTTTATTTTTTTATTATTCGTTTTAACTCTCTACAAACTCCCTCTCTCACACTGTGGACATTCCACCACAGGGCCTGATGTGAATTGACCAAGAGCTCCCATTGGTGCAAGGGCTGTTGTTATGAAAATTAGCATGAACGATCGAATGCGGCCAGTAGGTAATCGTTTCGTGGCCATCATGATTGGACGGCTGTTGTGAATCCATTTACCATATACCACCAATCCAATATATAAGGGAGTAAAGTAGATCATCCTATTGGTCCAGCAATTTATGTTCTTTGCATAATATAAAAATAGATTCATCTTGAACAAAAAATGAAATGATAATAATATGAAAAAAAAAAAAAAAAAAAAAATTTGTATATTTTTCAATTACCATATAATAATTTTCTCTATTTTTTGTTTTTTTTTTTTTTTTTTAAATTAATAATTAATGTATCACTGTGAGTATTATTATACATTTTATAAATATATTTATAATAATATGAGATTGAATATATAATGTAATTATAAAAAATAATTGAGTTGATGTAATCGTATAAAATGAAAAAATAATAATAATAATAAATCGAATATAAATTAAAAGGAATTTGATGTAGATTATTGGGTATCTTTTATGTATCAGGATATTATATATATACAAATTGTTTACTCGTTAGTTAAGACCATTTGACGTTTGACACAACGTGAAGTGACAGCGGACTTGTCCAACACAAATTACGGCATACAAACATGTGGGCCTGACAGTTTATAATGTTCACTCCGAGATAATACGGTTCACACGTTCATAGAAAAATGGCAAATAAAACTAAATATACATACACACATATCTGTATCCAATAAGATTAACTAATCAAATAATTTTAACTTTTTAAAATACAAAACTCTCGAAGAAAAAAAAAAAAAATTCACCAAAAGATGAAGGTGAAAAAAAAAAAAAAAAAGGAAATAATATCTATAGATATATATCTCATTAGTGTACAATATAAAAAAGAAAAATGAACTTTAAAAAATCATGACATCTTTATATACTCTCATCTCATTGGAATTCCAAACGGTTTTCAAACACAAAATGACGATGATGTTCCGTTGTCCATCTGTCAGTTGATTTCAAAATCTCAACTCGAACTCACTTATTCGGTGATGCGTGTATATACGTGTTAGAGATCAATCCCTCAAACTCTCTTTGAATTCATCGCGATCATCAGAACCCAAATACACACACACACACACACACACACACAGACGGAGATACGATTGGATAAAAGGGTGAGAAGACAAAAAATATAGAGATGAAGATGAAGCAAAGATAATAGAAAAAAAAAATAATAATACAAAATCCGAGGCGGTGTATATTCTTATATATATATATACTAGCTGATACTCGTCCGCTTCGAAGAACGTAAGTTGGCATTGCATCATGAATTTTTGTTTCCCTATTGGTGGACATATTTTGAGTATATAGGTATGATAATTCATCACTATAATTAGGTAATGATTATTAAATGAGTCAGTGAGTAAGAGAATCTGTCGTTACATAGATTTCCACATCACCCATGAGGTACTGTGTAGTGGCATGCGTTTCCATTATTTTACATGGCGAGTCCCCAGTAGGCCTAAACCATGAATAGCTTACAAAAGGGGAATCACTAACACATTCAATTTAATACAATACTGTACAATAAATATTCAATATCGATGGAAATAAATGAAATAATATGATTACATACGAACCATTTCTTTGAAAAAAAACATTTTTTGTTCTTTTTTCGGGTTGAAAAATGACCAGGCAGAGATTTCAGCATATGCTATTTTTGTTCTCGATTAAATTTCAAATAGCAACCGTTGCTAGGGGACAAAAATCACCATAGCAACCGTTGCTAGGGACTCAAATCACCATAGCAACCGTTGCTACGGACAATTATTACCATAGCAACGGTGACACGATCAAATATCAACATCGCAACCGTTGCCACCTCATTACCGGTCATAACGAATTTTTGAAAAAAAAAATTTTCCACTTGGAGTTTCACAAAATCCGTTTTCACCGAGCGTCTACGTTATATGAGCAGCCTCTATGCCAAGTTTCAAGTCAATAGGAATTGTAGTTCAGTCGGTACGAACATGAGTCAGTGAGTGGTAAATCGCTTATATGTATATCTATATATATATATGCGTATGTATATGTATGTGTGAGAGTGATTGGGCTCCTGACAGTGTAGCGTAATTTAAGCTTAGCACTTTCGTAGAACTACTAACACTACGAGTTTACGTAGATATACTATAAGTATAAACAATAATTATAATACATAAATGAACATCAATCGAATCCCTATGATAATACTAAGATAGATTGATTTTTAATAAGCTAAGAAAAACTAGCAAAATGATTGATGATTCCTATTACTTATTGTCAATCAACGATACTTCATATTATTTTCCATCCATTTGTAATAAAATATATAAACTACTAATATCATTCCAAATCCCTAGTTGATATTAATTATAAATTTATTCACACTAAAATATTATATCAACATGAAATAATTAATGTGTAAAAATAAAAATAAATATAAAAATTATATTTCAATTGATGTTCTATTTTCTTTTCTTCCTTTTCTTTATATTTCTATCACTTAATATTATTGAACAAAAAAAATAAAATTGTGAATCATTGTTGGAGGAAAAGAGAAAACAAAAAAAAATAAAAAGAAAAAGAAAGACAATGAATGTGAAGAGAAGCAAAAGATGTAAGTAGTAGCAGTTTGGTTCTTGTCACATTCTTGTCAACTGGGACAGCGTGCCACGTCAATCTTTTCGTCGCTATACCCAGTCCTGTCTTATTCTTCTACATATATATATATATCTCGAATGTATTTACATCTTTGTCTTCTTAAGTTTCTCAAATCTCTTCTCTCTTCGTATTACTCCATCGTCGTTGTAGTCATCGTTGTCGTTGTTCTTTGTCGTCACGTATATAACCCCGTATTGTAAACAACCAAATGTCTTGGACGGATGGATGGTAGGACAGGTCGCGACAGGTCTGTGGGGATGCGTCAAAGAGAAATATAACCGGCACTGATGCCGGGCGAGCTGCCTCATTAGCCCACGGCTATTCGCAAATGTATAACTCTCTTTCCGATCGCACAATCTTGCAATTTTATCTTATTTTACTACTTTTTTTTTTTTTTTTCTTCCCCTCTCTTATATTGTTCTTCTTTACACATTTCTTTTTACTATACACACACACATACACACACACACACACACACACACACACACACATACACATACCCAAATATTTATACATATACATGTGTTTAATTTTTTTTCTATAAACAAAAAAAATTTTGATCTTGATGTTGTGTCTACAATGATCATTCCAAAACACAAATTGTCAATCACTTAATAATTTTGACAATTCACATCTCTAGTATTATAAAAATATAAATAATAATATAAAAAAACAAATAAATAATAAATATTAATAATAGTAATAATTAAATTATATTAAAAAATAATGAATAAATTAAATAATATGAATCATTTCATGACAATTTCATATAAGTGGGTATAAATATTCTTACAACATAACAACTCTGATAGATACATGACATTGTGCGAAATGCCACCAGGCAATTGCTGAGTTTTGCACACAAGTAGCGAATTTATGAACGTATAGAAAGGGATATAAATCAATGGTGGCTACGAGGAGTGGCATGGCGTGGCGCGCGGGTTGAAGACGGCCAACGATGGACTATATATATATAAGGAGTAGCAGCAAAGTCCCGGTTAGATAGAGACTTTCAAAGTCGCTTCTCTGCCACACTGACTTTCTAAAACCCCTCGTTTATCTTGTGCACTTCCGACAGCGAGGTGAGGAAGCTAATCGTCCGGACCGTTGACTCGATGCGTCATCAAGAACGAGAGTATATATATATGTGTGTGTGTGTGTGCATGTGAGAGGGATGGAGAGAGAGAGGATTTTATATATCAAGTTGAATCATATTGCACACACGCATATTCAATGTTTGAGTGAGTTTTCAAATTTTTTTTCACTAATGACGAGCAATTTTATTTGTCGTGTAAAAATATTTATTATAGAAAATAAAATATATGGGTAGCAGAAACACGTGTGGTTTCAATTCATCGCGTTGTACCATCGATCAATCCGTATATAAGAGTGTGTTGCGTTGGTAAAAGCTGATATATATAAACACAGAGAGGGACATTAATTGACACGATGGAGAAACGAGCTGGACAAAACAGTCGGTAGGTTATATATACTGTATTGCGTTGAAAAAAAGTTCCCTCATTCTCTACTCCATTTAATATATATTGTCGAAAAAAGGATGAAGAATATAAAGGTAACAACAAGAGAGTGGATAAGACGGATGCACGACAACTATCGTCGTGTATATAAAGGCGGAGCTGGTTGACTTTGCGTTGATTCACCTTTGCCGCCCTTGTTGTCATTGGTTCTCTTGTCCTTTTATATAAACCCTTTTCATCATCATATATTTTTTTTTGTCTTGTCCCTTGTGACTCTTTATTCATCTTTTCTTTCTTTTCTTTTTTCTTTTTATTATCATTCTCTTCTTGTTCCATCATCCGTACCCTTTTCGCTTCGATTTTTTTCTCTCTTATTGTAAATATTTTCCAATTTTCTATATATCAATTTTATGTATCATATCATTCGCAATTTTTCTTTCCTTTTTTTTATTCACATAAATTTCATTTATTCAATACATTTATTACACACAAAAAAAAAAAAATCAAAATTAAAATCAAAACAAAAAAATGATCAACCAAAAAAAAAAAACTAAATAAATGAAAATGAGAGAATAAAAAAAAAAGAATCAATTGGTATATATTTTTAAACTATAATTTTAACAATATGAATTGAGATAATAAATATGAATGATAATACTTTGTGTTTCTGGTGTTTCTCTTGCACTACAAAGATGAAATAGAAGTGCAAGTAGGATAGTCAATCACAAAAATGTAAACAGTAAACAGAATGAGTGGTGAGGTCTTCCACCTTTTACTAAACTGCCCACATCTGTCTCGACCCCCACCAAGTGGCCTAGATTTATGACAAAAAAAGTGTGAGGGAAAGGAGAATGAAGGGTAAATCTGACAATTACTCTCGAAAAATTTTTGTTAAATTTAATTTAAAAAATTTTTTTTAAAATAATAATTGTGGCCTGATGTTCAATGGCTCCACTCCAAATAACACGTTTCCTTTTAATTTAACTTTACTACTGTTAAATTGCACTGCAATAATGACAGTCGTACCTTTGTCAAAACGGAGAGTCGTTCAGCTGATGCTCGTGTAATGACGGTAATCCGTCCCGGTTCTTATATATATTATACATATATAACAGCACCATATCTTTGTGGTTTGTGCGGTTTGTTCTTACTAGAACTCAACTCTCATCTGAACTCGTCCTTGCTAGACACACGCATTCCTGAATTGTAATAATCCATGCGTTGTTACTTAGCATTGGGGTTTATTCCATTGGGTATGAGAGTTTACACTCGTGATTAATGCACAAACAATTTCCACTATTTTCACATATATACAAATTCATACTTATATATATATATATATATATATATATATATATATATACGAATACTAAATCACTCAATTTAAATATTTTTATCGGATGGAAAATGTTTTTTTTTTTTTTTCGTTTTTCTTGTGAATCACTCGGAAATTTATTTTAAAAATAGTAAACCAAAAATAAAAAAAAATGATGATTGAACACTGGAACAAATAAAACAACGTGATTAAATATATATATTAAAAAATAAAAGGATGATGAGAAGAAAAAAATGTGGTTATTAATTCGTGAGTAGGTCCTTTTTAATTCGACTCCTTGGGGTATAGATCCGTGCACGGTCGTACCGCCTTGTACGGTGCCCGTCATCGCCAATCAATATGCTAACGAGCGATTTTGGGCTCCAAGTATTCATATATATATATATATATATAGACCTGTGCGTATGAGATAGAGAAAGAAAGAAAGAAGAAGAAATGAAATAATGGCAGAGAGATCGTATATATATGAAAGAGTAGTCAGAAACTTAGTTTTTTTTTTATTAATTTTTTTTTATATCGTCTTCTTATATTCTATAGCACGGCATGCAGTCGCGTTCTATCATGCATAGATATATCCTCAACGTGTATACAAACGTAGCGCGGGTACGTGCCTTTTGAATGTGCGCCGGCCAATTAAAATAATTAGCAACGACGAGAAACGAACGTGAAAGTCAAAGCGCGATTATCGATATATACAAATGTAAATGCCGCAAGGATATTTGAAAGAAAGACACGATGAATTAAGAAGAGAATCGCGAGTATCAGTATATATATATATATATATATATATATATATATATATTAATAAAAAAAAAAGGAAAACATTAATGTAAAGAAGTAAAAGAAGAGGAGAGAAAAAGACGGAGATTATATATTTACGAAGCGAGTGATTTAATAATCACAAGTTGAGCAATGTCCTCAAGCGAATTGCATACACATACGCGCACACACACACACACACACACACATATATATATATATATATATATATATATACATACATACATACACATATTTATTTTGTTTATATTCTTTTAATTTCCCTGTCCAGGCACACTTCAAGCCAATGGTGAAAAAAACGATTTGGAAGAGATCAAGATTGAATTTCATTGACGGGTGGTATATAGAGTTGAGATAAGACTGTGCAATCGATGAATTACGATCAAGTGATTATTTCACTTTAATGATTCCAATTATATATTCAAAGAATTGTTATGTAAAAGTAGAATAAAATCACGGTGAAAAGTAAGAGGGGAAAAAAAAAGTAAAAAAGTTAAAAAGTAAAATGGAAATTAAATAAAAATGAATAAATAAATACATGTATAGAAAGGCTTCAGGGATATTTAATGGAATTGGTTCAAACATTGTACAGGTAAAATAATAAATCTTGCATGAACAGATACCTTGGGATACAGAGAAGACGTAAATAAACGTTGACGTACGAATGATACTCGTGGTAAGACATGGGTGACGCCCGTCGGAGGCAAAATACAGAACGTTAAAGCCGAGAAGTTAAGCGTGTGTCCTCATTGGCGTGTTTATAAATGCCAATGTATGTCTCTTATATACAATCACATATATACAGATTATATATAAATGTGTATGTAAACAGTGGAAGGCAAGTGAGAGCGAAAATTGAATGAGCGAGATGGAGTAAAGAGACACGGGACGTGGATAGTGACTCCTGGGGGCCAGTGAAAAATGTCCACGGCGTCGGCGTTCGTTAGCGTGCTTCCGACTTGTCAAAGGTAGTAGTAGGCTTCGTTCCCTACCCCCATTGGATACAATGGGGGCTCGAATATCCACCCGTGCAACCAACGGACTTTGCGACTGCGTGAAAGATGGCCCTGGCATCTCGTAAATTTCACGATGCCGGTGGAGGACCGGCCGTTACTACTTCACCACTGTACGCAAGCTGCCGCTTGTATTTATTCTATACCTATACGTGTAATATATACATGTGCATATAATAAATACTTTAATACATTTATTACCAAACAGCAAAAAAAAAAAGAAAAAAAAAAAACTATATATAGATCGATGAATTTCAAATTGTAAATGAAGAGTAACAACAATTGTTATTATCGTTATTGCGTCGGATAAATTTATGGGAAAAATTCTCGTCAAGCTCATTCAATTATAAAAATAAAACAATATAATATTTTTTATACCATTTATTTATTTATTTATTATTCATTTTTTTTTTTCCTTTCGATAGTCTTGACAGAAACGCATCGTTGTCTTATAGCTCGTCCAGTGTCTTCACCCTATGTCGTTTATTTAGTCAACTTGCTACATCGAAAAATCGTCTCTTTCTATTCTAAGATAATACGTCTATCTCTGTTTCACTAATACAATTGGTACGTGGTGAATGTTGTTGTGGCTAAACAAGCGCGCGGCGCGTTTCATTTATTCAAAGTAAGTTATTGCGATCGAACCGGCCACTATATTACGTATAGAAACGAAACGGCCGTTACAGTGTAAGAGGAATGAGCATCAACAGGGAAGAGAGATAGATAAATGTTATTGGATAGTAGTCGCTCTTGATTTCTAGGTAAGATATTCATCTAATTCCTCTTCTTTTACACAGATTAGTTTTACAAACTAATAAATAAATATAAATACATAGAAATAAAACCTGTAGTTGCGATAGGATATTTTACTAATGTCTAAATTTCATCGTTATCAAGATAAAATTAATCGATAATTTTTTTTTTTTTTTTTTTTTTTTTTTTCGTTATCCATCTTCAATAGTAATAAAATTAAATTCTACAATGTAATTAAAATTATATTGAAAATATATTTATAAAATTTATAGATATACGTAAAGCGACAAAATAATATTAGCTCTGTGAGTTTGTAATGAGATGAATAATAAAAAAAAAAAAGAAAAATAAAAAAATATGTAAGAGGTGTGAAGTTGATATCGTATAAAGTTCTTCTGCATTGCAGTCCCATGGGCATTGTCTCTATTGTTTTTTCTTTCTTACTCACTTTGAGTGTATGTGATGTATGCACGTGGTTGACTTTTGTGTAGTGTGACACTGCGACTGGACTAGACAGTTTGTGTCAGCCCTCTGGGAAATTTCTTGAGTACGGGGATAATTTTCCCTGGCAATGTGTGTGTTTATATTGAATGCGAGATAAAGTGAGTGGGAGAAAGATGAAGAAAAGGGATGGAAATTTTTTGTTTAAAAATATATATGTAAACATATATTCATACATGTCCAGAATTGTTTTTTGTACAAATAAACATTTTGTATGCGTTTGAATAGTTCAAAGTGTATAATAGAGAATTTTCGTTGCTCATGACACCATAGACACCAGTGAGGAATTTTGAAATTCACATTGAATAGTAAATTCTATTCTACCTTCAATATATATATATTAATTTATTGATAATTACAGAATGTGTTGTATGTCTTGTTAGTTTATGACATGATCATTAAAATAACAGCGTGCAAGTGTTGATGCAAATCGCCAAAATACATTTAAAAATAATTAAAATTATTTTCCATTTTATATTCTATAATTCAATGAATATTTCATATTTTTTATATACCATAGAAATTATATTTTTATTCAATTAAAAATAAATATTATTCATTTTATTCATTAAATTTTTTTTTGGTTATTCATTTGTATGTACGTGGTATATATACATATACATTTTTTTGTCGTATATTTATTTTCGTTATAGTTTTTTTGTAAATATATATACATATATATGGCGGAATTCCCATGGGTGAAATGAAGTCACAAACGTTCTGCGGGATTATCGAGAAAAAACTCCGCTAATAAAATGTTATATCCAGTGACGCTCACGCAGTGGGGTCCTCTGATGGTCGCTACACGTTTTATATCGTTTCCAATACCAATGTGACTGATATCGTAAAGGGACTCTTGAGATCACATCCTTGTATACATATATAACGTATACATGTTTCTCGTGCTCACTCTTTCGTGTTGCTTCGTCTGGGGAATATTACGATTTAAAGCTGATAGCATGAACATCAGGACGAATCACTTAACAAATTGGAAGAAGATGACTGAATTTTATATGATCTCTTCAAGTACTATTAAATTGTTTGAACTAGAATGTTCATAAAAAAAAAATAATAATAAAAAAAAAAGGATGAAAGAAAGAAAATAAAATTAAGTAAAATATTATTGATATATATTTTCGTTATTGCTGTAGCAATTAGTAAATTTTGTATTTTTACATTTTAATAAGTGAATAAATGAGGAATATAAAATGCTACAAATAATAAAATGTTTGTTAATATTGAACGATTTTTCAAGCGCCATGTATCACGGAAGAATTCGCGGTCGCTAGAGCGATTCGCCAAGCTATAGCATAAATCTCATTTTTTCACGACCCACTTTCCGGACGGACACGTATTTATTGCCGCTCGTTTTGCGGTTGAAATGTTTTTTTTTTTTTTTGCTTCTTACTTTATTTTTGTTCTTTCTTTTTAAATCCTAGTCGATAAGAACTGGTGAGGCAGACGAGACACGTAATGTCAATAATAAGATAACATATCAGAAGTTACAAAAGTTGAAGAGAAAAAAAAAAAAAAAACAAAATTGTGTATAACAAAAAAAATAATAATATACAAAAATAAAATAATGATTTTATTGAATACACATCATTTATTTATGTTGTTACTTCTCTCTGCCGAAAATTCCACAATATCATTAATTGAATTATTAATTATATAAGGAATGTGTGTTTGTATATTCTATATGTGGTGTAATTACATAGTTGAATGTGACACGATAATTCCAACAGAATGTTATGATACCAGTTTAATAAATATTACAACATTACCGCATACTCACGACAATTGGACACTGGTTGCATTGAAAAACAGTTCCATAAGATCACAAGACAAGTTTATACACGTAAAAATAAAAATAAGGAAATAAAATGAAATAAAATGAAATAAAAGAGGTAAAATACGGAATCACTATTTTTTACGTACACCAATACGATATATATACATAAAGTTGAGTAAAAGAGATCGCCGCCGCCATCACCGTGAGTGTAAGTAACGAGTTCGGGATTTCATTATGCCGGAGGGGCGGCAAGATTATTTTAAAGAGATACCGAATTACCTGATTAGGAGGGAAAAAGTCATTAACTTGAGCAAAACTAATTAACGCTAGGCTTGAGGCGGGTTTCATCGTGGTAGGTGGAGAACACAAGCAGAGGCAAATAACGGAGTGAATATGCCTTTCCCTATCTCTCATTTTATATATACTTTACACAGCTATTTATATACATACATAGATATATTGTATATTTATGTGAAAATGAAAGAGAAAGGGGTCGAAGGTCCGTACGGGATGAAAAGTTGAGTGTAAACAATAAGAAAACTAATCTTGTTAACTATTATGAATCGTCGCACTCACGAAATATAATTCTATTCTTTGTTCTGTCTGTCTCACTCGAACTTTATCTACTTAAATGTCAGACGTATATGATATAAGTAATAATTTTTATTTTATATTTCATGTCACGCTGCTTTTTCGTTATTTTTCCACTTTTTTTTTTTTTTTTTTTTTTTTTTCACTCATCTCGGTTTTTCTATTTTCATGTATACGTATACGTATATGTACACACGTGAAATATATAATGTACATGTGTATATATATATATAGGTATAAACGTATATTTGCGCGTGTGAAAACGTTGTGTGAGTTGTGAATTGTCTGGAAAATATTGCGATGCCCAGAAAGTCGAGGCACGTGCCTTGGTCCGCCGCCACCTCGGCCCGACTCGTAAGAAACGAAGGTTTTTTTTTTCTGTTTTTGTTTTTGTTTGTTTGTTTTTTTTTTTTTTTTTTTCATGTATTATATACATTGAGGCAAGATGAACGGTCGTACTTTTTATCGTGGCCCGTTTACACTTTCACGGCTGAATTCTCTTGTGCTTGCGCGTGCTTTAGAGAGATGATTCAGTCCCTCTAGTTGTGTGTTGTGAGACAGAAAAATTCGTTTTTTTTTTGTTTTGTTTATTGTTCCGTGAAATAAACAAAAATACTTTACGCATACCGAGTACGCAGTAAAGTGTCCGATTTTATATCAAACTTGACAAGAGAATTATTTTTTTCATTTCTTATTTATTATATTTATTTATTATTATTATTATTTTTTTTTTTTTTCTTCATAGAATCACTATATTTTTTCTCGTTCATGTCTAAATACACAAATATAATTTTTTTTTTTATTTTCATCATTACAAATAGAAGTATGGAAAAACTTTTATGATTTTCATTTATGATAAAAATGAAACAGGATTTGAAAATCCATTAAATTATGACGCGGGTAATTCAAAAGATGAAAATATATTTCGTATCCATATAAGAATATTCACGTGATGCACGATTGGATGTGAGTGCGCACGAAAAAAAAAAAAGAAAGAAAAGAAAATAATAATAATAAATAAAATAGCACAAGTAAGAATATACGTGTACGTGCACGTACACGTATGTGTGCAAGAGCAACCGACTGCATTACGATTCCCATGTATATTTCTGTACTTCTTTATGACCATCATTTTTTTCTTCTCACTTCACTTCATCCCTTACCTCCCTATCGTTCACACACAGTCATATACCACCAACGTTGTTTACTCACTACTCGTCATTAAATTTGAAAAAAAAAAAAAAAAAAAAAAAAAAACCAATAAAATAAATAAACAAATAAATTAACAGACAGATGAAAAGAAAAAAAAAAATACATATATGTATATATGATTTTTATCGCAAAAAAGTTCAAATTTACTTCATGAAAATGATAATTCATCAAGTATATTTATACCGTGTTTCATAATGAAATAGAATGAAACTGGTGCAAGATGAAAGTGTGGGAAAGAGTGAAAATGAAGGAATGAAGAGGGTGAATGTGAGAAAAAGAGAAAGAAAGAGAGAGACTAGTCATAGTGGAAAGTCCCCGTGCAATTGCAAGGCGTTCTTGAAGTACCAACCGCGTCGTCACTGTCAACGCGTAATGAACAATATACATAAGGCAAGTGAAAGAGAGAAAGAGAAAAAGCGGCAGGGAGTAAGGAAGATAGGAAAAGAGGCAAGAACGAGGAGAAATATATAAGAAGGTGTAGGCGAGTAGTATAGAGAAGACTAAGAATTCAACATGGCCAACAGGCTTGCAAAGGATCACTCGGGAATCCTATGATTACATTCCAGTCTGAGTAGTTTCTCTCTCTTTGCCGATACCAAGGCGTTTTGCTCGTTTACGCGCCTTTCAACCAACTTAGAAATCCACCGTCTGCTCTACAATTCGCCATGTCGTCGTCTATAGTCAGCCGTTGTGGATACCGGATGACTCGGATAGTTTCTGTGACTTTGGTGAAGCTTATTATTTTAGAATAGTGACGTTTATATAAAAAAAAAAAAAAACAAACAAACATGAGAGATGTTGAATGGGAAAAAAATTGCTGAAATATCTATCTGCTGTATTTGCAAATAAGAAAATTTAAATAATAAAATGGAATAATTATAAATACATAAAGTAATGCATAATTTTGAATATATATATATTTTTTTTTTTCATCAAAAGTATAAAATTAATACAATGAAGAATTTTCGTTTTTAGAACAAAATTTATTAAAAGAGGAAGAAAAAAAAAAAGTTTTTTTTTTTCAAATTTATAATGGAATGTGAAATAAACTGTTTAACAGCCATAAATAATTAATTATAATATCCCACTAGCGAATCATGACTTGCATATCACAAAGAAATTAATACAATATATATATGTATATAATTTCCAATTAATTCGCTATGGATTTGCAATACAATTCTTATTTACATTGCCGCGTAACTCTATACTCCATATGCATCTGTAAAACTATTATCAGCACATAATTCACACGCTTACCACGTGTATAGACGTTCACTTATACCGCAGGTATATATATATATATATATATGTACATGAGTATACACACGCGGTCAAACAAAATCCATTGGCGAGCACGAGCACGCGCATATTCACGTATACTTTACATTCTCATACACGTATTTATACGTATAGTGTATATTGCGGGACACAGTACACCGGCTGTCGCCAATTCTCGGTACTACTATATTGATATATATATATCTATGTATATGCCCGTGAATAATCATGCTCAACAGCCACCATTGTCTTTTTTAATTAAAATTTTGTTACGACCAATTTGCCATACAATGGAATTACTAATGGAAAATAGAGAATGTGTTACTTGAATAATTTTTTGCTTGTAAATTCATTTACCAAATTTTCTATTTATTTATCTCTCCACTATAAACACGTACATGTATACACGTATATATATATATTTAATATTTTTTTTTTTTTCATTATTTCGAGTATATATTTACAGATTAAATTTGACTTTACGAGCAACCTTGCGAGGGATTATATTCAATGGTGTACCGATCACATTCATGTGTATAAAACAGAAAATCGTTATATTGAAGTTTATATCTATATATATGCGGTAATAGAAGTTCATCATCATCAAATCAAGCGGTAGCGACGCGCGCAAATGGACATTAAGTCAATTTATACTGTATACTTTTACACGAATTTTTTTTCTTTCTCCCCGTTCTTGCTTTCTTCTTTTTTTTTTTCATGTTATTTTCCTTTTTTTTTACTCCCAGCCAGTTCGTTAAGGTAGAATACAATTGGACACGCTTTTATTTCACCAAGAATTCATATCGTTATGATAGTATTTACGTAAAATATTAAAAGCATTATGTCAAATTAAACTTCGTCAATTTTTTCAACAATAATATACTTCAGTACAAATCACACACAAATACATCAACGAAAAAAAAATTACAAAAAGCAATAACCAAAAAGAAAAAATTAAAAAAATATAATAAACAAAAAAAATAAATAATAATAATAATAATAATAATGACCCTTAAATATAATTCTGTTGGCGGTTGTGAAAGAAACTGTAGAGAGACCCTGGCTGTATATATAAATGCTTGACCTAAACGAAGACTCAATTTCCTCAAGACGCCTCTTATGGGTTCTTCTACTTCTTTGTCTTCTTCATTTTTCTTTTTATAAATTATCCTTTTTTTTTTTTTTTTTTTTTTTTTTCCTTTTTTCTTCCTCCTTCTATTCATTTATTTTTATTATATTATTCTTATTTTATTGTTTTATTTATGTTTCATGTGTATATGCTGTGAATTTTCTATCGGTGTTTCGTTTATGTTTCTCTTTCTTACTCAGTGAGGTTATTGCAGTGAGACAGCTCTTCCGTTGCTCACACATACTCGAAATGCAATCAGCCCTCCATAGTTGTTGCAAAATGCATTCGAATATATATATATATATGTGTGTGTGTGTAGGTTCTGGTAGCTGAGCCACGTCGGTAATTATTCCCGTTTGCCCTCTCTCCTCACTTTCTTTTCCACCTTCCTCATACCCTATCGTTGCGCGCTTTAAATACAGTAATCTTTGAGTTTCTTCTTGCGGGGCGTTGTTTATGGTAATCCACCTTGCCGCTATAAATATTCTTGCAAATACAAAAATTGCACCCCTTCGTTTCAGCAATGGCTGCCGCACACGCTAGGGCTTTGGAGAAATAGTGCACGTACGCAAAATACATTTAATAAAAAAAAAAATAAATAAATAAAATAAAATAAAATAAATATATAAGTATAGAAAAAAAAAATGAATAAATAAAAACCCGCTAATTTAATAATAATAATGAATATAATAGCATAACAAAAAAAAAAAATTAAATAATGATTTGATTGATTTATTTTCTGATTAGAAAATGGTAAAAGGGACACGATAAGTATTGATGATAAGCATCTGCAATCAAACAAATTGATTCTCATAATTTTCATTCGTTATTTTATTATATAGTGAATAAAATAAGGGTGTGAGAGTGGGAGATAGTGAATGAGAGGAAGTGAAATAAATCCAAATACCAAATGAGAATGGCAAAAGGGAGAAAATGATTAATGATTATACGTGTGAGGGTCAACAATGCGATGATATAATCGATTTATAATCGAACAGTCGGTGAATAATGCAATAATATTTTTTTTTGTTTTGTTTCATTTCATATATAAAAATTTTTGTACAACATTAATGACAGTAATTCTCTTGAATATAGAAATAGAAAATGATAAAATAATAATAATAATAATAATAAATGAATAAAATAAATAAATAAATAAATAAATATATGTGTGGAAATAAAAAATAATAGTGACGAGTATTGCGAACATGGCGAGAAAAAGGTGTAATTATAAAGCGGCGATTGACGTTGTAAGATAAGAGGATACAAGAAGAGGAAGGGGGAGGTGGAGAAGTTAAACCAAAACACCACAATCACCACAACGTGTACACAGTGATGGATGTTTTCAGCGTCTGCTCGGTGTCTGATCTGCATTAACTGACTTACGAGGAAGCGCGTTTGCCACACATATATATACAAACACGTCGTGTCCTAATGCGGTGTTGCTCCATGCCATTCTATGCAAATTCAAGTCGCGTTGTGTGTATACAAAATTTTCAGGAGCTGCGAAAGATCCACACACTGTGAACAAAACAAAAACAGAAAAAAAAGCATTATATATAAAATAGAATAAAAAATATATTTAAATAAAAAAAATTGCACAGATACTGTGGTACATTACCATTAATTTTCTCTCCCACTCTCTCTCTCTCTCTCTCTCTCTTTCTCTTTTTCTTTCACTCTATCTTCCTCTTCTGACATCATTCGATACATATACCCACACACTCTAGACATTTTCTGAATGTCCATCACAAAACAATAGCAACAGCCGTAAATAAATCACCAGTATAATTAACATCCGTCAAATTATTATTATTATTTTTTTTTTTTCAATAATTGTAATTCTAGTAAAAATGCCACAAAACCAGATGAAAATAATACCGTGAAGAAAAAAAAATTATTTCAACGTTTTGAGTTTATTCATGTATGTATATCAGGAGGAGGTGGGTTCAACCAAGATATTTAACTTGATGCGTGTAACACATGTGTAGAAGATACTATATACACTGCTGTAATGTAAATACATATACAAATATGAATATATATATGTATATATAAACGTGTGTTTGTGAACCGGCTGAGCGTGTAGTCCCGCCCAGGTCTGTTGGCCAATAGTCATTAGTTGGTACCATTAAACCAAGCATGCACGCACTGCTCACGCACGGTTTTTTTTCCTTTTATTTTTCTCATATATATCTCTCCGGCTATTCGTTTGTGTATATGAGTATAAAGTGCTCGTAAAGGTAGGCACGAATACGTCTCTTACTCACTCACTCTCATAATAAAAAAAAAAATACACACACACGCACACACACACATGCACATACACACGGTCTTTTTCTCTTCCCTCGCTAAATCCCTTCTGTGTGTTTTTCATGGTTTGTTTTTAGTGGTAGCAAAACTCATGACTATATGGTAGCAATCGCGTTTTAGAGGACAAGAGTGAAGTCTGTGTATATATTGATGTCGAAGACGATGATGAAAAAAAATAAATAAATAAATAAAAAAAAGAAAAACTATGAAATAAGTATGAGCGATAGAAAGAGAGTGAGGGAGAAAGAGTGAGGGGTACGCGGTGTAAAACGAGGTCGGGGCGTATCCAAGAGGCGGCTTCAACGCCGCCTTCTCAAGGCTTCATCGCGGTTGATAGTGAACACGTAATCAAACGGCATTTACCACTTATCTACGCAATTATAAAGCTCTTTGTTAAATAAATAAATAAATAAATGTATTTGTATCTACTGTATTTATATCTATTTATCATGTTCATTTGATTTTTATTCTTGAAAATTTTTTTATTTTATATTTTTGTATTATAATAAAATTATCAGATTTATCCGTGTGATGAATTTTACTTGGAATAAAACAAAAAAAGTGAGGAAACAAAAAAAAATATATTTTTTATATTTGATAATTAACTGACATATTTTACATGACGTATAAATTTATTGTGTGAATTATTCATGATAAATATTTATTCATCTTTTGTCAAATTAATACGAGTTGTTATTACTGATTTATTCATAATGAAGTGAAAATGACATTGGGACATGCGAGAAATTTTATATATTGTCATGTGACATTTGATCATGACACTAGTAGACATTATAAGTACAATAAGAATAATATAATTATAATTAATTTACTTTTTTGTTGTTTTTTTTTTTCTCTTTTTTTCTACATTTTTCTAATTAACATTATATTAATTATAAATAATAACCCACATTTACTATGAATGAATTATTAATTAATAATATGAATTTCATTGACATTTATTATGTTTATATATATATATATATGAACATGTATAAAATATTACATAATTTTATATATCCATACACTTACATCTCACTTAATTCACGTCATCAAATAAATTGATTAACGATAATTTCACTATAATCATCACTTAAATATACATATGCACATTTTTTTTCCTTCTCTTCATAATCAACTCTCATTTCCCACTCATTCAACCTCCCTCGTTTTTTAATTTCATCTTCTTCTGACATGATAAATTAAATTATTGTTTATTGCTAATAGGAATATTATTAAAAAAACGTTGACGGGTATAAAGACGAGACATTGCCTATCGTGAAACGACTGAACAACTGAACAAAACACGCGTGGTCCACACGAGCATCTGAAACACACAGCAAACGAAGAAGAAGAAAACGTTGGCTGTTGAGTGTTGCGGTGTGGCCACGCACATAACCCGCTGCGATCCGGGGATTATATTATATGTTTGTCCATTAATATGCGCTGGTGAGACAACACAAGGTCCAAGTATATATATATATATATATATACACATTTTATATATTCGTTTCTTTCAATGATGCGCTTCTCTTTGGGTCGCTGGGTCTTTGGGTCTAGGGCCGACGAGGCAACCGCGAAGTATAGTCCTATCATTTATCATGAAATTCACTGCCGCCCTCTTGGCTCGAAGCTCAATGTGCTCTACACCACATACATATATATATATATATATATATACATAATGTGTATATACCCAAACACATACACACATACACACACGCACGTAACGCAATGTTGTTTCAGATATATGAATATTTCTCTTTATTCCTTCGTTTTTTATTCTTATTATTTATTCATCATTACTTTCTTTTCTTTTCTTCACTCGTTCCTCTTTTTTTTTTTTTCTCTATTTAATATTTCACGTGTCCATTTTTTATGCTATCACTTTGTCACGGAGCAGAATAGTTTTAATTTTTATTCAACGAAATAACTTTTTTTTTTTTTTTCTTCCTTTACTTTTTCGCTGTCTGTCATAATTTTTTAAACGCTGATTTAATATTGTATTTTTTTTTTTTTTGCTCTCTCTTTTTTTTTCGATCAACAAAAAGTCGTAAAAATATTTAAACCTCACATTTCATATATATATACACATACTAGGTATATTATGTATACATACAGACCTTCATCGTCAACATTTTGTCTATAATGTGAAACCTTAAATCGAAAATTTTTACAACATTAGTATGTATAGATGTAGATATAGTAAAACCAGAAGGAGGGCGGAGTAAATGGGGAATGAATGAGGAGAGGGAGAGGGAGAGGGAGGAAGAAAGAATTGAAATAAAATAAAATAACAGTTTCTATATTTCTGCTTCTGAGAAGTTGATCAATTTTTAGTACAACATATACTGTATATATGTATATATATATATATATAAATGACGAGCGAAGAGACATTAGGACTAACAAAGGTGGACTTTGGCGGATCAACGCGAGTTCTCAATCAAATATATATATGATTATAAAAGGAGTAATATTAATTTTCTGATGGATCCCTTTTCTTTTTGTCTCTTGCCAAAAAAAAATTGTTATGCCTATACAGATATATACAGATGTGTGCTCACTATGGATAACTAACATCATCAGTTATATGATTTAGTAACTCGTACTTTATATGTATATATTGAGACTCATATTTGCGTCTTGGGTATACGCGTCTATATGTTAATCCATGAATATAATATTATGTGTATGTGTGTATATGTCTACGTATACTATATATGAACGTATATCAGATATATGAGCGTATACCAGACGAAAGAAGATCATTAAATGAAAAGGAGTAGGAGAAAGAACGAAAAAAAAAAAAAAAAAAAAAAAAAAAAAAAATTCTTCATCTTGAGATCTTATATCGTTTTTTGGACGCGCAACCGTCGTAAATATGAAATATCGAAGACAACATTTTGCGACGTCGTTATTTTACAAATATATATATATATATTTTTAAACCAACACGGGAATTTTTGAGAAAATTAATTAAAACAATCTGTTAATTAGCCAAGATTGCTCATCGATAATTTAAATAATTGCAATGATTTAATTAAAATAAAAAGAAGAATTTCATTTGTTTTTCAATTCTAGAAATTTATAATCTTATAAATTTAATAAAATAATAATATTTAGTATTTATAGTATTAAACAATTTGTTATTTTATATATATACTGCTGTATATACTGTAATGTATCGTTTTTCGCAGTGACAGATGTTCAAAGACCCTGTACATTCGCGGCAAGATGAAGAAGTTTCAGTTGGACACTTCTCTGTCTCATGAGTCCCTGGAGCAAACGGAGGCGCATCGATCACTATGAAGAGTTACTTGAGAAGCGCTTGAGGCGACGGCTGGTAGCGCCAGAGATATCTATACACTCGTCTCCCTTGTTGTTGTTCTTGTTGTTGTTCCTGTCTTTTTTTTTTTTTTTTTTTTTTTTTCATTTTTATCGTCATTTCATTATTTCCCATTTATATTTTATTCCTTCGTTTTACAGTTGTTTCTCATATATATATATATATATATATATATATTGAATATTTCGTTTAAGACAGTAGAGATTGATTATCTCACATTAAATGTGTCGAAAGAAAAGGGTTTTTGGTATATATATATATATATGTAAAATATGTATATATGTGACAGGTGCGTTACGATACCGACGGGATCTACGCCCCACTGTTGGGAGCGAGCAGTTAACTCGCGTTTGAATAACAGAATAGACAGGTAACGAATTTAAAATCAAAATTTAAAATAATTAGAAATAAAAATGAAGAAGATTTAATGAAAAAAAGAAAAAAGAGAGAAAGAAGAAGAGGAAGAAGAAGAAAAATATAAGAGATCGAATATATAAATACTCCCGACGAGAAGATTAGTGTTAATATAAACGAATAAAATAAAATAAAATAAATAAAAAAAAATGGTTTAAGAGTGGGTGGAGGAGTTTAAAACAGTTGCGAGACGTAAAGAAATATATGAAAAAAGAGAAAGTAAATAAAAAAAAAAAAAATAATAATAATAATAAAAAAGAAGATTATATTTTTTGGAAGCGGAAATTATAAAAGCGAATTGGAAACGTAAAGGGATGGCAATAAAGAGGGATGTTTATGTGACGTGTGGCGTTGCAGCCATGCACGGGTTCTATATACTCTCTTCATGGCCCCCATGTGGAATGAGCTCCATGGACATCCATGATGTTGTTTATCGTGTTTCGGAATCCCAAGATAATATCGTTTGTGCGGTTGGGAGGATCGTTGTTGTGTTTGTCTCGTCGAAATTGCAAGGAATTTGTCGAGAATTTGATATTCTACAACGACGACGACGATCAAATATTCATGAAAACAAAAAAATAAAAAATAAAAAATAAAATAAATAAATAAATAAAAAAATGATAAGAAATGGAAAAAAAAAAAATTGTTAACCATCAGATAATTTTTTCTATTCAACACAAATAAATGTGAGAATAAAAGAACGGGAAAGATGAGTTGGAAAAACAAAAAAAAAAAAAAAAAAATTAATAAAAAAAAAATTATGAAAGAATGAATTTAATACGATTGACATGAAAATTATTATATGGATATAAATTATATGAAAAACTTTCTTGATGGCAAGAGGGACATACACACACACACACACACTCGGTAACATCGACCTGGCTGATCTCTCTTGCCGTGTCTAATTGAAATCGCCATCTTGATTTACGACGAGGCAAGAGGACACAGAATTTATTCGACTATCGATCACGCAGAACGATGTCTCTCATCTAAATAAAAAAAAAAAAAAATACAAAAAAAAATACAATATACATATATATGCACACTGAGAACCAATTTCGCAAAAGCCACGGGCACAATTTTTTTCTACTCCTCAACTACACTCAAATATTGCTATATATACATTTTTTGTTTTATTAATTTATTATATCGTTTTTATATTTTATTTTTTATTATTATATTTTCATATTCAAATTGAGTGTTATTTCATCTGTCGATACGTGAAAAATTTCGAAAATTTTGTATTTACCGATATCGTGAGTATTTTATATAAAAAATGACGTTTTCCTCTTTTCATTGTATATGCGTAAAACACGAATGTATTCACGTCAAATTTTACGTTGCATTATTTCATATATCACACCATTTATATATTTATATTAATCTACACACACACATATATACATACATATATCTGTAAATTTTGTTTATTTATTTATTTACGACGAACAATATCTCTATATGATGATTGTCCCTCTTTTACGATTTATCGATGATATTTTTATTTTTATCTCTGCTTTTTTTTTTTTTTTTCATCCATCTCTGTTTCTCTCGATTTTACACACGTGCGAACACTTTTATATAAAAAGACCGCCATCCAACGAAATTATTTTAATTTAATGTCATTGTCACCGTTAAATACTTCGTTAGTCGCTCATATCTCACGCATTATATTCGCTCGCAGGAGATACTCACCGCGACGGACTCACTCTATATATCTGAATAAATGCAACACAGCAAACGTGATATCCATTTAAATATTTCCACAGTTATACAGTGAGTAAAAATTGTGAATAAGAGGAATAAAATAACCATGAAAATCATCATATTCAATTTTATATTTAATTCAAATTTTTTATTTTAAATTTATTCTTTTTTCAACTAATATTTATTATTATAAATTCAATCATAAATATCATTATGATAATTATTATTAATGTTATTATTGTGTAGTGATGAGATAAAAATTGAAATTGGACGTGAAAGAAAAAAAAAAAAAAAAAAAAAAAAAAAACGAAAAAACAAAAAAAAATTATTTCTCAAATATTTTGTGATAATGGAAGATGCAAAATGTGATCATAATGTAGCGTCACGAATTCACAACATGCATGTAGGGAAAAAAAAAAAAAAAACAAATATAAAAAAACACCAAGAAATAAAGATGATTCGAAATACAGTGGAAGAGAAGAGGAAAAGAACGAATGAGAAAGAGTGAGAAAAAGAATGGGGGCGGCAGTGCGGTGAAACACGTTCGCGCGCGTCAGTTGATTTAGTGTCAGATTGGTCACGGGTTGTCGCCTCACCTTCCAAGTCCTGAGTCCGTACAGCCTCTCAATGCTATTTGCGGTATATGATATTTTCAATTTTTTTTTATATTTATTATTATTATTATTTTTTCGACTGTCTTTTTATTCTTTTTATCTCCCTCTTCTACTACTACTTCTTCTTCTTCTTGTCTTGATGGCGTGGTAGAGAGGCTAAGAATATATCTTTTGATCCCCCGCCGCCGGCAACCACCTGATCATACGCATCTCTTTCTCATTTCTTTGCTCTCTTTTTGCATTGAAAAGAAACCGATCTCTTTTTTTTTTCTTCTTTTTTTTTTTAAATACGTTCATACATGTTTCTATATACATATAGATATGTTTGAACGTATATTTACCCTTGATGTTATATATTTTGCGGCGAGGGAAGAAATGTTGAGGTACGAGAACAAGAGTAAAAGCGCGATCGAACATTACAACAAACGTGAGAGAGTTCAGAAAATAAATAAATAGATAAATAAATAAATAAATAAATAAATAAATATATATATATATATTATACATAAAACGATTGTACAATGCAATCGTGAAATCTTACTATCATTGCATCAGGAATTTACGATGAGAGATTGTACAGTCGGATGATCATACAGATGAAATTCACAATAGCCTCGTTATCGACTATTTGTCGTAATAGTTTAAAAAATAGAATTATATTGAAAAAAAAAAAAAAAAAAAAAAAAATATCTATTCATCGTCTTTTCAAGTCTTGTTAGCTTATACTCACATTAAAAATGAATATAATATAATACAAATACATATGAATTTAAACATGTCTTATCCACGAAACACAATTCATTTCCACACCTACGTATTATCGAATGAGAAGACAGAGAAAATATATATACAATATGTGTATATAACACGTTCTCGGCACGAGTGCAATGTTGTACACACACACACACACACACACACACACACACAAAATATATATACAGACACTCAAATTACATATATATATATATAAATGTGTTTTATGATGGCCCAGCTGTGCCTTCGAAATTGCTCTGGTTCCGGGCAAAGTATTTCTTACTCTTTCTCTTTCTGTCTGTATCTTCAATTTTTATTATTATTTTTTTATATTTTTACTATCATCATCTCTCATTCTTCATTCTCGTCAGCTTTGAGATGTTTCAAACCTTTGATACAGTAATAACGAAAAATAATAATAGTGCGAGTGTGATATTTTCAGTGGCGAGCCCACGCATTTAAAATATTGCCAACTGCTTGTCCAATAAACTTTTTTTTTTTTTTTTTTTTTTTTTTGTTTCGTTTCTTCTTCCACACATATGCACACACAGTCATACGCGCATACATACACTAACATATAAAGTTTTGCAGTCCAGACTTGGCAAAAATGTTTTTACTGATCTCAATCATAATTACCAAAGTTGTGTTATACCGAAAAAATGAAACGAGTAAAATAATGACGTGGAAAAAATCGAAAAAAAAAAACAAAAAACCAACCAAAAGAAAATAATACTCGACATGAATCGTTTCAGATGAGTTACACAAAGAGAGATATATAAATACACAAAAAAAAAAAAAAAATTAAATAATTTTTTTTTTTTTTTTTTTTTTTCTTCAATATATATATTTATTTATACGCGAAGAGACAGATAAAGAAAAAATTTTTTAAACTGTTGAACCAGAGACCATCACATCAGACTTGAATATTGTGCTTTTGTGGGCGTTTTCTCGATAATTATGTGGCAGGTAAGAGATGCTACAATATATATATATATATATATATATATATATATATATATATATATATATATCTGGAATAAAGAAAAAAGAAATGTCGACAGGGCCGTCGCGAGAATGAGTAAAAAAGAAAGAGAGAAAGGGGAAAAAAAAAAGAAATAATAATAAATAAAAAAACTCAAATGTAGAGGGATAAAGTTGGATGAGCGTGGACGGACAGGAGGCGGTGAAGGCGTTACCGTTTCTCTTATGGTCTCACGGAATATCCATTCGCCGTATGTTCATTTCTTCTCTCTCATTACCACTACTATACATATATGAGACATATGGCCATATATATATATATATACACTTTATATTAAAAAAAAAAAAAACATTGACGCCTATACATATATATATGAATATATGTACACTTCACGTGTATTTAAAAACATATAAAACATCTCTCAATTTATTTATCACTTATCCTGTAATAAATGATTGATTTAATATGCGATAAATTAATTTTACCATTATAAATACATTATTATATTTAATTTAATTAGTTAATGACAATGAAATATTTAAAATTTGTCATTTAATTTGAATTCAAATTGATAGAGTAAGAAAAATAAGATGATAAAATACGTTTTTTTATAGTACTTTTTTTCTCTCTTTTTTTCCTCAAAATTCAAAGCTAAAGGAAAAGTCAACGTTGCATATACGATTGGTTACGGGTTTTAGGATCTATATACATCAATGACTCACAAATGTATTTATATACTCGTATGTAAATGTATATATATATATATATATATATATATAAAAGCTTGCGCATACTCGGTGACGTGAGTAAACAAGAGTTTCGTGTCTGACAACTGTACGAGGGGTAGAAGTCATGTTACTATATATGTATATATATATATATTTACACTGATGAAAATAACGTTTGATTCGTCATGGACGTCGCAACGTTGACGCTGTAATGCACACGGTATAAATGAATATTCTGATATTATATACATTATAAAGGGGGATGTGTTTGGATGCGCTTTCGTTTGAGAATGAATAAAAATGTAAAGAAAAAAAAAAAAAATTAATAATCCCGCTTCATTTCTATATAATATTATATATGTATATGTGGCAATCTATGGTGAAACGAAGAGTGAAATAATAATGTATATAACCTGAGGTTATTTACACTGAGACATCTTTGCAATTAATATAAAATTCCATCTATATATACAATGCCTGTCATCATATATAATATATTTGCTATATATTTACAAGAAAAAAAAAAAAAAAAAAAAAAAAAGGTGAGAAAAAAAATTTCGTTTTTTTTTTGTCGTTTACATTCAAATTAATTTTAGAAAAAAAAAAAAAATATATCGAATCCTACTCTGTGCAATAAATTGAGAATTTTTACATTCAATTATTTGTGTATAAGAAGAAAAAACAAATATATATATATATATATGTATTGATTATTGATAATTAAAAAAATATATTTATATATGAATTTATATATATAAATATTAAAAGCCCTTGGGAGATTTTTCATAAGTTGGGGCTATCAAACAATTTATACAAGGCGCATCGTACCGTAATTGATACTCATATCACCATCTACTTTTCAATCGAGAGACGTTAAAACACCGGCAGACCTCTCACTTGCACACAGTTAAATATTATATAGTACGGCTGACGTTGTGGAACCTCCTCCTCCTCCCATCGTCTTTTTTTTTCTCATTCTTTTCTTTTTTTTTTTTTTCTATATATTATTCCTGTACTATATTCTCTTATTTTTCATTCTCTTTTCTCCACTGTCTCTTCACTGTTTATATATATATAGTGAACATGTATATGGTTCTTTTGGATGCGCTGGCACCTCTTCGCCATGGTTTCTCACTCGCTCTCTGGCTATCCACGAATAATTTATACGTCGGGGCCTCCTCGCATCGTAATTGACAATATCCAGCGGCGAACCGCTCGCGCACGGCCATTTCGCCATTGCCATTCTCTCTTTTTCTTTCTTGTGTGCGCTGTCACGCGTTTGGAATTTTACGCGCTTCGAAAAAGCCCGCCAGTATATATACACACACTTTCAATGAGACCCTGGAAATCCCTGAATCCCTTTCGATAACACACAAGAAAAAAAAAAAACAACAAAAAAAAAATAAGAAGAAAAATAAATAAATAAATCAATAAATAAATGAGGAAAAAAAACTATACATATATACAAAGAATATAAGTGAACATAAAATATACATTGAGATTCATTTGTGGTCTTTTAATTCTTGTATTTTATTGTTAAAAATTATCGTGTGCCAATTGGTGATATTTAAAAGTGGGATTCGTTCCTTTTTTTCTTTTTTTTTGTGTTTTGTTTTTTGTTTTTTTTTCTCTTGTGTATCTCGATACTCTCCATTTTCTCATTCGCGGATATAACTTTGTTTGTTAACAAATATATCACGATTTTTACGAGCCCCGAATGTACGTGTGAGCATGTAAAACAACGAGGTAAAAATGATGATAATATTAAAAAATAATAATGATATTGTATAAATAATGAATAAATAATGTAATAATGACGATGTGAGAGGAGAAATGTGGAAGTGAGTCGAAGGAGATTATAATAGATAAAGAGAAAATGAAAGTACAAACAATATATGCGAGTTTGTGTGTGTGTGTGGATGTGTGCGTGTGTGCATGTTGTGCGAGATAGAAACGATTTTCGATGGGTTGAGCGCGCACGCGAATGAACTTGCATCCGACGGATGCCAAGGGGCTGTTGAAAAGAGCCATTTTGGTGGTGGTAGTGGTAGGTCGGTTCTGTTTTATACTTTCTCTCTTCTTCTCTTTTTCACTATATCTCTTTGTTCTTTATCTTCCCGCCTGTATTTATCTGGTGTATATTCTTTTCTTTTCTTCTTTTCTTTTTTTTTTTTTTCTTCATTTTTTTTCATTTTTATATCCTCTTCGCTCTTTCAACATTGCACTGCACAAGGATTTTTTTCCCTCTTATTTTCTTATTTTTTTTTGTTTTTAAAGTGTAAGAGGAGGTGGGCACAGGCGCTCACACACAGACGACTCCAAACTACGGATGGAACGAGATTGGGCGAGGTTCACTCTCATCGTGTAATTAAAATACAGCTGAGCTCCAACTGCCTCACTGTTCACATACAGACATGTGAATGCACTATATATGTATATAATCTCTACGATTCTCTTTTCTTTTTCTATTTCTTGCTCTTCTTCTTCTTCTTCATCCTCATCATCATCATCATCATCATCATCATCTTCGTCTGCTTGTTCCACTGATTTTTTTTTTGTTTTTTGTTTTTTTTGTTTTTTTTGTTTTTTTTTTTCCATTAATTGACGCAGTGATTTCACGATCGATGATTATTATTTAGAAACTGGAAAGCTATATAAAATTTATATACTTGTCTGTGATTCACATCTGCGTCTATATAAAAATCTGTACAGAAAAAAAATACATATATTAAAAAATCCCTCACTCGGGTGCAATTTAATTTCAATAATTATAATTATCTATAATATCTAGTTAGATTAAAAACATGATAAACAAATAACAAATAACAAATAATAATAATAATAATATAAAAAAATAAATATAAAAAACTACATTATAATTACTGGTATTAACGCGATCTCAAGTTTTCTTGGGTAATTATAAAATTATACATATCACTGATTTAAGACGAGAAAAAAAAAAAAAAAAAAAAAAAAAATTGAAATAATGAAAAAATTTCCTTGTTTTTTTTTTTCTTTTTTTTTTTCTTTTTGATATCATAAATTTGAACTAATTCCTATACGTGACACGCATACTTAATAACTCATGCATACAGGATTTTGTCGTGTCTACGTGCTATTGGTCGATGCGAAATTCTCGATTCTTACTTTTTCTTTCACTCTCGCTATATAAATATATATATAGATTTTGATGAACATCAGATGACTACTTTTCTACTGGGCGGATTACAAATTACAATACGTCCTGATGGCACGCTCGTCGGCGGATAATTAATATTCATTACGTATTAACGAAGCCATCGTATAAATTACCGGTGGGCCGAGCTGGTAGAAAAATCGCTCGATAGCGGATGGTAAAGTGGCGATGAACAACGACGACGATGATGACGACAATGGCCAAGACGTCAACGAGAAATCGAGTACAGACGGATTTTCGCGCGCATCCCAGAGAGTTCATTCGTCGAATTTGTGGCATGAAATTTCACCCAGTGTACGATAGATGTCGCGTCGTGTACCTTAAATTCCCACAAACAAAATCAACACAAGCAACGTTTATGACAATCATTATAAATATATTTATAATATTATTATTATTTATGTATTTTGTTTTATTTTCTTTAGATTATTATTATTATTATGATTAATTATTATTATTTATTTTTTTGATATCAAACTGTATCCTTTGACTGAAAAAAATATACACATGACATTTAATGTGATAAATGTTACGTTAACCAGGTCCCACTTCTACTCGTCCAACTCCCCTCCACTATACTAAAACTCATTCACCACGCGTTTACCTCACACTCGCAGATACACATGGCTATTTCATTTTTGATGCTATAAACAGGCATTTTATCGTCACGTTTAAGGGTTATTGTACAATAAAAGTGGTATTATTATCAGTTAGCTCGCGGCACGGGCCTCAAAACACGACGGAGACAGAAGTAAAAGATACAGAGACAAGAGGTAAAGAAGAAAAAAAGTAAAAAAAAAAAAAACAAAAACAAAACACAAAAAAAAAGGATGAGGATCAAAATAGAGGGAGTGGAAAATAAAAAAGAAAGAGGAATAGCTAAAAGTGTAGGAGAAAAAGTGAGAACGCACAAACGGGGCCGGAGGTCGTGAGAAGCACGACTGGTTTTATGACTCGTAAAAGTACGAGACATTTTTTTTTTTTACTTTTTTTTTTCCCAACGCGCGGTTTCCCAAAGACACAAATGTATATATATTCATCTGAAAGTGTTTATATTATGGTATGATATTTCATTTATATATAATTTTTATTTAGCTACCTGATATATTACACAATGAACTAAATAATCGATATGATAACAAATAAATTTATAATTATTATACAATGAATTATTTTAGTAAACAAAACGTGACCAATTTAATGTTTGATATTTGTTCTCAATCCATTAGACAAGTGTGTACGTATATAAATATAGAATCCCTTTTGTCATGAGAATAAATTGTTGAATGGTGAGGGTGTGCGAGAGATATTATATAGTGTGAGGGACACATAAAACTGTAATCGACCAATGAATAACTAACAATTCGTACGCGGGGTTATCGACTCGATAAATGGGCATCATTGCATTTTCGAGGGATGTTATTGTGCGTTGGTATGTCGCGAGAGTTACGTGACGAGGGGAATAGAGAGGATGAGGTATATGCACTCGGTGAAATTTATAAACATTGAAATATATATATATATATATATGTGTGTGTGTGTGTTTGTGAGTGTACAGGTAGAGTGCACGAGAAAAAATTGTCGAAATTTTCGATGTGCAATAAAAAAGATTAAAAAAACAAATAATAAAATAAAAACAAAAATGGTACAACAAAATGATGAAAATGAGTTGTAATAAATTATCCCTTTTTTTTTTCACTCACCTTCAAATGATTTAATTCTCGTCATTTTTTTTTTTTTTTTTTTTTTTTCACTTTGCTTTCATGAATTGTTAAAGTATTAAAATGCAGTTTATATATATATGATATAATAGTTTTACGATGCTATGAGTAAAATTTTCATAAGATTTTACGTATATGGTCTGTCTTATGGGACGGACATAAAAATAAAATTTTTTTTTGTTTTTTTTCGTGATCGCTACGACGTCACGCTGTTTCATTCGTATACGCATAATACACACATACATATATATATTTACGCACACAAACACACAAACGTTTGAGAACGTTGGATAAAAAATACGTTGATATCTTTGAAGAGAAGCAACAGTCGTCTTATTTTTTCTGCTCAATAAAATTCTACGAGGGCATTTCTCCACCCAAAATATATCCATACACACATATATACGAACAGTTGAACAGCCGTGAGATCATTGTCGTTTGCAAAACGACCCGTAAAAAAAAAATAAAAAAATAAATAAAATTACAAGATAATTATCTGAACATAACAATTGAGAATTACTCGATGTGAATAATTATTTTATCACATTTATATCAAAATGATAAAAAAAATAATATCAAAATGATTTAATTTTTATTGTTTATTTATTTATTTATTTATTTACATAATATATAAATATAGATATATTTATCAACAGGTTATCTATTTTTATTGTCGACCCATTGGGTGTTTAAGTCTATAACATGGTAATGGCGGAAGTCTATATTTACATATACGTATATATATGTATGTATATGTGTATGCGTTGTACGTAGACCACGTGAGATATTCAGAATGCGCGATACAGTGTAGATAACACTCAAGGTGTATAATATATACCAAAGGTAGTCTCATCACCGTCGCGTTTGTAAGTATATACACAATCCGGAGGCCGCATGAGCAAACTTCCTTTCAGCTTGTACCGGAAACTCATTGTAAATCTCAGGAGTCAGCAAGGAGAACGCTGCCGTGAAGTCTCGTATCTTTCTCTTTCTATTTCTCTGCTTTTCACCACTTACTCGTTTTCTTACTCCTTATATACAATATAACATATATATGTACACAACGTGTAATTTCATTTGGTGTATGTACATCGGCTTCTGGTGCCTGATATGATAACGCACTGAGAGAATGCAAGAGAGAGTGAATGGTATCAAATGAAATTTCAAAGCTTGAAATTATAATTTTAAAAGTAAAATCAAACTTGTTTACTTCACTTATTTTGTGTATCGTTTATTTAACATTGTCAGGATTTTGTTGGTATAAATATTTGGAGAAGACTTGAGCAGAGAAAGAATGTGAATTGTCGACTTTTTTTATTTTATTTTATTTCAATTTATTTTTTTGAGGATCTACATTGCATGAGAATATTTACATCGAGCTTTTATGAACACGTATAATTTTCTGTCAACCCGCATTCGTATTATCTACAATATGTGCACGACTAAGAACACGTACAATATCATATACTCGAATTATTTGAAAAAGAAAAGAAAAATAAGATAATAATAAATTTTTGTTTATTTATTTTTCCCATGGCTCCTTTATCGTTTTGTTTTCAACCAACTTTTTTTTTTTTTTAAATCCTGCACTCATCCACAATTTCTATACATTTTTTTTTTTTTTTTATTTATTTTCCTATTTTTGTTACATTCTCCTGTAGAATTCTTTCGATTCGCTTGCATTTACCACGATAACATCACGAGTTAGATCGAGTTCTATGTGACTTTATCCCCTTTGCCTTTTTTCTCTCACTTTTTTCCCACCCAATTTCTCCCTCTCGTGTACACACACACACACACACACACACACGTCTACACATAGACACAGAGAAAATGGAGAATGCGTTTCGTTGCCTCATCTTTTACTTTTTCTTCTTCTTACTCTTGAACTGCGCTATTCAGCCTCCGCCCTCGTCGTGTTCATAGAGTTCTCCAGTTTCCAGTTTGGGAGACGTATGACCCACCTCTTTTTTCCTATATATAAACATATATATGCATAACTTATTTATATATATATATAAAGCTTCATCCACCATCCAGTCAACCCCTTCCTCGTTGTCTTCATTCGACTCAGATAGATCTCTCTATTCTTACTTCGTTTCTACACATGCACACATCACCAAGTGCTTCTTTACATTCTCTCTATGTATACTTATATAAAAAAATTTCATCTATATATATATATAGACATAAATTTCGGTGCAGTGTGTGTGATTGTAGACAACGTACCGATGATTATTATTTAAATATATTCATGTATATATACACGGTCCAAGAAGCAAGCGAGTGGCGTCGAGACGCACACTCGAATGGTTCACGCGCCTTAACTTTAACGCATTCAGAAAAGTTGCACTGATTCAAATAAGTGTATATATATAGATAAAATGTTAAATATTCTATTGTGAATGATGAATGTATTGAGAAATATTCTCGACATTTTGTTGAATATCTTTGAAAATTTATTAAATAAAAAAAAAAAAAGAAAAAAAAAAGATAAAAAATATTTTAATGAACCGTATTAAATCCCGCCTATATATTCTCATATATACAAACATTAAACATACGTATGTCCCTGTAAGATAGTGTGTGTGTGTGTGTGTGTGAATAGAATCTCGGTTGAACATGCGTCTCAGGCAAATCCCTCTACGAGGCTTCCCATGTTATGCCACATCCCCATCGCTCTCATCGTGTAACTCAACATGTCACGTGACTTATACTCATGCATCGAGGGACTTACGGTTCGCGCTTAAACCGCGAGAGCCTTGTAAGCGAACATGATGCCGCAATGAAGTATATATTCAGGTACACCTTAGCAGTTGTGTAATTTATATATGGGATTAAAAAATATCGAATGCTTAAGCATGAGTATATAAACTTGGGGATTTTTTTTTTCACCAATAGGCTTTGAGAAAAGAAGAGAGTGGACGAGTCAGCAAGTAAGAGATTGTGATAATGAAATGGAGAAGAAAATGTTGGGAAGAATACGACGAAGTGAGAGACAGAAAGAGAATGGACTATAGTCAACAAATCTGTGGATAGAATTTTATTGCAATTAATTTATTCCATTTCACTTTTCACTGTATACTTTTGTTTATATATGTATACTTTTTTTTTTTTTTTTTTTTTTGTTTATTTTCATGAAAATAAAAAGCAATCAATTGTGTTGATGAAAATAAAAGATAAATGAATAAATGAATAAAATGACTATATTAATCTGGTAAATGATATTTTTGTGAAATATCAAATGTTATTTGATATAAAATAAAACAAAGTGCATATAAAATTCATTCTTTTTTTTTTCTTTTTTTTTTTTTTTTTTTTAATGCTCAACAGAATTACAATTACTCAACATTATAGTACTCATTAATATTTAATGTTATGTAAATAATTAGTTGGACGTCCCGCTGTGGTCGCAAACCGAACAAACGTGCGCGCGCTGCATAAAAGCCTTATGTTTTGGAACACTGCAATACACTTCCGTAGCCGTATACGTTTATAAAAGTATAAGCCAGTGGCTTCTACTATGACTACTCGTGAATACCAACCAATAATAACAATAAATAAATAAATAAATAAATAAATAAATAAATAAATAAATAAATAAATAAATAAATGAAACAGACACACTAACAATGCAAAAAGTATATAAGGGATGTATAAATAAAATTTTTATATATTCACTAGCTTTTACAATATATAAACTTGCACACCGACCTCTTGCCCCGTTATGTCTTGTTTGTTTCACACACATATATATATATTCCTTGACTTGTTTTTCAACGAGCTTGTAGTATAAACTTTTAATTGGTTATTTCTGTCGCAAACAAGAGATAATATCGAATATTTTTTTCAACTATACATATTTTTATTATTCAAATTGTGCGCTTCATTGAGTAGAAATAAAAAATATATATATATAATAAAAAATAGAATGAGATAATGAAAAGTTGTAGATATACAAGGAGAAAAAGTATGTAATGTAATTTAAAAAAAAAATTTATCAGACTAAAAAATTTGTTCCTGGGCTATGGAATTATTATTATTATTATTATTATTATTATTATTATTTATTTATTATTTATTATTTATTATTCATTATCTATTTTTTTCATTACAAATATTTTTATACATGTGTATGTGTGTGTGTAGGTGTGATATATTTGTATAAGTTATTCATCTGTACACTCATCGCGTTTCTTTTTCTTATTCTATTTCTATCGTAATATGGAAAAACTCTCTCGAGGGGTCGATCGGTCTCCGTCGCTCTCAGTGATTCGCAATAGAATGTATACCATGCAAAAATATTCACCGTGGAGATCAGGGCTCTTGAATTCAATCTACCGAATGATTAAACATGCCATCCTCGGCCTCCCCGACGCGGCGCCATTGCACCATTCACCATAGACAAAGGAAGAAGAGGAAGAAGAGGAAGAATAAAATAGAAAATCTCATGAGGAAGATAGATACGGCTCAATAAAATAATGAAAAAAAAAAAAAAAGAAAGGAAGGAAGAAAAAGAAAATATCTGTGTATGTATATAGTATATGCATGAAAAATTAAAAAAAGTGTGTGAGAAAAAAAAAATTCAACATTAAAAAAAAATGAGTGTTATATAGTTAATATTTCAATAATAAATTACACGATTTATATTTCGTTTTTTTTTTTTTTCTCATTCGATTCATTTATTAGTTTATTTTATATGACTAATACTACGATGAAATATTAATTAGAATTAATTACTTTGTACATTTGTTAAATAAATTAACATCGACTTGAGTCCACGACGGATTACGTAATTTCCGGTCAACCATTTACAACGTGAGGTGTTAAAATAAATAGACTTTATTTTACATAAACATAAAATAATACGTATCTACGCCATATATATGTGAATTGAAATAAATACTTTGGCAAAGTGAGGATAGAAATCGAGTGACGTGTGAAAATATATACCTGTATAATGTGAAATGTAAGAAGGAAAGTTGAAAGGGTGAAAGAGGGTGAGTTTATAACGGCAGGTATATCCTTATCGCGTGTGGATCCGTGTGTCGTTGGGTCACGACACGCAATTCACGGTTTCCTCTATTTTTTTTTTTTTTTTCCATTCTATTTCTTATAAAAATTTTTTTCCTTTCACGATTTAACAAAAAAAAAAAAAAAGAACAAAAAAATAAAATTGTAAAAATAAACAAAATCAAACGTTCATTAACTCCTTGATATTGCACAATAAACGACTATCAAAATCTAAATCTAAATAATAAAAGAAAGATAATTATATATCGAATATATGAAATATATGAAATATTCTCAATAAATTACTCACAACACGTTTATTCTTATTATAATTATTATAATTGTCTAACATGAAAAAAAAAAAAATCCATCTATAAATTCTTGATTACGTTGAATATTTCATATTCCATTGAATATTTCTATATATATCGAAAACTAAGAGATATTACTCTCGAGTTGTGATGCGTTCAGTGAGTTGCAAACCAATCACAACTGCGGCTGCTCCCATTGCGGAAACCGGAAACGAAGGAATCGCTCGCTGTGAGTGAGCTAAACGGAGACAGAAAGTTAGAGATAGAGATTCACCCAAATACATATGATATATATGTATATATATATATATTTGTAGAGTTGGCAAACGAGGAATACTGTACACATAGGATATTGAGAGTGAGTCGAGTTGCACTGGACATAATTTCCGCCCGACGAGATCGGAATTGCTAATGACGTCAAACTATACCGCCTCGGCATCATTCACGTTCGGCCACGCGTTTCAGGATTCTCCCTGTTTCTCTTCCTCACCCCCTTCACCCCCTTCACCCCCTTACCCCCCTCTCTGTCTCTCTCTTTTACTCATATATACATACACTTTCTGTCTCTGCGTCTCTCTATACTCTCACTTTTGTTGTTTATCACTCTGTCCCCTTGTCTCTCTGGCTGTTGTCGAGAGACAACCATCGGGTTTGGGCAAGCCCGTTACGGGTTACTTACGGAGAGACCACTGACCACCCAACATCGTCCAGAGGGTTGTCGTATATATATATATATATATTAGAAATTTATGTGTGTGTGTGTGTGTGTGAGAGAGAGAGAGAGAGAAGAAGAGAGAATTTAATGATGCACTGATGTCGTTGCGCTTGTATTTAAAGCCTCTCACTCTCATGTCGTCAGTGACACGTGTGTAACTTGACGGACCATCGCCGCCTGCCATGTCTTGTGTGTCCCATTGCGCGAATTGTTGTCCACTCAATTTCCTTCTAACATGATTACATCACATCACATAAATAAATTACATCACACGTAATACGACACGTACAATAAATACAAATATATTTAATATATAATTTAAAAAAATATATCAATAAATAATAAATAGTGAATATTATTTATTCATTGATATTTTTTGTTTTTTTTTTTTGTTTCTCAAATTGTCACATTAAATAGATCGTGATAAATCTCACATTATTGATATTTACAATGTATGTATATACACATTTGTAAGCTTTCTCGTTAACGTGTGACACGCGTTGATGAGGCTTTTCATTAACTACTCTAGTGCATTCCAGTGCGACAGCTTTTACACATCACGTGAATATCTATACATATAAAACTAGTGGGGATGTGAAAAAAAAAGCTTGCGAATAGTGTGAACAAGCGGTGAAATGGCAAGTGTGAGAGAAAGAGAGATGTATAGGAGCGGAGAAGTGAATGGATATGGTGAAAATAAAAAAATGTAGAGGTGTAGGGAGAAATTTTTAATTACCAGCCGGAGGTATGTGCCATATCAACTGCCAAATATTTCCGACTCTTGTCATACTGCGTACGAGACGGGGGAGTAGAAAAAAACGCAATCACATATATGCATATAAAATTGTTGGTGTAGAGATGAAGAAAAAAAAGAAAAAAAAAAAAAAAAGCGTGCATCAGTATTTGTATTACTGAATATGTATCCATAAATGTCATAGCTGTTGTATATTATGGTCTTCATCATATTATTATTAATTCGTAGTCATTTAATTTTCTCTATGTGTCTTTGAAAATGTGTATCACGCGTTGCTTGATGGTCAGATAGAAATAATATTAATGATAAATATTGAATTGATTTATTATTATTCTAAATATATGAGTATATATACGTTTTTTTGTTTTGTTTCGTTTGTTTTTTTTTTTTGACAAAAGTGAAAAATAGTAAATTGATAGATAAAATTCAGATGGATATATTTATGTGTGAGATGAAATTTTCGAAAGTAACTATTATTAAGATATGATAGTGGAAAGGATTGTGTGTGTGTATATGATATGTGACGTTCATGAGATGAAGTAAATAATTTGATAGCATTCACAAGCTGATGCTTTGCATTATGTCCCAACGTGTCGCTTACCTCTATTCTGCACGGAGATACTGAGAGGTCCTCTTGCGTGTGCTCTCATCTCAACAATGTCGAGTGACATCTCAAATGCGAATATAATACTGCTCCGAGGGTTTAGTTTATAAATATATATATACATACATCGTATTCCGTTCGCGCACTTTCAGATAGGCGGCAATATCTATGGACCATTATTTATTCATGGGCAAATGAAGTGGAGGAGCACCCACGTTGTTAATTGATGGGGCTCTCAGTAGCCGCCATCGTGCAACGTCATTCGACGTGTGACGTCTATCATTTTAATTTGCCACGGATTATTAAATAGCGCACCCTCGTCGCCACCTTTACAAAAGAGAATTGTGAAGTTATAAGTGATAGGTATGAGTGAACATGAAAAACATTTTCATCTCGGGATGGACAAAAAAAAAAATTTTGAAATTTTTTTTTTGCTCTCATTCGATTTCAAGAATTTTTTTGATATAATTTTTTTTTTTTTTTTTCAAGCGATTGAATTTATATATCTATGGAGGTGTGAGTGTGCATGTGTTTTTTTTTCCTTCATATTCAGGTGGATAAATAATTTTTGTTGACGTCAATGCGGTGATTGACAATTGCTGTTAATTATTTGACCAGACTATGACGCCGTTGCACACACAGTTTGACAAATGACAGCAAAATGACATCTTCTAATTTTAGCAGAGTATTTTCCATGTATATATATATATATTTTTTTTTACGTTTGTATCGCCAACTAAGTCAATAATTGTGTGTGCATTTGGATGTCTAGAGTGAATGTACATCTGTGTGTATATGAGTGAGTGTGTGTGTGTGTGTGTGTGTGTATGTGACAATATTGAATTAGAGGAAACAAAAGTGTAGAATAAAACGATGAAAAGTAGAAAGAACAAAACGAAAAAGGATGAAAATTTTTTTTTTTTTAAATAATGATGATGAAATAAAATAAAATAAAATGATGAAAACGAAAGAAATAAATGACGGATTATATTCTTTATTTGAAATTCACACCTGCAGCATTATCGGTTTGCACAGATGTTTCATTCTAGAAGTATATACAATTTTTCGGATCATTGCGTCAACTAAATACAAATTTAAATATATATTGTTAAGAAACCCGGAATCATATCTTGAATATATATATTTGATAAATAAAAAAATTGGGGACACGCGATAATTTGTTTTATGAAATAAATCGCGAAAATCTTCTCTTCCCTCTCCATCAAAAAATAAAAAAAATAATAATAAAATAAAATAAAAATAAAAAAAAAAACCGCGTAAAATTTCTTATTTATCCAATTTTATCATCTTATTTTTCATCATAATTTTTTTTTTTTACGTACGAGTAGTGTGGAACACGTGCCATAGCGATAAACAAAATTGTTTTGAACTCATTTCACTATTCATTCGTCAAGTGTACACATTCACTTGTCTCGTGACAGAAAATAAAAAAAATTTCTAATAATAATAATAATAATAATAATAATAATAATAATAATAATAACAATAATAATGAAACACGCCTGACTATTATACTACCAAACACACACAAATACATGTATACATATATATAAATGAGCGTGAACGCGGCTACTCGAGTTGAAGCCTGAGTAGGGTTGCCGGTTGTTTTAATTACTTTTTAATTTGTTTCATAATGGCGAGAGGCTCGTGTCCGCCCGCGTAGCTTTCTCGCTCATTCTTCCAGTTTTTTTTCCATACCACACACACCCACACACATATATATATATATACTACTCCCACACCCCCCTTCATTTCCCATAATTTGCCCAAAGTATTTTTTCTTTTTCACTCATATAGCAAGCGAACGCGAGCACCACAGATAAGTCTTGCACGAGAACGTGGTTAAACAGTATACACGAGTGTGAACAAATACTATGAGAAACACACACACACACACACACACACACACATATATATATATATATATTATATAAAAGTAGCACTCTGGGGGCAAGTACATCATCGAGAAGTTTGCGCGAGCCGCGAAATTAGTCTACTTCTGTTGTTATACATAAAAAAAAAAAGAAAATATGTCGAGAAAAAAAGTGAGAGAATGAAAAGGATAATATAAAAGAACAATAATAACAATAATAATAATAGTAATAAAAGGAAAAAGAAAAAAAGAGAAAAATACAAAATAGAAATGAGATATACAAGATGAGATGGAGTATGAAAGAGAGTGGACGAGAAGAAAGTAAGAGAAAATGGTGGAGTTTTTTTTTTTTTCTTTTTCTTTTCACCCTAGCGTGAGATATTTAACCTCCACCCAGTTAATAATTAAAGAAAAATAAGAGGGGCAATAACTATAATTAAACTAAAGAAATATTTCAAGTGTAAAGTGAAATTGAAAATTTAAAAAAAAAAATTGTATATCTTGAATTTTTACTTTAAATAAAAAAAAAAAAAAAAAATTTATATGCACATATATTGCAGGTGTACTTCTACGAGTATATTGTATTTTACACACTTTCATCGAAATTTATTGTACGTAATATTTATACAAAACAAATAATAATAATTATAATGATGAAATAAATGAATGAGCAAAGAAAGAAAGAAAAAAATTTAAAAAAAATGTGAGGAAGCAAGAAGGAGAGAAAAATAGTGTTGGTACGTATACGTACCTCTGTGTACGTAGTAAAATCCCATGAAAGCTCTCTGGTGTATAATCAAAGTTGTGTCGCATTAGAGCCAGAGTCAGCCTTCCGCAACGTCGAGATGTAGAGCTGTTACACTCCTTATTTGGGGAAGGAAATTGTGATGAAGATGGTACATACAGTAATACAGATGGGATGAGAGTTGTTCGATGTATATATATATAAATATAAGACACAATGGGAGAGCGCAAAGTATATATACGATGTTGTTGCAGGTTATATTGTACGTGGATGAAGGGAAAGAGAGAAAGGCTATAGAGAGGAATAGCTAGAGGACACACATTCTTCGTTGGTGCGCGAGTAAGCCTGGGATTTATAGTTGCGTCGCGACGTCCATCTTCACTCTGCCGTGACGACCTATACCACCCACACTCGAAAAGTCCAAGAGGCGAGAGTGTATATAGTTGGGACAACCGCTCAACCAAAGGAAATGCTACTGCTTCAAAGTGCCTTCACGTTTCTCTATATGGATTCTATCTTGTTATCTAGCGCATTTACTGTATGGGTGAATGTGTGAATGTATGTGTGTGTGTGTGTATGTGTTGCAAAATCCAAAATCTTTATTTGTGTTTCTACGTGAAATTCTTTTATTTAGACAAATGCATTTCGGTGTATAAATATTTTGTATTTGTGATTTGCTATATTTTTACTGTGAAATATTTATCAAAAATAAATTTATGTTATATATTTATTTACAAATTGATATTTATTTTATCTACATAAATTTTTGATCTATTGTTATTCTATTATCAATTGAATATTTTTCAATATAATCCATTCATAAATATAAATATAAATATATATATTTAAAATACATAATACTCTGATATTTTTCTAGTAAAATTCAAAATTCTTAAATTGAATTATTTTATTATCATTATTTTTTAATATTTTTATTTTTATTCTTTTGCCAAATTCCACTTTAGACATTCAACATTCTACCACGAACGAAAACGTTGTGAATTTCCACGAATTTCTCATCCAACGTGTTCGTTTTACCATCTCACACATTCACCCATCTATATACAAATACACAGTAGTGTCAGGTAAGTGTGAGTGAGATAACTCGTTTCTTCACTCGTTCTCTCTTTCTCATTCTCATCGGTAAAATGAAAGAGCAATGTAGTATAGTAGAAAACGATATCAGCATGCGAAGTACGATTCGGCCACATCTCGTGCTCATCCCTCGACTTATTGCGGCTTAACTCTCCCTCTACACCTCGGACCGAATCCTCTCTCATTTCTCTACTTATATTATATACGTATAGGTATGAAATTCTGTATCTATATCCTCTTGCTACAGCCATACAACGAGCGACGAAGCACCACGGGCGGTACAGTATCGTCGACGACAACGACAACGACACATATTCCTCTCTTACATGTATGTCTCGACTATTCCAACAGGCTCCTGCGCGTTCACCGACCTTCCTATATACACATATACATACATTTATATATAGTAAAGCCTCTAAATTGTTTCCATCATAAGTCCAGATACTCCTGGCGCATATAGCCTCTGGGGATAACCCGCACGGGAGCCTTGTGACGCGAAAGGTGAGTATATATGAGTATAAAATATATATATATATATATACATACGTGAAAGTATTTTGCGCCATTAACCCTCCGCATACCATGATAACCTTCTAGAGATGAGAGAAGCGGGATGAGCGGTGAGGGATGAAAGGGAGAATATGAAGGCGTCAGGTGATGATGAAAAAAGGGAATTCACGCATACACACATACACACACGCTATATATATCATGACAGAGTTGAAACGAAAAAAAAAAAAATAAATAAATAAATAAAAAATAAAAAAAAAATGTCGAAAAAGGATCAGAATGAAAAACAAAATAGAGAACGTTGAAATTCTCTCTTTTTAGTTCCACATATATATTTTTTTTATTTTGTGTTTTTTTTTTATTCTTCATTTCTTTCTCTTACTGCTGTTGTGTATAGAATGAGTAAATAAATAAATATATAAATGTTATGGTAAAGTAGAAAAGGTGTGTATAAAGGTGTACATTTGGACTTTTGTTGAAATTTCAAGTGCACTCTTGGCGATAAAGTGTCGCATTGCGGTATACACAACATCTTATATACACGTTTTATGAACGTCGACATGAAAACTTGTATTTGGTATAACTGTGTGACAACGAAGAGTTTGAGGTAAGACAGGTCGGGAGAGAAATAAAAATCCTTGGATGGAGGTGAACGGGAAAATGGTACAGAAAGAGAAAAAAACATTGAGACAAACTAAAATAAAATGAGATGAGTTTGTATATATCGAGTTGCAGTGCATCGTTGTCACAAGGGAACGTGCGGCTTGTCTGTACACATTTACAAACATACACACATATATTTATGTAGTACAGTATAGATACGTAAATTATATACAAATGTATATCACGTGTATAGTGTATGATAGCGAGTTGTGATTACGTATTTACTACGAGTGAGCAGAACGGAAGAGAGTAGAGAATTCGCTCGGTTCCGCGGTTCCACGGATGGTTTGTACGACTATTTGAATTATGCATGGACACGGCTTGCCTACAACGTGTATTGTTTGCCGTACCGCGCGCGCAAATCTGATTCTTGAGATCTCTCTCGTATGACGTTATGTACTTCTCCCTATCTACTCACTTTATTCTATCTCACTCACTATGTTCCTTCTCTTTACCCCATATACGTACATACATCCATACATAGATTTATATATATATATATATATACAAAAGAAGCTTTTATATTTTTATTTTGCTTTTATTTTATTCTCTTGACAATATATACGTACACGTATGTGCGTTGACTCGTTTTATTCCAATGATCTCCCACGCCAACTCGCTCTTGTATGCTCGAGACGTGAATGACGTTTCAGACTACTCTTCAACATAAATGCATACATAAAGACATTGTAGATGCGCTCACTAGAATGCCTTATTTTTGTCGAATGGAAAAAAATAAAGTAAATAAATAAATAAGTGAAGTTGAAAAAAAAAGAACAAAAAACAAAAAATAAAAAAAAATTAAAATAGAAGAAAAAAAGAAAGAAAAAAAAATATTGATAATAAAATATGAATTTAATATTAATTATATTTAGATAAAAATTTTATTTCAATTCTGAATTATATTTATATATTTTCATGTCCGTACGGCTAAGTGTGTGTGGTGAGAAAAAGGATGATGCAATGGCAATTTCATGGGATATCGTTATAAAGATAATAGTTAAATTACCGAGTTCTAAATCCCATTAAAACGTGCATGGTTTATATATATATAAGAGGATGGAGTTTTAAAATGCGAGATTTAGGGAGAATGAGGGAGAATCCTTGCCGGATGGTAGCTCGCGGGTGCTGACTGCAGGGATGCCACCCTAATTACGTCGCGTCCAACGAAAAAGAACAGAAATAAAAAAAAAAACAAAAAAGGGAGGGTAGAAAATATAGAAGTGCAGGTGTGTGTGAGTGAGAAAGATAAGAGGAGATAGAGCGATCTTCTATGGAGAAAAGAAAAAAAGATACGGGGAATAAAAAAAGAAAAATAATGAAGAAAAGAAAATAATAAAAAAGTAAAAACCGAATTAAAGAAAAGAATGAGGCGGGGCAAGGGTGGGCTGTTCGTGACAGCCGGCTAATCGGAGTGTTTAAGAGTCTACACTGATCGTCGGGGCCTCGTTAAAAAACGGGCGATGAGGAGAATGAGGAAGAGGCAAAGACGACTAGAAGAAAAATATATATATATATATATATGTGTATGTGTGTGTTTGTATATTTAGTCTTGGGGTTTAGTGTAAGACAGAATAGAGCTATGTGAAGAAAAACAAAATATGTGTGTGTATATATACAAATGCTGTCTTATTTCTGCACACGCGCGCGATAATAGAGTTGGATTAAAATAGAAAACAGACAATGAAGATGTAATTTGGGTTATATTTTATATTGTGGTGTAAGAGGATAAGAAGAAAAAAGAAAAAAAAAAAAGAAAGAAAATGAGAAACTGAACCAAAAAAAAGTTGTCAATTCGTTAAATTTAATATAATTCACAATAATCAAAGTGACTGGGAAAATATTAATTTTTTTTTTTTGGTCTGATATAATTTTTCATAATTGTATAATTACTTTATGGATGGAAATTTTATAGACTAATTTTTTGTTTGTTTGTTTTTTCAGTTGAGCCGATAAATTTTTGGGTGGTTGAGGGACCATTGGTATGAAAGTAAAGTTAGAAATTACACCTATGGGTGTGTAAGTGTAGAGAAAATTGTATATGATGGTATAATATGCATCGTTATCGAAGGGGATGTGGCTCATTCGCGTGAGCCGATATAACTAGTTCACGCGCGCAGATTTTCGATGTTTTTCAGGGGTGAAAACGGGAGGTAGAAAGTGGGAGAGTGTGAGGGTGAGGGATATAAGCTCTTGCACTATCTACACTCACTTCCTCGAATATTCAGTACGAAATTTATTCATTCAAGTTTATATTTATCTGACCGGAAATCATTCATATTCATCAGACAATATAAATATATATTTATTATAAATGAATTCAATGTTAAATATGGAAAATAATGAGATAAAAAATTAAATTACGAAACTTTTTTTGTTTGAATAATTGAAGAAATATAAAAATTTAATTTACATGTGTTGAGAATTGACGATAATAGATTTGATAATTAAATGAAGTTGTTCATTTTCTCGTTTATTTTTTTTCTCTTCTAATTTCTATTATTGTATTTTTTCTTTTTTTTTTTCTCATTATTTTTTCCGCTGTTATTATTACTATTTTTTTTTCCCCTTTTTTTTCGTTCGATTCCGCTCTTATCTGCCGGTTATACAGACGGAAAACTCCGCGACAGCCCTTATATATAACCAAATATATATATATAATTATTTATTGGTTTTTCTCGCTCTTTCTTGCGTGAAAGGCCAACGACGATTCTGATATTTTATTTATTCAGATACGAGAATGAGAAAAAGTAATCAAGGGTGCGCTAATGGGAAGTACATCAGCGTTTCGTATTTTTTTTTCTTATCCCGCCAGTAGTGCGCACGTGAAACACTCAGCTCTAAGAAGAGAAAATTTTTTTCTTCTTTTCGTTCTTCGTAGTTCTCTCGTTTTCCTCTGTTTTCACCCCCTTGCGCGTACCATTTTAGAGATGAGCATCGGAAACGCGTGAAGATAAAAAAAAAAAAAAAAAAAATAGGGAAAGAAGAAGCAAAAGGAAAAGGAGAGGGCAACCTTCTATAATTACGCTTTCTCATACTCTTGACTTTTTTCTCATCGTCGTCGCGCCTCGGACTCTAGAGCCCAGGGCTCACTTTGTTCGTCGCAAAATAAATAACGTAGATTAGAAGTGTCTGTACGTTTAGTATACTAACGATCGTATCCGTAAATGATGAACTGATTCACGTGAGTAATTAAGAAAAGAAGGCGGAGAAGAAAAAAAAACAAGAGAAAGAACATAAAGAATCTGCGATTGTATTTTAATATACAAACTCTGATTAATTATTTCAAATGAATGTGTATGTATATTAGGGTGTTTCAAATTTGAATTTTCGTTACGTTTCATTCAGGTCAACACTTAAGACATTAGCTATTAACTAAAAAATAATCCTCTCAGAGCATGGTGGCTGTAGGTCAATATTTAGGATCTCCAACAATGATAATTCTGATAAAAAAACTGCGAAATCATATCAAACAAACAAAAAATGGGTAAATTTTTTTTAAACATATTCGAAAATAATCTTATCTTCTACCTTGAAACATGTTCCCAAAAGATGAACTCTATGATTTGACATATATTTTCATCCATGATTTTCACCAAAAAAAATCAATTAAAGCCTTCCAAAAAAAAAAATTGTGATTGATTAATTTTTTTTTTTCGTCTAGTTTTTTTTTCAAGTTATTTTTTCGTCTAATTAATTATTTTGTCTAGTTTTTTCTGTTCAAACGTTTTTTACTGAAGGGTTTCGCTAGCCACGCATAGAAAATTTGACAACGAGAGGAATATGACGAAAAAAAATACTAGACGAAAAAAAATACTAGACGAAAAAAAATACTAGACGAAAAAAAATACTAGACGAAAAAAAATACTAGACGAAAAAAAATACTAGACGAAAAAAAATACTAGACGAAAAAAAATACTAGACGAAAAAAAATACTAGACGAAAAAAAATACTAGACGAAAAAAAATACTAGACGAAAAAAAATACTAGACGAAAAAAAATACTAGACGAAAAAAAATACTAGACGAAAAAAAATACTAGACGAAAAAAAATACTAGACGAAAAAAAATACTAGACGAAAAAAAATACTAGACGAAAAAAAATACTAGACGAAAAAAAATACTAGACGAAAAAAAATACTAGACGAAAAAAAATACTAGACGAAAAAAAATACTAGACGAAAAAAAATACTAGACGAAAAAAAATACTAGACGAAAAAAAATACTAGACGAAAAAAAATACTAGACGAAAAAAAATACTAGACGAAAAAAAATACTAGACGAAAAAAAATACTAGACGAAAAAAAATACTAGACGAAAAAAAATACTAGACGAAAAAAAATACTAGACGAAAAAAAATACTAGACGAAAAAAAATACTAGACGAAAAAAAATACTAGACGAAAAAAAATACTAGACGAAAAAAAATACTAGACGAAAAAAAATACTAGACGAAAAAAAATACTAGACGAAAAAAAATACTAGACGAAAAAAAATACTAGACGAAAAAAAATACTAGACGAAAAAAAATACTAGACGAAAAAAAATACTAGACGAAAAAAAATACTAGACGAAAAAAAATACTAGACGAAAAAAAATACTAGACGAAAAAAAATACTAGACGAAAAAAAATACTAGACGAAAAAAAATACTAGACGAAAAAATATACTAGACGAAAAAATATACTAGACGAAAAAATATACTAGACGAAAAAATATACTAGACGAAAAAATATACTAGACGAAAAAATATACTAGACGAAAAAAAATTTTTTTTGTTATAACTATTTTGGATCGGTACATACATTTCATCATTTCCCATACAATAATGTAAGCAATCCTACCTTTGTATGATCTACTTTCTCGCGCCCCGATTGGCTAATGCATATGAACCTAATTCATGAATACCTCGTAAACGAATCCAGATGTAAGTATGATGCATCGTGATCAGCATCACCATATCTTTCTCCACAATTCGGTTGGACTAGAATTCTGGGACACGGTGTATATTAACGTCACGCACCTACATAAACAAATTTTATAATTACATTTTCAATAATTTATCTACTGTACTCACACATTTCTATATTAATTTGTGTATTCATTTTTTTCAAATAAATTTTTTTATTTCTCTCAAAAATTACATCGCAGTGGTTTGATGATTAATATTATTATCAATTATTATTCTTTAGATATGAGTTTAATACTTGCATACGTTCTCACATTCACGTATGTGTGCGCAAAGTCATTTCTCGTAGTGGGACGCCGTACAATAATAAATGTGAATAGTTACGAACGTGGCGCGAGCGCAATATTTTTCACGTCGCGTCATCGTTTAACCCTGCGCCATACGAGTATTTTTCGCATCACAGAAAAATTACAGCCTCGCATTTTTTCTGTTTCTCATTTTCTCTATCGCTCTATCTATTCATATATATATATTCTCATCCTCATATTCTCTCGTATCTCTGCCACATTGATTCGCTGGTTGACTCGTTTTAGAATCTTTGGGTTGTTATTTGTTTTTTTGTTTGAATGAGTGAAAATTAAAAAATAAAAATATACTCAGACTAAGTGTTGTCATTATTTATTATCATTATTTTCCGTTTTTCTCACTTATATTCTCTTTTATTTCATTACTATCATTATTTTTTCTTCAAATTCTATTTCGCATTTGCTTTTGCTTTTTCTTTTTTTTTCTTGGCCTCTCGTTCGCTCTGTCTGATGGTGCGAGCGCGAGGTCATCAGATTGCCGCCTCAAGGAAATTGAAACATCGCAGCGCTTCGAGGTAAAGCGAAACCATGATTTAGGGAATGCTCTGAGTTATGGTGGTTCTCTTATATTAAAGTATTTGGAATGCAAAGCTATTTCGCCATTATTTCCATATCCAATCGTCGTATATATGTATATGTATATTCCTCTCTTATGAGAATTTCTCGTGGTTTTCCGTTTAAATAAATATATGTATATACGAGGTTATTTCCAAAACGATCTCCATCAATGAATCTCGTTACAATATTTAAATGGATTCGTTTTGAAATCAAGAAATTTTTTTTTCTTCTTCCCTCTCTTCTCTACCCTCTCTTTTCCTTCCTCTTTCTTGATTTCGCTTGTATTATTTAAAAATTACAAAGATTATCAATTCAATTGTAATATTATTCCCAATGATAAAATCACATTGATTAAATTACTGAGAAATTTTTTATTTTACAGCGGTAGATTTTATCAAATCTTTTCAATGATGCTCAGGAATTCTACAAGGATAAAAAAAGTAATAACAAAATAATAAAATAGTAAACATAGAAAATAAAAAGAAAAAAATCACTTCTACTATATTTATTTTTTACTTTAAATGAGATGACAAATTGTCAAAATACATTACAAGTTGAATGATAAAATTAAGCGAACAAAGTTATAATATTGCAGTAGGCTGATATGTATATTGAAAATTCATATTCACATGAATATTCACTAATTGAATTATAACAAATGTAAATTCATCAGCATTTATGATCAGAATACGAAAATGTATATAATGTATATTGTGTAGTTTTGCTTATATATCAGTATGCAAAATGCGCCAAACCAAAATACAAGAACATCCAATAGCACTTTCGCTTGCAAATGGATTTACCCCCGAACTTGCGCGAGCGTTACCGGTATAACGTCGCTATTCCAAATCAAATTCGTCTCTCGCGACGATCCATTATTGAGGGGCTTCTCCACGGCATGATGGTGTTTCATGAGAGTATGAGGAAGGAATATTGGAGAGAAGTAGATATAAACGAACGAACGTGAGTAAAAGCAAGAGACAGACAGATATATAGTGAGGTATTTCACGATAGTCTCGTTTAATATATATATATATATATATGTAGGGTTTATACATATAGTGTGAATACATGTTGGATATACACGCGCGCAGGTAGCACACGCCCTGGCTAGAGATGGGCCATGCATTATGTATAATACATCACGTTATTGGTTCCCTCAGTGATTCCATCCCCTTGCCATAGCGTTATCGTGTACCGCGCCACGGCCCCGGCCTAGTAAAACATAAGCATCGGGAAACGATAAATAAGGGAAACGTGGCCCGCATGCCACACAATTTTTTCTCTTCCTTTCACTTTATCGTTATATTCGCACATTTTCTTTGTCGTATGTCTGGTTAAGTCTCACGCGCGCATCGTGTTCACTTTTATTTATTTTTTTTAATTCTTTTCTTTGGATTTTTGTTTTTTTTTTATTTTTATTTTTTTTATTTTTTCTTCGTTTTCTCTTTTCTCTCGTGTATTTTGACGAAAATTCAGACACCACAAGTCTCATCTCTTCTTTTCACTTTTCTTCACATATCCTTCGTTTGAGTTTTATTCACGATATCCACATCACCCTCTCGCTTCTATGTGATGGGGGCTTTACTGTGCGAAAAAAAAAAAAAAAAAAAAAAAAATACACCCTCGCACGAATAGGGACCTATTACGTATGCGCTTCCGCGTGACACAGAATAACCCCAACTTCAATAACATTTCGTAACATCCTCACCATATTATTTAGCTTTTTTATACGGATTTGTACTTCGTATAATACAATCAATTTATATATGTATACAATTGATTTTTCTTCCTTTTTTTTTTATGGATTGTCATCAATAATGAAATACGTATCAACATCGTATTGAATTAATAAATTATTGGTGTATCGAAATTTTGAAAAATCATTGGATTAGAGACCTAGTAAATAAATGAAATTGAGGGTGAAATAATAGAATAAAAAAAATATATTTCAGTAATATCTGATGACTTTCGGCTCAGATATTTTGATAATTGAATAAAAAAAAAAAAAAAGATTTATTTATAAATATATATGAAGATTAATATCGTGTAAGTTTGAAGACATTTATCACGTTTCGTTATCAATTTGCACCAACACTCGCGCGTGTGTTGGCTCACAATTATGCGCCGTAACGTTCTCTCAGTTGTGTTGCTCTTTTCTGTTTATATTCTTATATGCACAATCACTATTTCATATACCGTTTATTCAAACGTATTTATATACTTCTAATCTATATATTACGTAACGTCAACACATTGATCCATGACTCGAGTTGAGGGAATTTGTTTACACGTATTCTTGACACGTTTTGTATTCACGTTAATTGTGTAAAAATAAACAACTTCTATCTGAACATTTCGTGAGATTAATAAAAAAAGAAGAGAAAAAAAAAGGGAAAACAAAAAAAAAATTCATGGTATAAATAATATCCATAATAAAACAAGAAAAAAAATTATGAAATTAATTATATTACAATTTGAACTTAATTCTTCAATTACACATTGACAAATAAATATCAATACAGAATGTGTGTAATATTATTATTTGAAAATTCTTCTTTAATGAATATACAATGTTAGAAGAAAAATATTCGTAACCGCTCTGGAATTCCTTGAAGATGCTCTGCGTACATCTCGATGAGATTATTTCTCAAATACACACACTCACATATATATATACAAAGTAAATACCACTGAATATATTTCGTATTCATCGACGCATCTTTGTCCCCGCCACGCGCCGCATCTCCTATATACAACTCACCATGCATATTTACATGCATGTAACAACTGATGAATTTATTACTCTGTGAAACTCAGTGAAAAAAATCAAATATAAATTAAGAAAAAAAAAAAAAAAAAAAAAAATCAGCAATAAGATGAAATAATCACATTAAAATCCTTGAAATAGAAGGGGAAAAAAAAGATTATAAATTTTTTTTTTTTTTTTGCTATCAGGTATTCAAAAATATTTGCATACAGATATATAAAATAAAATACGATTATGAGATGAGGATAGAATAAAAAAAAAAAAAATTGAATAAAAAAAAAATTATGAAGAATAAGAGAACACACACACACATTGTCTCTCATTGAGAATTCATAGAGTATACAAAGTAGTTTATATATATATATATATATATATATATATATATATATATATATTTATGAACATAGGTATAGGACAAAGTACCAACATTGGTGGATGGTTGTACGTGTGGCAGGACGACGGGTTTGCCGCTAAGGTGGTAGTTGTGGATAGAACATACAAGGAAAAATGAAACAGACGAGGACAAGTGGGAACTGTCGGCGGAATTAGAACGGTGGTAAGGGACGAAGAGCTGGAGAGAGAGAGAGAGAGTGAACGCGCGCGCGAGAGCGGTGACACTCTCATTTCGGAGAGAATTTACACAAGCAGTTCCCTCGCGTGCCTAGCATAGCCAGTCCTAGTTCAACCCCCATATATAACCCTGCCAACGTAGCCAGCAGTCTGGCATAGTTAAGTGTGCTCCTACTAGATGTACCCGACTGCGTGCGAAATTCATCGACCCTCATACCCTTCAACTTGCCTTTACTGTACTATCTGGTCTGAGTCTCATATACAAATATATATCTAATAACCAGATGTAAAATTTGGTGTTTTACTCGAGAATTTTTGGAATATTTATGTAATAAAATTATCATGATCAGCAACAATAAAAAAAAATGGGAAAATTAATAAACAAATTTAAAAAAAACAAATTATTTTATTTTTTATGTATTAAAATGGGATTGAAGCTCGTGATTGGGTGATAGTAGAGTGAAATGATATTAAATTGTGTATCAAGATCATACTCGGTCTATAAAATATATCCCATAGAACTCAAACTTTATTCGTATGTCGGTGTTGGAAGTTGAAAAACACGTTTAAACATAGCGTGATGTCCAAGCTCTCCGAGTTTTGTGTCGGTCGTTTCTATATCGTGAGTAAATAGCTTTTACTCAGTTGTATATACATGTATATAAGTTTAAATCAGCCCTGGGGTTATACCGAACAAAAGGTAGATATTGTTGAGAGAACTGATGGTACCACCCCGCACCACCACGTCTTCGACACCCTTGCATCCTACCACTACGATCATTGACTTTTGGGTGAGGCTTCACCGCGTGGATAGACGGAATTTTATATCCACAGACTCACGTCATTGCTACTGAACACGCAATCATTATAGACCATGTACCATGCAATATACTTCTCTCTCATTTTATTTCATTTTCTCTCTCATATCACTCTCTATCCCTCTATTTTGTACTACGTTTCATATATCGTTGCACCCCCAGAATCGTTGCGCCATTATGGAAGTTACGTGGGCGTGCACTATTGCAGTTTGCCCCCTTTTGCCAACTTTATTTACGAATCAGATTGTACCGTGACCGCACACAAACATTTTTCACACATGCACACATAAAACATTGAATCGAGAATTTATCCGTAAACAAGTATTATAAAATATTCATATTACCTATTTCACCTTTCACCTCATCCTAATGCTTGTCAATGTAATCCTCTCAATACAATTATTAAAAATTTTATGGCAAGAATAAAAAAAAAAAAAAAAAAATTAAATAAATATATGCACATAAACATTTCCATGTATACACGGATATATATAGAAATAAGTAAATATATTATTTTCTAGAAGATGATAAAAAAGCGGAAAAAAAATAAAAAATGAAAAATAAAATAAGAAAAACCTCCAACCAATTTGCAGTAATTCGTGAAAGGTAGTGATAACTCGTGACTTGGCGAAACGCCGGAAGGCGAATGGGTAAAAGACATATATATATAAACGTAGTTCTTTATATATATAAGGTGTAATAGAGAAAGAGGTAAATGTGTAAGAGTGTGTAGGTATAAGTATGTGACATGGTAGAATATGATAGGATAGGACATTGCGGAATAGCTTGGCGACCGTAGAGAGGTGGAGAGGATGAGTGCGGTGAAATCGAGCACGAGAATGTCGTTGTAGTACTAGTGAGGTAATCATAATAGTAATGGTAGTGGTGATGGTGGTGGTAGTGGTGGAGAGCGTGTCGCCGCGGGCAAACTTACGTGCATATCCACGTCTCTTGGTACGGGTTTCGTCGGCATCAGGCTGGAAACAAGGGTAGAACAAGTTACGGTGTCTCGACGCTCCACTTCCCAAGTCTACTCTCTGATATTACCCAACGATGTATCCTTTATATACATATACATATAGACTCACTGTGTGTCCTCCTCATTCTCTAAAATCTCGCCACCGTCATATTTACATCATCCACAGTGAGAGTCAGGTGAAACTATCTGCGAAATTGTATACATATATTTGGCTATTTTGAATTGATGTCACGATGGAGTTATGAAACGTGATGTGAAGTATAGAGAATGCTCCTGATGGAACGTGTCTCCTTGACAAGAAATACTACAATATATTCCAAACTCCCTCCGGCTAACGGAAAATTTCCCTCATGTTCCCTTCACCTTCCCCCGCTTTTTTTTTTTTTTTTTTCTTTCACTTATAAACTTCATGAAGTTACTAAACTTCTTGAACATTGGAAAATATTGAATATCGTAAATTTAATATTACATTTTTATGTCTACACTTTACCCCATCTCATAATTTAAGTATAATTTAATTGAATTTATTTACAAAATATATAAATTGAGATGAGAATTTTGTGAAGAATTGATTGACATTGCATTGATATCTTTATTCGTATCAATTACTCGATTTGATTAGATGTAAGATACGTATTTGCATTGGCGTGGTCGTGTTGTCGAGATGGACTGCGTAAAGACAGTGACGATAAGATGCAAAAAAAAAAAAAAAAAAAAAACAAATGAGTTCAAATAAATAAGATGTTAAAAGAAGGGAGAAAACTGAATATTGTAGTTGAATGCACGAGTAAGAAGGAGAAATAGAGTGAGACATGAAAGTGTGTGATTGACAATGCACAGGCCAAGTGGTCTGATTGTTGAGTGAGCGCTGTCACAAGAAAGATAAGACTGGGGGAGGAGGAGGAGGAGAGGAATGAGTTAAAGTGTGTGTGTAACGAGTGGGAATGGACTGGGAGTGGGGCTGAGAGAATAAATAAGTGAGTGGTTGGGGGTTTAAAAAGAATATCTTAATGAACGAGAGAGAGAAAGAGTTGGTGGGTTGGGACGTGACACGCGAGCCATTTATATGTATGTTTAAGTGACTTGTGGGGACGTGATGGGAGGCAGGAGGGATCTCTTTAATTGACCTACGTCTTATTGTGTTTATTTATATATGCACCAATGAATGCAAACGTCTATTTGCACCGTGAGCGTCATGGGCAATTCAAGTATACATAGAAGTGTATCACGTTTACGAAAAATATATATATATATATATAGGCATGAAGATGTTGCCGCGAAGAGACGAACTGCCAATTAAATGGCACATCGATCTTGTGTCATCGCACCGAGTGTACATAGAATCCACGACTTTTTTTTTTAAATTTAAATTTTAATTTCAACATAAATACATCCATTTGTTTATTTATTAAAAATCATTTATTTATTAATTAGAGAGAAAAGAAAAAAAAAATTATTTACAATCTCTGACGGATGTTGATGATAAATTTAATTTATTTTATCAAGTTTTTGTTTCTTCCTATTTTTGTTTCTTTTTTTTTCTTCTTTTCACGAAAAAAATATACATATATATATTGAATAAAAATTTTTTTTCCACCATTGTATTTATGATTGTATCGTTGGGAATTTTTTTTTTGTATCAATGTTGACAGAAATGAGGAAAGTTAAATGTTGAAGATATAGAGTAAATTACACGGTAGATATGTAAGACGCAACGTTATCTTGTCGATCAAACAATTAACAATGCCACTGGAGGTTGAAGGGGGTTGAATTGTAAAAGCCGAAAGGAGACGGTGCATAAGCAAAATGAGCTTTTGTATGTGTGCGTGTTTGTGTATGTATACACATACCAAGAGCTATCGAATGATCTGCTACCTATATATAAACACAAGAAGAAAGATATAGAAGTGAAATGGGTACAGGTGAATCACTGTATAGTGATTGCTACTGTAGTAGACTTGTATAGGATCCGTTTGCCGCCCCCAAACGTCTCCTTTCTGCAGTGTCACTCGTTAATTATCCGTTAATTAGCCGAGTCTTAATTGCCGGAGCGGCGAAACGACTGAAAAGAGGATAGATCCAGAATTTCTCTTATTTTACCATTGGTTATATTCTTGTTTCTCACATTTTTTTTATTTTTCCCTCCTATTCGTTTTGAGGTTTTTTTTTTTTACTTTATATCCTGATATACATCTTTGTTTCGTCTTCATCTTCGATATTATTCATCTCTCTCCTCTTGATAATTTCCTCTGTCATTTCTCTATTTTTACTGTATTTCCTTTCTTTCCTCTTTACATTTTACAATTTTATTCTACCGGTTTCTTTTTTATTTGTTTTTGTTTTTGTTTTTGTTTTTTTAAATCTCAACTTGAACGGTGTACATGCAGTGACAGTATCTGCTTGCAGTGCGTGCTGAGGGATGAGGGAGAGACAGTGTGGAAGAGAGATGGCGAGAGAAAGAGAAAGAGTTAGGCACCTAAGATCCATGGAGTCTGATGTATTTATAAGGAGGAAGATTTGCATACGATGCAGCAGATCGGCGATAGCGCGCGGGCAGGCGGCGCGTTGAGAGATTCAAAGAGGCTTTGTGCCATTATACATTGGATCCTCTTCTTGTGTCTTCTCTACCACTGTCTTCTTTTCCTTGTCGTTGTCATCGTCCTCGTTGCGGTCATCGTTTCCTCTTTTACTGTTCTTTACACTGACTCTTTCTCATCGTTCTCTTCGTTATTTTTGCTTCCACCATCGCGTTCTCATTTCCCCATATATTCCACAGGCATCAAAGTGTCTTCAACTTTTTTTTACATATTTTTTATACTTTTTACATCGTTCACTAATATATATTTTTTTGTTTATTCATAAAATTTTCGAAGATTTTTTTTTTATGACAATTAAAAATTAAAAATGGAATTTTACATTGTTTATCGAATTTTCTGTAACGATTTGATCCTTTATTTTTTATTTTTTATTTTTTTTTTCAATTAATGCTATTATTTATGCTATATCATAATTGGAATTTATATGATGAATAATAAATATGGGACAAGAATGCATCACTTATTATATAATGAATAATTAGTCGTGGGATTTCTCATGGCATTTTTACTTTTATTTCATTCATGAATAAATAAAATACATATCATAGTAATGACTTGGTTACATAAAGCATTGCATTGTATATAAAGTAAAGATGAAAAAAATCACCAATAGGATCAGACCAACGTTATATATATATATATATATATTTCGAATTCAATTCTTTCGTGTTTAGTAACACAGAAGCGTCGTGAATTTTTATTAAAACCACGACGGCAATGAGACACGTATCACTTTTATCTTGTGTCGTATCTCACATCATACACAATAGCCACGTATTTTTTTAAACGAAACAAAAAAAAAATTCGTCCTATTAAATCACAATATATTCCGTTAAGATCATATAAAAATTTGTGTGATGTTTTAAAAATTAATAACAATAAATTACTGTAGATGTGAAATATTTCTGGGATAAATGATCGAAATAAAAATTGATTCATTTCCGTATCAGTATTTAAATATAATTGAGTATGTAAAATATCTGGATATGCATAAGTTGAGAGGTCACGCGATAAAGCAAACAATTGTCATTGATATTGTCCTCATTGTCACTTATTTCTTGATACCAATTTCATTTTTAATTAATCCCTCACGACAAATCAAACAGTAAAAATAAATGGCACGTGTTAATATACTTGAATTCATACATGTACAAAAATTTTTATTTATCGACTATACAGGTGTGAATATAATTGATATTAAGTATTTTTTGTTGATGATATTTGTTTCAGAGATTGAAAAAAAAAAAAACGAAAGAATGAATGAATGAACATATGGACTTGCATTACATTTTGTTTATTTCTTTTGTTCTGAGTTATATCGATTCTTAGTAATGAGTGTCTTTCCTTCTTACATTATTTTTACCCTCTACATCGAGAGGGTTCAAAGAGTCATTCAAGTTGCACACTGGACGTCGTTTCTCGATCCGGCGGCCATTAGCTCGCGAGTAAACAGAGTCATACTTTACTAGAAGGGGCGTCACTTTTCCTTCACCGCAGTTCCGCTTCTTTGCTTTCCAAACTCTCACACACTTTTTCACTCTTACCCTCACACCACTCACTCTTTTACTTCAACCACAAACTCGTCCCTAATTCTTATCCACATCCTTTCTTTTCCTCACTATCGCACAAACGATTTCACATAAATTCGTAGATTCTAACGCAAATAATAAGTATAAAATTCAAGTTGAATTATAGAGTTATTGAATTTTATTTACCGTATATAAAACTATGGTATAAATAAATCATATATTATATAAGTTATAAATTGATTATAGTATAACGCAGGTCAAAATGAAATAATAATTATCATTCACAATACGTAAACACCAGACCAATTGACACTGTAGTCATTATTTACGCGTCACGTGAGGCTATATACGTGCGGTCACACGATAATTTCCGCGAAGCGTGTATGAAGATTCGTGCTAAGAATGTAACTAGATCGACAAGGTCGTTTGCATTATATATATATTCACACTTAGAGTTCTATGCACTCAACAAATAAAATCGTCTGGATAAATAAACGTTACGTCCGGCGTCTGATCAACTTCCGTTTTCTATCAAATACATAGATAAACCTCTGATTCTCAATCGTCATTAGTTATTCCAGGCAAATAAACAAATATCACAATGTACGATTGCCGTGCTACGATAACTGAGCATTTTTAATTAATATAATATTAAGAAATTGGAAAAAAAAAAATAATAATAAGAATAATTTTATATATTTATAAATAATTGTGGGTTGTTATTGTTGTTTTTGTTTTTTTTTTTTGCTTTTTTTAAAAATATATGGCGATGTGGAACTATACAATAAATAAGTAGAAAAAGAATTTTATTGTGGGGCGGTTACGCGTAAGGATGCGCCAGTAGATATGGCCGGTGGGTGATCGGCGCCGCGTCAGCGGGGGTACCATCAACTATGCGCCAGTCGGTTTGCTCCTAAAACCGGGTTCTTTATATATATGTAAGTGTGTATGTATGTGTGTGTGTGTGTAAGGTGCAGGATTCTCAAGACTTTCTTTGAGTTCGAGGAACGATAAATTCCCGATTCCAGTCGGACCCGTCCTCTCTTTCAGTTCCCGATCCGTTCTCGTGGTCATGAAGAGAAATAAAGAAAAAAAAAATAGAAAAAATGAACCAAAACAACTGAATAGCAACAAAGTGCAAAAAAAAAGAAAAATCATGAAAAGAAGATAAATAAATAAACGAAACATCGTGGCGAAAAGGAGAGGAATAATAATGATTTTGAAAGACGGAAAAAAAAAAAAAAAAAAATAAATAAATAAATAAATACAAGAAAGGGGTAGTACACAAAAAAAATCAACTGTATGGAATACTGTGCGAGTGTTTGTTAAATATACGAGAGTATTGAAATTCTACTATTGGAAACAGAGACAAGGAAGATTCTCTTACTCATTCGAGTGTTTGAAGATGAACGTGAGTTTGTTGTGGAAGGACAGGATCGTATGATTGTCAAGTTCCAACAAGCATATTCTATTGATTTTCTTACCAATATTTTTTTTTTTTTTTTTTTTTTTTTTTTTTTTTCATCTTCAACTCCATTCTCATGTATTTTTTATTTTCATTCACATTTGTTTATATATGTATTCATTTAGTTTTTATTTTTCGTAGGCCTTTTTGTCCCACCCGCTGTTTTGAATACGACGAGTCTGACTTTGTTCACAGTGTTCATGTTCCACCGATGCTTTGGAGACCACTCACATCGGTACAAAGTCAGTGACATCGTCAACAAGTTTAAACGCACAACATTCGCAATGCAACCTACTGTATATACTATATACTATCACTGTGCTACTATACATGTAACATCATCCACTCTAATTTGAATGTAACAACATTTACGTTTTGCCTCTGTACACAAACCCGATATAATCTCTGACTTATTCCTATATGCATATCTGTATGCGTACATACAGATTCGTAACTATAAATATATAAAAATAAATAAATGAATAAATAAATAATTATATATAGTCGTTTTTTTTTCAATCGTTTTTCTTTTTGTTTCAACATTGGAACTTTTGAGAAATTAAAACAGGAAAAAAAAATTATAATTAAAGAAAAATATAAAAATGATAAAATCCGTATTTAGTATGAGAAATAATCGGAGTATGCAAAACTGCAACAATGAAGTTGAATACAATGCCGCGTTCATGATTGACTTATTGTATATGTAAACGCATCATTAATGCAAAACACATTCTTATTCCCAGTAGCCAGAACATGAAACGAATTTTCAAGTTTTAATTCCCTACCATTGTCAAAGTATATAAATATATATTCAGACGTACATGAGAGGCAAGGACGATCCCTTATCGCTCACACAGGCCGTTGGTTCCAGGTAGTATTGTCGGCTTCAAGCCAAATTACTATAAATAGATGGTGGTATAGAGTAAAGTGTACAGGTATATGTATAGGTAAAGAAGAGAACGAGGTTTTAATCGATGCAATGGGGAAAAAAAAAAATTGAATAAAAAGAAGAAATAAAGAAAAAAAAAAAAGCCAACGTTAAAGAATAAACAAACGGACGCCTATCGAATGCACGAGAAATTTACTGGTATTTCGAGCCAAGACTATTCAATGAATTGAAAATAATACGTACATGTATATTGTTCACATACATAGTTATTTCTATATATATTTATGTAGTGTGTAAATAAAAATATATAGGAAAGAGAAATAACTTTGATCATGAGAGATATTAAAAATAGTATATGCGACAATAACTTTTTTTTTATTTTATTTTATTTCTTTTTTTCTTTTATTATTTTCATTTTATTTTTTAAATGGACACTGCCGGACCCTTTAGAATGTAAATCCACCCACGAGACAGCTGTCGTTATGATATGAGAACGGAAGAGCGTTGGTTTTTCAATTTTCCCAAGAGGAAATGTGAAATTCTCTCGATACACATATATACACATTTATATTTTTATCTATATATATATTATTTTTTTTATATAGTCTATACACAGATGACAATGCGTGTATATTGTCGCGGTAGTGTCCTCTAGAAAATTGTTTTGTCAAAGATGAAATTAATTTCACATCATCAAAGAAATAAATATGTATACATATATAGATGAGTAGACAGACGTGTGCCCTCAGAAAATAAAATTGAAATCTTCATAGACAGGCCTGGGATTTAATATACTGACAATGAGTTTGAGTAACATCAAAGTATAAAATTCATTTGCTTTTTCTATAAATATATTTTTATTCGATAATAATTATCACATCTGTCTGCATGTCTCAACTGTCTGTGAACGACATAGTGAATTGTATATAAAGTGAAATTAAAAATATTTTTATTATTTTATTTTTTTTTTTTTCTTGATGTAGAGATGATTGGAAGAGTGAATTTGTTTTATTTACTGCTGCAGTTTCGTGACTTGCTAAATATTATCGCACACACTAAATCCAATGTCTCACTGGGTGAGTTATCCCATAAATTCATTTTTTATTTTTTTTATTTTTATATATATATATATATATATATATATATATATAGATATGTGTGTGTGTGTGTGTGTGTGAATGTGTATATAAATGCCCCCCTGGCACGTTTAATATTAATCTTCAATATCTTGTCCAACTGAGAGATACGCAATATACTTTTTATTAAGTCATCCATACACGTTTGAATTTTCAACACTGATGTTGGCGTGAACGATTCGTTTTGATGTGAGAATATTATTAAGCAGCGCGTGTGCAACTCTTTTACGTCACTATTCATGCGCATACAGATGAATATTGAGAGAGAAATTGTGGACAAATAATTCGACGCAGGGGGTAAAGAGTGATATGTGCTGAATGAGCATGACAAGGGATTTTTTTCTCGTTCTCTTTCACTCTCTATCGTTTTTTTTTTTCTGCATTTTATTTTTCTGTTTATTCATTAATATTACAAAAAAATAATTCCCCCAAATTTTCCCCCATCAAAAAACAATAAAATTAAATTCTCTGTTAACTAAAACATTTTTTTTTTTTCAAATTTTTATCTTCAAACGAAGTTGAATTCAAATCTATTAATCGACAGTTTTACAGCAATAAATTTTATTCATTTGCCGTAACTCTTGACCGATTGTGCATTGCATGTGGGTGGGGTTTATAGTTTTCTTCTATTTTTCCTCTGTTAGAAAAATACCGGTGACTTTAATTACGGCGAAAAACGAGAGGAAATAGTCCTGGTTGCCAGATAAAAAAAGTGAGAAAAATAAAATTCTACCACAGAAGTAAAGCAAACGAATGTGAGCCAGAGTGCGTTATCACTGACATCGTATATATCCGTCGCACTTGGACGTAAATTTGTTTAGGGGTGGACACCTCACTATGTTACCTATACACATATATATGGGTAACGGGACGCTGGTCGTTTTGCCGTCACGGGACATTTGCTACGAAAGCTGCTATCGTTATATAAACGTATATATATATATATACAATGCACAGCAGTTTCGCGTCTTCGAAAGCTTCTCGCGCGCATATACTTTGTTCCATGGCGTGTCTCCTCCCTCCTACTGTCACAGCGATAAAATAAATTACTTCAGCATACCTACATATGCATATTCTACACTAATCTTATGAAATAAAAATAGATTGATCGAAAAAAAAAAAAAAAAAAAAAAAAAATTAATCAATACAAAAAAATTTTATTTAAAAAAGTGTTACATATAATAGCCGTCATAACAAATTACATGATGCGGTGATAAATTGAAATTGTTTTTGTACAGATGGTCAAGATGTTGGTTTATACGATTGGTAATAAACACGAGATATGTTTGTATAGTTTTGTGTAGAGCTCACATGCAAGATGTAATAACAAATAAATCTGTGTGTTGAACTGGTGAAGAGCGATAGTATATATGGGGATACAAGAAAAAAAAAAAAAAAAAAAAAAAACAGACTGAGTTATCTCATATAAAATCGTAAAGAGCGACCATCCGAATGACGTAAATTCACAATGTAACGTGCGACCTGCGGCTTCGTGATGTGAGCAAAGAGATGTCCAATGGCCAATGCGATTTCATGGTGAATATACAGAGTTCTCACGCATACGATGACGTCACACTGATGATAAGTACCTAAACCGAGTATCCACCACCGAGTCCATATGCCATTTTATTGCGACATTATACGGATTTATACTTACTCAAAGAATCACTATAAAGAAAATGTTGATATGTGCAGCTTGAAGACATAACTTTACGCCAATGTGAATTTTATTCATATGTACAATAAAAATATAATATTTTACACTTTTCCATATATATATATATTGTTTTTTTTTATGCCTCAATCATTTTTATGACTTAAATCGATGAAATTTCGACAATTAATTATTTATATTGTCTATTATATTTTATATACACAATAACTAAATTGTGGATAAATAATTTTGTGTGTATAAATAATAAAAATTATTCAATTATGAAAATATTATTAAGAGTGTGTATTTACGATAGAGAAGAAATGAGATTGTTAAAAAAACAAAAAAAAAAACAAAAACAAAATTGAATGAATGTACTGAATTGATAAGCAACACGAATCTCAAGAACACTTGAATATACGTTGCTATGGTTTTATATACATATATATATTCGTAGTTTGCTAGTTATTTAGTGGCTATCGAGGGGTGGAGTGGGCAGCCATTAGCTACGATCGCATTACCGGTCGAGTGGTTATAATGGTCTGAGCTTTTCCCCATGCGACACGAGCTCTTTCCACAATTTTCCAATAGTCATTCTCTCTATCCTCGTCGTCGTTGTGTCTCAGTAGTCTCTTGCCAATATAATGTGGATTACATTACTTAACGTCCTGTAACAATTTTATCTTTATTTCTACTTTATATTTATCGTATATACATTCACACACACACATACACACACACACACACATACACACACACATTTATTTTTGATACCAATAAATTTTCTATTACACGCATTTGTCTGTAATTAAATTCGGTGAATAAATCCTTTCACACAATAGAAAAATAAATTTATATATTTTTATAGATAAAAAAATATTGTCAATTAATATTTCATATATAAGTGATAGAATGTGTTGGATTTGATATTACGCAATTGCACATTACAAGAAAAAAATAAAAACAAAAAAAATATGCGTGACAAAACACAAATACAGATTCAGAGACTCATCCGAGGAATGAGAGGATTTGAATTGAGTGTGGGTGGGTTTGGTATGATATCACAGTGGATGCAAAATCGGGCATTCGCGACGGCCGTTAATTTTGTTCATATAAAAATCAATGAACTGGCCATAAACAACACACTCGTTACGCATTATATATATATATATATAAATATATTTATTTGTGCGATGTATTTCTCTTTGCTCTCTTTCTCCCCCATTTTCCAATTTGCAATTGCGAATTGTGTTTTTAATTATAACAAATACAATGGCGAGCTTGGTGCGGTGGTCCACACTCACTTTTCTCTCTTTCTCTCTTGTTTCTATACTTGCGTAACTCCATGGTGGACGACACAACCGGAATGGCATCCGACTGCCACTATTCCACCCTCCCCTCCCCTCCCCTCTTTCTCTCTCCTCCCCTGTCCTTTCATCCCCTTTTTGCATTCTACTCTTTCTGTGTATTTTCCACTTGTCCACCTCGCACTCACTCTCACGGTTCACCCAGTTTATTCTACATATAGATATAGGTGCCATTTCACTCGTCGAGATATTCCATTTTCCATGATAATTATTGTCATTCGATTTTTTTTTTGTTGTTTTGTTATGTTGTGTTTTGTATATATATTTTTTTTTTTTTTCTCTTTTTTTCCTTGTTTTGCATCATACTTGTGTGCGTGTCGTTCGCAAACCCAAAAATTTCATTGTTATATCATGTAATCATTGGCGATTTCCGTTCAAATACGAATGTATTCATATTCATTTTGGATTTTATTATTATATTATAATTCAGTGATGTGCATAATAAATAATTGAATGGTGCAATGGGTGAGGGGATTACGTTTGAATTTATAATTTTCATTGGAAAAATATAATATTAGTTGGCATTCATTATTATATTATTATGAGTCATAATAATGAATTATTCATATTATTGTCAAGTAATTAATGAGAAATTGTAATAATTTGTGAAAATTAAATGTTTATAAATAATAATGATAATATAATTTGTGTATTTATGAAAGTTATTTCAAATTTATTTATTGTATATTTCATACATAATTTATCTGTGAATTTTTTCATCCGTCATATCTCGAATTCCGTGGGGACATATCAAACTCGTTACGACATAAATACAATAACATTTTAACAGTTTAATGATTATGTCAACTATAATGGATAATCGTTTATGCGATAGGTATCTTTATAATAACATCAAACCCACCGGAAACATTTAAATCTCAACCCTCTACAATATTCATACGTATATATACAATTTCTATTTACCATCAAGTAATTCATTGTTTATATATATTTATTTATATGTATGTATAAATTGAAGGAGTGTTGAGAATATTATATTAGATAACACTGACGACGATGTGTTGTCCTTCGATGTCGCGATCTCATTTGTTTCCTATATTTCACTCGTGTCGACGATACCAACCCTTGGAACATTTACTTTTTTTTTTTTTTTCCTTTTTTCTGAAGACCGAGTATCCCTTGCGCCCAATGTTCCAGCCAGAGAAAATGAAAGAGTGAGAAAATGAAGAAGGGTAGTGGAGCGGGTAATCCCACGTGGGGTGTGTTGTACCACTGGCAATTTCACACATATATATACAAGAAGAGAAATCGAGGGGGAAAATAGCGCGTCCACAGTGTGGCCTCATATATAAGGATTTATCGTGGCTAAAGTTTTCGGTATATTGGTCTGTGCCGATTTTGTTTTCTCTGTGAATTTTTTTTTTTTCTCTTCCACATCCTCTCATCTTGTTTCCCTTTTTATTCACTTCATTTTCCACTGTTTTATATATAAATGAAACAAACAAAAAAAAAAAAAACAAAAAAAATTATACGACATATCGCATTTTTTTTTAAATGAATTTTTAATCGAATTTTCCATTTAATCTTCAATTATATCTTATTATAATATAATGCATGTAAGTATAACTATACGATTTATTTATCGTTCTGTACACGTGCTGGAATATACTCTGTAGTATTTTATACACGCACATACGTGTTTATTTGTATATATATATATATATATATTTAGGTCGCTTTATACAGAATATATAAGTATATATATTATATACTTACATTCCGTATTTGCCATTCCGATTATCCGTTGGAACGCGTTTAACGGAACGTGGAATTTTGTCAAGGCGGAGGATTCAAGATGGACGAGCTGGGAGGTCGAGAGTGCGCTACGTGTATATGAGAAATCGCAAATTCCTCGTAGGTGCGGCACCACTCTCTCCCTCTCTTTGTCTTCTTGTCCTCTCGTCCTTACTCACACTCTTGCCATGCACGACGTCTGCACTTTGACATTCGCACGAGATAGAGCGAGAGAAACAAGAAAAGTTATATATACTGAAGAAGGGAAGAAGAACTTCAAGGCAGACATACACACACACACTCATGTGCGCATTAACTCACAGCGGGGTCGTTAGCGGCATACCTTATCGTTTCATGCGCGCACAACATTTGGAATGTCTTCAACTATATATGTATATCGCAGGTCTTGACAAGTCGAGGTAAGTCAAGTTTATATATAAATATAAATATGAAAGTAATTTTTTGATGGAATAATTTTATTTCTTCTTTTTTTTCCGGGTCGAGGGGAATGAGAAGATATTTTGTATTGAATATGCGACAGTAAATTTTTATTTATTATTTTTTTTTTTTTTCATTGACATTAAAGTAGTTTTTATCATTGTACGAGTAAAACGATGAGTTTTTTTTTTTTTTTTTTTTTTTTTTTCGAGTTTATATGGAAAGGGATGATAAGCGAGTACGCAACAGGAAAAATAAGCAATGAAAGACGAGGGAAAAAATAAAGAGAAAAGAGAAGGGTAGGAGTTGGGCAAGAGAGAGGGAGAGAAAGGAGAAAAGCGAGAGCCCGAGTGTAAAGCGGCCTTTAGTCAGAGAACTGGCTTCTATATCGCAGTTCGCGAATTCCGTCCTGTCATTTGTAACTGTCGGGCTGCTCATTACAATTCCCCATTCCTTGCCTCACTCTCCCTTATTCTCTGCAACTCTTCCCCATACCTCGAAACTCCCTTTGGTGAGTACTCACGTCCCTCTACTCTCACTCGCATTTTCTCTACCACCTTTCTCTCGATTTCTCTCCCGTCCCGTAGCCCTCGTATATATATGTATATAGATATGTTCACAATTCCTCGCTAGCAAGTATATACCGAAGGGTTGTTGAGTTCGCATTTGTGCCACTGTATACACATACAGTTCACACGTAACCCTCCTCTAACAGCTTTTACTCGGATGCCACAAAAGACGCAAACCTAATAAAAGTATTTACTTCTCTTATTATTATTATTATTATTTATTATTATTTTTTTTTTTCATAAAAATTTCACGGTAGTCCACCATTTTATTCGCACACTGATTATACGTGAAAAAAAAAAGAAAAAAAAAAACAAATTGACATTAAACAAAAATTTTTTATTTGAATAAAAATTGTGTCACGATACTCTTTCATTTTATATCTCTCAAAATTGTTTTTTTTTTCTTTCTCCATTTTTTCCTTTTTTTTTTTTTCTAGTTCGTCTTTTATACTGCCCCATCCAAATAACATATACACACACGCACATATATATATATAATTTCTCCCTCTTTTATACTCAACTCTCTTTCATTTCATATCTCTTTCCCTCTATCTCCCCACACTCTTTATCCTTGCCCATTTTCTTTATTACATTCCTTATTTCGTATCCACCAGCCTCAGTAACTGTAATACAAATTCCTATTGTGATTTATGTTGGTATCAATGGTACGTATATAAATATATATATATATATAGAAGATTGTGGACGTTTCCCCTTCACTAACAGCAGTACGACATGGTCTAGATATTATATGCTTTATTGAATCAAAGTTGTCACACTTCTGTTGTATTGTTCACGTCTATATAACACCAGTGTCTTGATTTCAATTTTTTTTTTGTCTAGATTCATCCCCTGCCCGTCGTCTTAAATTCTGTTGCAGTCTCTTGCAATCTCTACTTATTCCCTGTGATAATATTCGTATATCACTGTGTCCTCTGCTTTTACTATTCACCACGTTCGTTATAAGGGGTGATGCAATGCCACGCCATTGACTTACTCTATGAATTTTGATTAATAAAATAAACGGTGCGAGAACTGATGAAAGTGACGAGTGACAGATCTTTCTCTTTCTCTCTCCGTTGATATCAAAATTAAAAGGTACATAAGATAATGAATGCATAGGAAAATATGTCAATTTTCTCCTTCACATTTACACCTCATTATTCATATTATTTTATCAACTATTTGATGAATTTTTATTGTTTATTGTTAACTGTTAATGAGTTGTTATCACTGATTTTTTTTTTCAAGATGAATAATTTGAATAATCGATTAATTATGATGATAGTGTACTTCATTCTTAATAATAATTGACGATAATTAAATTTAGTAATCAAATATAATTATTGTTTTGGGTAAATATGGGAATGTCAGTGAGTTTTTACTCTTTGATTCACACGCGTGTTCATTTTTATTTAAATACGCGCATATATGGCCATATAGCGCAGTGACTTGCGTCGTTGCGACGCCATAAAAGTGATTAATGGTGGTCACGTCGCTTACCATTCTGATACTCTCTTGTCTGCAACCGGAATAACAAAGTGGTTTATTTCCCTCTTCTTGTCCCGCCAGCGTCGCGTGTGCTTATATAATACAAACTTTCATACTCTCGCTCGTTTGTCTCGTCAACAATTTTTTTCGTCTCTTCCTTTTTTTTTTCTTTCGACTTTTTATTTTATTTATCTCTTTATTCTTTTAGTATCTGAATTTTTTTTTTTTTTTTTCATTCATTCACAATCTTATTCATGTTGATCTCAAATTTTTTTTCCCCCTTCATTATTATTCTTTTTTTTTTTTCTTTTCTACTATTTTTCGAGTAATTTAATTGTGACAAATATAAATTTTCTCTTATATATCATAATTGTAAGACAATGATATGCAATTAAATTTATTAAATAATATCCAATGATGATATTTTATTATATATGTCACATAATTGAAATGTGACGCTACTGTAAATACACTCAACTCACTTCTTCTGATTTTTCCATTAACATGTCGAGGGAGAGCAAGCACAATTATACACGAGACACGAAGTAAATATACACATATAGATTCAACCCTTTACTTTATCTCATTTTGTTATACTTGAAGAATTGTAATCAATATCTATACATATTTGCCAAACCCACACAGATATATATATTTATACACATGTGTAAAATCAACTGGCAATGACACTAATAGCATTAGTCGCTCTTGAGTTTGGATATACGTTGAGTGTATGCAAAGAGTGTGACAAAGAGAAATGCTACCACACTGTACTATTATATAGATATATAAATACGATTGCCCTTTAACTCATACGTCACTTGTGATTTTGGTCGAGTCATGTTACAAATGACGTGGACCTCCCGCTGCGATTCTCTTCCGCTCGTCATTCTCGTTATCCATTTGACATAATCATCTCTAAAATATTCACATTTAAATATAATAAAACTTCTCTCTCAAATGTAATTTGCCAAGTTGAATTAAAAAAGTAATTTCATTGAGAAAAAAAAAAAAAAAAAAAAAAAGATAAAAAACAATTGGAGAACTGTGAAGAGAGATAATTCAAAAAAAGTGAGTAGAATATTTTTTTATAATTTTAACAATATAAATTTTAAAAAATAATAAATTATATAATAAATAAATAAATAATTACAAGTATGGGATTGGAAGAGATAGTGGTGAGTTTGATTGTACACCAGAGACGGAAAAAAAAAAATATATATCTGTATATATGGAGAGATAATCCACGCATGGGTGTGCGCTAGATCCCGGCAAGCTCACGTCATTATTTATTGTTGCGTAAGAATCGTGAAAGGGCCTCACGCACTCTGTTTACCATTCTAGATGGGATTACATATAACACTCGTTCATTAATTTACGCATCGCTACGATCTCATTCTATTCTACGTATGCTAACTCGTGTATATATTCATTCCAATACTATATCCATATAAACACAGGCCGTTTATACACATGTAATAGAGGAAGAGAATCAAACTAATGTAATAAAAATGAAAGGGGTTCAAAAATATACGTATTCATATACAGGAGCACATGTGACGCAAGCTATTTTGTGGCGCATTGAAAAAAAAAATAATTATAATAAATAAATGAAATAAAAATAATCTGTCAGTGTCGAGTGATACATCAAAAGGGTTGAACTTTTATTAATTTATGAATTTATTAATTTTTCTTTTTGTTTCTTACCACAGTCAAATTGACAAGTAAAGTAAAATTAATCTATATCATGTGCCAAATATTGAAACAATATATAAATAATTGTATATCAATTAATTATTGTACTTTATACACGTCGTATTTATGTAGAAATTTTCAAAATGAAAGGGAGAAATGGGTGTTGAAAGGTGTGTAACACCTGCTGTAGTTTCAGTTAGTGCTATTTGGAAAAGAAACTTTGATGAAGGTTCATCCTTTTTCTTTCTCTCTCAATTTTCTATCTCCCTCCCTGTTACTGTCGTTTCATTTTCACCCATACCAGTTTGTAATTGTGCAGATTGCGGGACAATCTCTCTATGTCTGATGTATGTGTGAATTTGTGTATACAAGAGAGCCAAACTCTTGCGGTATACACACCATCTGCGCCAATCGCGGTTACACTTTGTATAGAGAAATCAGCAAATAACTTGTCTCTCTCTCTCTCTTTCTCTTTATATACATGTGTGTATGAGTGTAGAGAGAATTTATGTTATTCTCTCTCTGTCTCGTAGCTTCGATGTGAACTCGCAAGCTTTCTCTCACCCTGTCCAACTGTACTCTCATATCCTATCCCTGTCATTGCCCTTTCTCCCTTTTAAAACTCGACTTTCGCCCAATCGACCTCCATTACTCATTCCGGGGGTCTTTTCAAATGCTTGGGCTATTTACTCGCGGGTATATGCATGTGTTTGTGAGTCTCTATGTGTAGATAGAATATTGGACGAGAGAAATTCACTTTTGGGCTTTAGAAAATAAAAAAAAAATAAATAAAAAAAAAATGAAAGAAAGAAAAAAATTGAATGAATATAGTTATCGATTTACAATTTAATATATTCAACTGCTTTTGTAAATTTTATTTGAAGGATAAAATATATTTCTCTCAATGCATCAATTGAATACTAAATATATAATATGATAAAATTGAATGAGTTTGAGGTTGCATTTGAGTAATTTCTAACTATTAATTCTCCTGTATACGATTGTGGGTCTGTGTATTTGTAGACAAATATATGTAAATGTACAAATATTTTTGTTTATGTATACATGAGCTCGCAAGTTGTAAGGCCATTTATGGACGGAGCCATTGACCGTGTAAGCGTACGAATACAAATTTGTTCGCACTTAAATTCCATACGGTGGGGATATTTATCGAGGTCCTTCGTGTTTGCGCGAGCGCACCGCGCGCATCCCCGTCGTGACACGGTGGAATTGCATTCGAATAGCGTTCTCTTGCATGAACGCGTCCTCGACGAGATTCAAGTGTCTCTTTTCCAACACGTACGTCTTGTATGTTCTCTATCTTCATTCACATACCATTTGCCTCACTTTATCTTTTCTCTCTCTCTCTCTCTTTTTTTCTCTTTCTTTCCTGCTTTTCATCGCATCTTATCCAATTGTATACATAGATTTGTGTGGATATAATAGCAGTGAGCGTGCAGATACGTGAGTGCCAACTTGTGCATCCACAAAACTCACAGACAACAAATTTATCCAAAAAATAAAAAAATAAAAAATCTCTCAAATTTACTCATACGTATACATATATGGAAAGTGTAGAATTACATTAACAAAGATAAAATGAGATTTGATATGTGGAAATTAAGAAAAAAAAAATATAATAATAATAATAATAATGACATAAAAACCTTTTTGGCTTAACGAATATTAATTTAATATTAATGATATTATAATAAAAACATTAATGAAATTATTTTTGACAATAAATAATATATAAAATATATATATATTTTCATAGTTAATATACGAAATTTTTCATTTAAAATTTGTTGAACATGAAAAAAAAAAAAAAAAAAAAGAAAGAAAATAGTAAAAGACATGTGGAATCATCGAATGCCGTCTGCAACGAGGGCTGTAACGCGATACTGTCGTAATTCACGTTGGGTTTACGCTTTATGCGACACGCACAACATGTGCGCGCACGCGCTTGCATCGCACGGCGTGAATTTAATAGCGAGTATGTGTGAGCATGAGGATATACACACGCATTCACATATACACTTATACAATATATGTATATGTGAGACGTGTTTTGGCCTCTGGGACAAAACCTTCACGTTCTGGCTTGATGGACGCCTGGTCGGTATTGGATTAAACGCCAGAATGAAAATAAAAAGAACAAAAAATAATAATAATAAATATATAAATAAATAAAAAATAAACAAAAAAAAAAATTAACAAAAAATGAATAAAAAAAATAGGAGAAAAAAATTCATGAAAGACGAAACAGGACGATAGAGATGCGGGTGAATGAGAGGGATGGAAATACGGGGGAAATAAAAAGGGGCATTGAGAGAGAAAGAGAAAGAGAGAGGAAAATATGAGGACAGAAATATTGTGGGAATGGGAAACTACCTGGTCCATTGCAATTTCCAGAAGGACTTTTGTGTGGAAATTAAAAAATCTCCCTCAATTTTTTTTTTGTTTTTTTTGTTCTTTTTGTTTTTTTTTTACGAATGTATGCTCGTTCATCAGTTTTTATTTGACTCGATAACATTTGCCAATATCCCATTAAATTTTAATCGTAGTTGAATTACAATTGAATACAATTTTAACATACACACAGATACATTCGTGTATCTCTGTACACTGAGAGGGGGAGGTAAGTAAAAAACAAAAAAATGTCAACATAATATAATTTTAATATCCATCAAAACAAAATGGAAGAAAAAAAAAATTAATAAAATAACGGAAATGAAATCCATGAAAGACCAAGTAAAATATTTGTAAAAAATATTTCGATTTAATTTAAAGATCAGATTGTAAAATATCATAAGAAATATAGAGAAAAAACGAATATAAATATTAAACTGAAAACATATAAAACTATTCAATTGCCGAAAACAATAATAAAACAAAACAAAATAATAATAATGAAAAGAACCCCAAATAAATAAACGAAAAAAAAAAAAAAAAAAAAAAAAAAAATATACATATCTAAAGGCATTGTATTACGTATTGTTTTTTTTTTTTTTTTTTGAATGAGGGCGCTTTCTCGCGGAGTTTATCGTGGATGGTAGTAGTAGTCCAAGGGGTGGGTGAACGTCTGTCTGTTGGCTGCCAACGAACCAGTCAATCATTACGGACGGCGCCTGCGCCCAAAATTCACATTCACCCCTCACTCATACACACTACCAATCTCCCCGTTTTTCTCATTCTCTCTCTGTGCTATCCACACTACACACAATAATCTTCTCTTCCTCGCACTCGCCCTCCGTCCTCGTCAACTCCCCTTTCATTTCCCTCAGTTGCGAATTTCACCCCTTATTTTCCCTCTCTCTCTCTCTCTTTTACCCCTTCCCCTCTTTCACTCACTCACTATACCAGTGCAAACACGCTACAATGCCGCCTGCCACCGCCCATCGTGCATATTTAAGCGAACTGTCTTGCTATGCAGTCGTTACACCCACGTACATGCGTGCATAAGTATTCAACTGACATACAATGAGGATAACAGAGAGGGGAAATGAGTAAAGTGTAGATGAGAAGGAGAAACGTTCACGTAGACACAGCTAAAACATCCCTTCACCTCTCTCTCTGTGTCTTTTTCCCTTTCACGTCCTCCCGTTTTTTATTTCGTTCTCTCTTGTCCTGTCATCTACCCTCAGGCACTGTTACTTTGCGATAAAGAATTTCTCGCGTTTCCCCAAACGAGACAACGGCATTTCCATATGCATATACAGAACACGGTGGGATATTTTACATTCTTTCATCCATGACTTGAGTCAAATGTTATTTACATTACCCCCACATGAATGACTAATATATAAACAAACGATGATGAATAACAGAAATTAAAAATATAAGAATATAAAATAATTTTATGATTAATATTTTTTTTTTCTTTTTTTTTTTTCTTGAAATGTAACATACAAATATTAATATCACTGGCATGAAAATTTTTTTTTCTGCTATTGTCTGGCCAATTCGTAACTTTTTCTACTTACACGTATATACAAATATGTGACTGGGGTATGGGCAGGCAAACTCGTGTGTCACCGTGACTATCGATTCCATTTAGACAATGAACTTTCATTCCATTGGGAATTTTATTCGTTCAAGAGTTTTTTTTTTATTTTCGTCAATTTTTATTAAAATTTTTTTTTCTCATTATTATTATTATTATTATATATATATATATATATAAATGAATAGAAGAAAAAAAAAAAAAAAAAAACATTTAGTGATAGAGTTGGTTTAGTCGTGCGTGTTTGGCAGATGATTTTATATATACAGCAAAGCTTCATCCTGAGGCGCCCCCACGTCTGTCAACGTCGTTGGGCGGAAGCTTGAAAATAAAATACGCGCATGCTCATAGTTGCAATGGAAAACGGAGGTGTACGGGGGTGTACGGGGGTTGAGAGAAAAGCTTCGTATATATATATGTGTGTTAGGGGTGTTGGTATAGTACGTAGATACAGAGTGAATGCGGGGGTGGTGATGGTGGTGGTGGAGAATGAAGCGACCCTCCATTCTCTCTGGCTCTCTTACTCTTTCCCACTCTGTTTCTCTACTGCCAGGGTGTTCCCATGGATACGGCGCTCGCGCCTTGACATTGACAAATGGCTGGCCGAGGGTGAGCTGAACAACGGTGCTTTTACATATGCAGGGACACCCATTTGTCCATTCGGGGTGCGAGAGGACCTAAAGCTTTGTGTCCTGCTCTAACTCTCAGTGAGTTTATGTACAATATAGTCATGCCTGTCAGCGGCGCTTCTGGCCTACTGGGGCCACACGTTGACGATTACGTCGCGAAAACGACATTGTTGATATCGCCACAACGATTTATATAATACATTATTCCTATTGTTCAAAACTATCTACTGTAGTATTATGTACAATTAATAAAGCACAAATTCAATCTATTCTTTATCATAGAATTGAGAAAGAGAATAAGAAACAAAAAAAAAACAAAAAAATATGAATAAAGTCGAATTTATAAACAATTTTTTATTGGGAATAATTTTTGGTAAATTTGGTTTTTTTTTTCTTTTTTTTTTTTTTAGTTGAAATTAGGGTGAAGTGATATATCTGGGTATTTATTAACATCGTCATATAATCATGTCCCAAGAGATGAAAATTGATATTCTTAGTGTGGTATTTCATAACACCCTTCACGCGTGTGAAATAACCGTGAGACATTCATTGGAGAGTAAAATGGTAAAATTGTGTTCTCCATATCTAACTATTCTCTCTTGTGGTTGATACAAAGTAGCCACTCCCTCAAGTTTGCCGGCTCTAATATCTCATTATCGTATACAGACACTAGTACTCAGTCTGGGCCATTACGAAATTGTTTGCTCGTATAGACATCAACACCGTGATATATCGTTTCTCTCCCACGTTTCGTCAATTCACATACACTATACTGACTTTCATTTAATTTAATTCTTTTTTTTTTTTTTTTTTTTTATCTCTATATTTTCGCAATCTCTATAAAATATTGATATTATACGTGACAATATGTAAACTATCGGTATTTTTTTTTTTTTAATTTTTCAATGATATTTATTGATACAATTTGTTTTATCTTATTTTACGACGATTGAAATGTTAAAATCTTTGAATTTATCGATGACTCAATAATTTCTTTCCAATAATTTTTTTTTTCTTTTTTTATAATAATAATAATTTTTTTCTCCGAATACTGTTCCTCTGTTGTTTCATGACAGTTGCAAACTATGAAATACAAAATGTACGATCGTTAACACGGGAGTTGACACGCGGACCATTGAGACGGCAAAAATAATTGGTGTCTTTCCCGATTCTCGACTCTCGACTAACAAGGTCCATTTCCATGGAATAACCATCAACGGTAATTGGCACCTACGGTCTCGAGCAACGTACGCGCCAGCCCCTGTACCCGACCTATCATATTTCAGAGTCGGGTATGCAAGACAAAAAATATGTGTGAGTGTATGAATATATATAAAAGAGGGAGTGAGAAAGTGATACGTTCGGAGAATGATCTCTATGGGTTTAGAGGATGCGTGCTGCTCACAAACGCGCATTTTATATAGTCACAACACCCCTTTTTGCGTGCTTACTGAATGCCGTGGGGTACATTTCACGGGGATGGATAACAAAGCTATATCTGTATATAGAAATCGACAATTCGCTAACAATTCCCTCTCCATCCATATATACAAATATTTTCCCGATGAAAAAGAAAAAAATAATAATATCATCAAATACAAAATTTTATAGGAATCTTGTATCTACTTTTTTTTTTTTTTTTTTCATGTAAACTGAAATTTTCCCTTTTACTTTGATCCGAGTCTAGGTCACTTGGTGGAATTGAGACAGGAGTGAAAATAATATTGAAAAGTAGAGCAACAATTCCTCCTTTTCTAACTCACGCTGTTTGATATTTACGTTATATACTCACTCTGGCCTTACCGTTCGAGCGATAGGTACATCCGATTTGTTATATTTATCAATTATTTATTATCAATTTTTTGCATATATTTAATTAATTTTATTTACATAAAAGAGGATTGAAATAAATTCAATGGTTATTCATAAAGCGATTTTAATATATAAAGCAGAAGAGTGAAAAAAAGAAAATTAAAAATCTTTTTTTTTTTTAATTTATTTGCCATTCTTTACTTAGGTGTCAATAGTCATCAATGCGCAAACAGTGGAAAAAATCTGATTCCATACCGATACAATAAATTTTAGCTTATTATACATCATCGTTATCATAATCATTTATCATTATGATGATAACGATAATAATCATCATTATCATAAACGCCATAATCATATTATCATCATCCGTAATTATACAATAATTATTATACATTACATCACTCTCAATTATCACCCTCTCACAAGCATATTTTTGTTTTTTTGTTTTTTTGTTTTTTTATTAATTTTTTTTTTTCATTATCATTATTATTATTCATTATTATTATTAATAGTATTATTATTATTTATTTATTTATTTATTTATTATTTTTTTCCACTTTATTTCGTTATATTTATTCATTCTTTCACGCACAAACACACAAACATACACATATACATTACACATACAACATTCGAATACAATTACACATATTCTCTCATGCTCGTATCGCGATGCATAAAAACTCGGTTTATTATTTATCCATTTATTTATTTATTTATTCATTATTATTATTTTTTTTATTCTTTTCATTATTTTGTTTTTACCCTCTAACGTGATTATTACTTAGATACCTTACTGTTACTTCGTATACATTTTTTAAGGCGATGATTCAATCGAATGAACTCATTTGTCATAAACGAACAGCCAATGTGTCTCTGGGTCATCGATATAATGTTATTATTATTATTATTATTATTCATTATTCTTTTTTTTTCTCAATTTAATTATGTCGCATCGTTACATGTGCCGATCGCTTGATCTTTTTTATGTCAATATTTTCTATTTATTTATATATTTATTATTTATTTATTTTTTTTTTTCGATTTTTTGTAAGAAGTGAAATTACAGTTTACCTGTATCGTTCGTGAATTATAAATTATGATCGTTAATCAATCATACATATTTGTTTATACATATATATAGATATTTATTGTGAATAAACGATCCATCAAACACGCAGTTCATTGCACAAAATCCGTCAACGCACTCTCGAAGACTAGTAGATTAAAAACTAGAATCGACCGTTTAATATTAGGAAAAAAAAATATAATAATAATAATAATTAATCTCAAATTATTCGATAATAAAGTTTATCATAAATTAAAAAAGAAAACATATCAAATTGTAATAAGTGGTTTTGAGGATCGTAATAATTGACAATAATCAACATATAATAATGATTTTCTGGCTTATCGCATTCTGCAACTCTCCTACAATTTCATTCTCCTTCTCTTTGTCTCATGTTATATATATATAAACGTGTATTTGTGTCTTTCTTCATCATATCAATTAATTTTGATTAACGATCATACAATTGAATAATGATAATATAAAGTATCAATTGTTCGACTACGATGACAGGATTTTTTTTTTTTCATTTTGACATTCATATAAATTTTGATGATTTATTTGATTTATATTGATAATTATCATTCAAAATAAGTCTTGTGTCATTGTACGAGTATTGGTTCAAGAAAATTGACTGTCAACAAAATTAAACAATCTACTGATCAACAAATACATCTTGTAAAAAATTTTGTCAATTTTCGATAATTACTCGACGATAAGACAAAACTTATTGTTAACTTTATATTTTCATTCATTACTTTTTTTATTTCATTCAATTATAAATTGACGGGTTATAAATTTTCAAACAAAAAAAATTTTTTTTTTTTTTTCAATTTTTTTTTTTCAGTGTAACAGGATGAAATTAGAAAATTTTGCAATCAATAAAGTAACATCCAACATATTTACATTCAGTTTGTAGAATGTTTTTCATTCTGCTATAAATAAAGAAAAAAAAATTATTTATACATATATTTTTCTTGTTTACAGATTTTATTTTATATTATATCCGACAACCCGTCGTCAACTATTTCTGCCCACGACTTTTTAGCGTCATTGAGCTTTGTCCGAGAATTAAAAGCTTTTTCAAATGTAGCATATCGGCACGTGTATATCGACGCGAATGACGAACATGATTTATGCCAATTAATCAAAATGATGAACGGTAGACATTCGCACCTGAGTCTTTCGGTATACGTGGGTATTTTTTTGTTTATTTATTTAGTATACTAAAACACCGATCGGCTTCGCTTAAATGTCACAGCATTTTCATCGAAATAGATCAACGTATTATATAGTAGTGGACAATTCTGTTTGCAAACAGAATTGACGATATCTTGCAATATAAAATAGAATGCAGTGACTTTTTTTGTTTTATTTATAAGCATTCATACTTCGGCGGCGTGAATGAAAACATTTTTGGATTTGCACAATGATTTTTTTTTTTATCGACTCTTATGCTTCTTCTCTTCTTTCTTTTTTATTTATTTATTCATTTATTATTATCATTATTATTTTTATTTTTATTTTTCACATCTCATCTCATTTTATATACTGTACTCTGATCATTGGCGTGTGTATGCAGACATATTTAAAATATTGATAAAAAATTTGTTTTATATCGTTTCTTTTCATCTCGCCGCGTGCAAAGTACGTGACGTTGATTATTTTTATTTTTGCGATACGTCATATTATATTTTTCTCTCTAATTTCATTTTTAATATTCACACGTGTATAAAATCAAATTATCACGGATTGATCTATATATATGTATATATATATATATATATTTTTTTTTCAGTTTTTATTCCTTGAATTTGATAAAAGCATTAATATTTTCTCTTTTAATAAATATTATTCGAAAAAATTTATTTTTCTCACTTTAATTTTCTAATATGTATAATTATATGTGATTGATTTTCTTTTTTTTTTTCTCTTATTGTGATAATTTGTTACATTGTATCCCATATTTTTCATTATTCTTTTTTTTTTTTTTTTGTTTTTTTTTCTCATTACGTATATCAGTGATGCACGCACAAGAATAATATGCTACCACACAGATATAATATGATTGCTTTTTTTTTTTTGTGGGAGGCGAGAGAACAAGGGACGATAAAAAAAAATCGCAAGACGAAACGGATTATGTAGTTGGGCATATGTGAGAGTTTGTGTTGTTATTAAATTGTTTTTTTATTGGACAGGAATTGGACGTACGGTTTCATTATTTTTTCTATTCACTTTTTTTTTTTTTTTTTTTTTTTTTTTTTCACAGTGACAGAATATTTTTGCTCAGTTCAGTGATTTTTCGTATACCATTTGAGATATGCCAATCATTATTATTTCATTTTGATAATTGACAGAACGTATAAGGTTCGGATGTTGAGATATTGAGGCACTCAGACCAATGTCTTTGCAGAGTGATAAAAAAAAAATGTTGAGGAATATATATTGTAGGGTGATAAGCAAAAATTTGTTCCATCTATCGCGAGTGCTAAATGTAATTGGTGTAATGATGATAATTATAATGATAATAATGATGATTGTGGTGGTGGAATTCGGTGGGGTGTAATAGGTCTGGAGAAATATAGAAAGATACAGGTGAGTAATCGTTGAAAAATATTGTGTGACAATACGATGAGCACAAAAAATATGAATATTATTGATAAAGTTTAATTGTACACTTAAAAAATTTTTTTATCTCTCTTTTTTATTTGTTGAAATCGAAATTCTGATGAATAAAAATGAATGAATTAACGGTACTTTCGGGCCCTAAACTTCTACTACTCACATAATGTGTATATTTTTGTGGGTTTTTATTTTTTCCTCTATGATACATTGTCTTCTTTCATTACACCATCATTCATCTCGTTTAATATTTCCCTTTATTCATTTACATTCAAAACAAAAAAAAAACAAAAAAAAACAAGAAAAGAAAAAATAATTCGAAAATCCTTTACTGTTTTCCTATTATCTTTCATACCGACACAAATACACACACCGCATACATTGATACACCCATAGAAACAGATACACAATACACTTGCATCCTTAATTACACACAGAGCTATAGACCCGTATGTGTACACGTATACGCTGTTGCTGCTGTTCATACTCCTAAGTCATTTTTTTTCTCCTCTACACACGCTGGTCTTTATTTATTTATTTATTTATTATTTTTTTTTTCACCTTTTTTTTGTTTACTATCCTTTATTTTCCCTCACGCCTTCTGCTTTGCGCTCAATTGAATTAACTATTTATACACAATATATTATAGTAAACTGTAATTATTAATTCATAAGTATTCCTAGTTATCGAACGGTATATGGATGTTCCATCAGCTGATACCGCGCATTTTTGTGGACTCCTGAGACAACCGTGTCCACCTTTGAGATTTTTATTTTATTTTTTGTTTATTATTATTATTTTTTTTTTTTTATCTTCAACATTCTCATCGTATACCCTCGTGTTCTTTTTTTTTTTCCTCGTATTTTTTCCCATTCACTTTGTTCATTTTCTCTTGTTCACGCATTTTTTACTTAATGTTTTTTCCTGTCATATTTTTTCATTTTTTATTTTTTAATTCATTATTATATTACAACGAGGGATGAGGATCCTGCGTATTATTTATATATTTATATTTTTATATTTATATGTATGTATATATTTATATATTTATAATTATTTCGGTTTGATAATTAAAATTATTAATAATTAAGAACTGTACAAATTTAAATGTCTCCTAAAGTTGAGAATGTCGACGCTCGATTCGCCACATATTTACGGTCATATTACCGTGAACAAAATCTCATTAAATTTTTTTTTATTCAATTTTTATTTTTTTATTTTTATCTCCACGTCGAATTGTCTTCCATTATTTTTTTATTTTTATCTAAAAATTTCACTTCATTACTTCTTATTTTTCAGCTTTTTTCGCGTTTTCTTTTTTCATATGTATCTATACATGATAAACATAGATATATATACTGGCCGTCCGCAAATAGTGAGTGACAATAAAAACAAAAAAAAAAAACAAAAAAAAAATCATCGTCACTGTGAATAGTCGTCACGAGCGCAGACATATCCCACGCGAACACCAGGTAATGTACATGCCCGCTAAATTGCCTATACCACTATATATTCAATTCATATAGTCTCTCGATTGCGATTGTATTAAAATTTAACATTTATATCTCAATCACTACAATATTACACCGCAATAATTTTTTTTTTTGTTTTTTTTTTGTACAAAGAACAATCACATGAATTTTTTGCCCCTTATCGCGCGACCTTACATTTTATCTTTATTTTATTATTATTATTTTTTATTTTTTGTTTTGTTTTTTTTTTCTTTCACTATTCTCTGAATCCTTTGGCCGCGTATTTTTGTTTTTTTGTTTTTTTTTTTACTTTTTTTGTTTATCCCTTCGTCCTTCTGTTGTTTACATACACACACAAGTTTACTCACTCACGCATGCACATATACTGTCATACACACATACACGCATACGCATAAACACTCATGCACGCGCGTTTCTTGCTTTTATTTTCAAGTTCATATACCTCTCTGTCCATGAGTTTTGGCTAACTGCTTTTGGAAGAGAGAAACGAAAATTCCCTGTACAGTTTTCGTGTGTATCTTGTTTGTGAGTGGATGTATCTTCCACGTCTGACTCGGAACGCATTCGTCACTGAAACACTGCTCCATTGGCTGGCCACTCTGCCCGTTACTACTCCGTCTTCCGGGTCCAGAAGAGATTCGTTCGCAATTTCAAACTCATCCCCTTCACTGTGTCTCCTCATCTCAAAATAGAAATAAATCGATAGTCTCTTAATCGTTTTTATTTTCTGCTTTTTTTTTTCTTTTTTTTTTTTATTTCACATTCCATTCACTTGTTTGTTATTATTTATTTATTTATTTATCTCGCATTATTCATTCTTATTTTATTCAATTTATTCATTTATTTATTTATTTAATTATTTTCACCCTACGACGATAGTTTTTTTTTTCTTTCGAGTTTTTTATTTTTTATTTTTTCATTTTTCGCCATTGAAGTTTTGAGCTGCCTGTGAGACGTGCGTCATTTCCGGTCGATCAATAGATGCCAGGTTTCATCCCATTACTTATTTTTTCTTCTTCTTCTTCTTCTTCTTCTCTTTATCCTTTTTCTTTTTTTTTTTTCCCCATCTTCTTCCTTCAGTAATTATTATTTTTTCATCTCTCCTATTTTCCCTCACTTAGTTACTACACCATTTATCTAGACATCCAGCTGAAATATAAATATTTAATATTTAATGTAATTAATATTTTCATATTAATAGGTGGAGAATTAAAAAAGGAGAGAAAAAGAAAGTCAAATATGTAAATGTAAGAATAAATAATAATACGATTTATACTTTTTTTTTTTTTTTTTTTTTTTTTTTTCTATTTTTCCTTCTAATTGTTCAACTGTAAATTTGGAGAAACTCACCTTTATAAGTGATGGCCATAGTATTCTGGAGGATAATGGTATTGGTTGTGGAAAGTGGGGTCGCCTGGAGGTCGGTGCATCATGCTGGCCGCTTGTCCGTCCATCATGTAGCCCATTGCCGTGTCTGGACTGTAGGCCCCACTTGGACCTGCAGACAATGGCGGAAACACTACACGTTACTATGGTAGGAACTCTGTTCTATAATTGGCAGGCGAGTGGTGGACATGCTTGTCAAGTTATTGAGCTTTCTAATGTTTTTACTCTCTTCACTCTCTGTCATTTGTCTTTTTGTCCCATTCATCACGATTAAAAGTTATCGAGTAGGCCATTTGAGATGAGAGAAAGCGAGATAGTTACATTGCTAACTCAATATCAATACTTGACAAGCTGTGTATATGTGAGTGTATCAATATGTTTATGTATATGAATATAATTTTTATTTTATTTCACATACTTCATACTTTTAAATATATTTCATTCCTAGAATTTTTTTTTATTTAAAAAAATTTTTTTTTTTTCGGTTTCATAAAATAGAATAAAAAGTACACACGATGAAAATTCAATTTTCACCGGAAATAAAATCGAATAGTATATAGAAAAAAAAAAAAAAAAAAAAAAAATTGAAGTAAAGAAGAGAGGGAAAAGAGCAGCTTTTCTCAATCGATCGTCGACTCTGTCATCGACAGGGCGGTAATGGAGCCCGGCGGCCGGTCCACATGGGAGAGGCAAGGGAGAATGTCTATACCCCGGTAGTTTTAATGTTGGTATCTTAATGTATATTGCCTCGATAAATCAAGGGCACTGATTGCGTCCCACCCTACACACTTGTGAGAGTGGGACCCCAATGCACAAGGGCTCGCGCATTCACGGAGAAGAAGCAGATAGAGAAAGAGAGAAAGAGTAAAATTGAAGGGTGAAAGAGGAGAAGAGGAAAAAAGAGAGAGAAGCGATATTGCCATTGTGCAATAGCGTTCCAAGCCTTTCTTATGCTAAACTCCGTCTCGACCTCGATCAATCGCTATTGAATGCTGCTACTGCTACTGCCGCCGTCTTTTCTTTCTTTCTTTTTTTTTTTTTTTTTTCTTCCTTTTCTTTTTCCTCCACGTATATCGACAGACATAAATCTACAGTCTGCATAATTTTATTCTTATAATATACATTGTGAACAATGAGAGCAAAAAAAAAAAAAAAAAAAAACTAAATATGAATAAAAAGAAAAATCATAATACTGTTCTGATTTTTTCAAACACTTTTCCATAGACACATTGACGTTGTCTTATTCCAAACGTTTGTAACGATGAAAATATTGTAATAATAAATAACGAATCATAAATAATAAGAAACGTATGAGTAATAATATAGAAATCAAATACTAATATTGGAAAATAAGAAAAAAAAAATATATATATTATTAGTAGAAAATTTTTATTATTATATTTTTATTTATTTGTGATGTTTTACTTATTCTCGCAACGTCATTCCCTTTTACATTCACTCAATTGCAAATGATAGCTTATATTACATAAACGATGTGCAGAAATTATGTGAAGATCGTGTTGCAACTCGACGATACACAAGACAAATGATGGAGTTACGATGACACGAAAAAAAAAAAAAAATAATAATAATAAAATAATATAACTATAATAATAAATAAATAATAAAGAAGAAAAGGGAGATGTGAATTGTATGTAGAAAATCCGACAACAGAGAGAGATAGAGAGTTTAACTGGAGAAGATCTCAGGTATCACATTGGCTTTCTTTCCATGGCGGGTTTCCACACATACACACACAAACACACTGTGGAATGTAGTTTCGTATTATATGGCCACTTGAGCGTGATATTCCACTAACGAGGGATGCGCTTATAGTGTGATTAAACAACGCGGTATAACGTAGTAAGGAGTCTAGATCATCGCATGGCCACACACAGACACACACACACACACACACACACATATATATATTGAGAGAGAGAATTAAGGAATTGATTTTATGATGAGTTTAATTATTTGAAATAATATATTAATCTCAAATAATTCACAATGTGATGTAAAAATAATAAATGAGTGGAAATTTATTTGATTTAATAAAAATAAAATATATATGAAATTATGTTTGAATGATGGGTATATATATATAGTGACAATAAGATAAAAGTAGGGTCAATTTGAACGAGGCAAAAGCCGGCTTGACAAGTCCCCAGGTTAAGGTATCAAAGACCGATAGAAAAAAACAGAATGTAATGCAATAAAGCCGGTGGGTAAAGCGTTAGTTGTCGTCGTCGTTCTCGTCGTCATCGTCGTCAATGAAGGGCTTTACATTTGTTTCCTTTCTCGCTTCCACTTTTCCTGGATCCCTCATATATATATATATATATATACATGGAGATATACACGATGGGACCCTTTGGTTATATCCACATACACCCGTCGTGTGTCTATGCCTTCGTAATTTATTTAGTGAGTGAATGAGGCTGCTGTTAATTGCCATTCGCTAAGCTGCGAGAAAGTACACCGTCGGGGCCGTTATATCTATATATCTAAATTTATATATAGATATATATATATATGGAGGAATGGGCGAAAAGGGAATATAGTAGGGTGGCTCTCGTTGCGTTTTGGCCGATAGACGAAGTATTTTCATGGGTACACGCGCTCAACTCTCATTCACTGATGGCATATACCGACTCGTATATAAATATATATAGATATTAGTATGAGAGTGTGTATGTATATATTATATATATAGAAATACTGGGAAAATGGGCAGAGAGGAGACTCTGAGGAACGATTTTCGTGCTTGGAATGGGCGATAGAGGAAGAGAAAAGCCGATGGCAGAAGATTCATTTTCGGTAAAGGCGAGTTACGGTTATGCGTTTGCCAACTGGCTCTGTCCAAAGGGGATATTTAACCATTGGCTGGTAGTAGTAAGCTAAAGCCATAGTTATTTTTCTTATATATATGTATATAATATACATTTATGGTTTAAAGTGACAGGTACGTAAATGTCATTTCGATAAATTCTATTTAACTATTTTTCATATCTGTATGTTGTCACATCTCGTATGATTTGATTGATTCAATTGGGTGAATTGAATAAAATAATTTTCATATTCTTTTTCTTATTTTCCAACTAAAATTATTTGAACGAGCTCATAATTCACATCATGTGTCTAACAAACTCAACAAAACTCTTGATAAACTAAATTAGTCACGTAATGAAATTGTTTTTATTTTCTTCCCTTTTCCACCCACTTCTTTATTTATTTATTTATCATTATTATTTTTTTTTCTTCCCTCTTCTACTAAATTAAATACGTATCTAAACTATATGTAAGTAAGAGAAAAGTAAATCCCTAGTTGACTCTTGTGTGCTAACACTGAACACGAGAACAACATTAGTAGTAACTTATGGTTGTGGCCTGTGGACTCGCGCGTATACAGTTGAGGTAAAGCGAAGAGGTGAAAACGCCGCGCAACTGAAGGAGAAGTCCACGGTTGGGTGAATAAGAGTTGAAGGAGACTTGGTTAGTGGTGTGGCCACTTTTCTCTACATATATTCAAGTGGTGGTGCAAGAGGATTCGCTTGCAAGAGTAGATGTGCTATAGGTTGTTTCCTCCAACTTATACTTGGCGACGACACACCGACTGTTATACGCTTTTGCTGGAGTTGCCGTCGGAGTTGTTCGCTTTCGCGAGTTTTCATCTCACTCACTTTACCACGAGAGTAAAGAGAAAGAGAGAGAGAGAGAGTCTGTGGGATTTACTTCTTGTAGTCAATGAGGGGAAATGGAAGAGAATGAGGACAAGAGCAAAATCAAGAGGAAGATAGTGAGAGAAATGATGGGATAAAGTCAGAGCAGAACAGAGAGAGAGAGAGAGAGGGATGGAAGTCTCAGAGGGTTGCTTAACCGCGAGTGAGTGTTATAGATATGAAGAGTCTAGGTAACAACCATCAGTTTCCGTAGAGTTAATGTATATATATATATATATATATATATATATGTGTGTGTGTGTGTGTGTGTGTGCGGAACGAAACTTCTATCGTGAGATTTGAAGGAAACCACAGTGAGTTCCGCCGCTGGCGACTCGGTAAAATTGACGGTTTAATTACGAGGGGAATACAGTGATAAGGAGATATATATATTATCGTAAACGTCAATGTAAGGAGTTGTGGGGTATATAGTATTTTGTTATGAAATAGCTTTGGGCAAAATATATAATTTATTGTCAAATTATTGTATTATTAAATATTAAATTCAAATAATTCTGATAATTATATAAGGAGAAAAAAAGGTGTTGTCAATTTTTAGTGTGGATTGTTTTTATTTAGTTTGATAATTGTTTGAATTCATTTATGAGTGTAATTGTGATAATGATAATATTGTAGGGCGATGATGGTTTGCGGAAGTCGTCTAGTCGCCCTCTATGTTCATCCTCCTGAGAATATCAACTGAGAGTTTCCACTTTCATATACCGACAACGTCGCGGTAGTTGTAGAAGTGAACGGTGAACGGAGACGATTCGCCAAACGGAAACCGGAAATGTGCACCGGAACCTTCAACAATCCCTCGATGAAACTATTGGTCATCCGCGACGCAATACCGGAAACGTCGGATCTAATAATTCATTTGTCCTAAATATATAGATATATATATATATATATATATATTTTTTTTTCTCTTTCGTAATTTTCTATTTCTTTCGTTCTTTAATTCACGAATTTTTTTCCCCATATCTCCTCTCATCTCTTTTTTCTTTTTTTTCTACCTTTTTTTTTTTCTTTTCTTGTCTTCTTTTACTTTCACGTTATTTATCTTCCCGACATTCACTCAACCACAAAATTTTCCATTACAATTATATTGAAAAGAACACTCTACTTGAATAATATATATACGTCGCTGCTGTGTAATCACAAGAATTTAATCAATCAGGTGTATTGTACCAACGTATAATAGGAGGAAAAAAAAAAAAAAATACGAGTTTGCGAAAATAAGCCGACTCAAGTCCAACAGTGACTTTCATTCATGATGAACTCACCTTTTCTTTTTCTCATTTCATCATTATACCGGAAGTGACTTTACGAAACGAACACAAGAATAAAAAAAAAAAACCGACATTCTACTGACCATTTTCGTAAAGAAGAATGAAATAGATAGATATATATAATCTCAGAGAGACACATAAACGTAGAAAAATTATATCCCCTTGCGACTCAACACGATATTGTTTCTTTCTTTTTTACTCTTTATATACATTTCTCGATTTCGTTGTATTTTTTTTTCTTTTTTTATTTCTTTTTTTCTTTCACCACTTCCTTGTACTTGTCCATGAGCACACACATCAGTGTGTATTCCTTCACATTTTGCTTCTTTTCTTCACTTGTTTTCCCTCTTACTCCCACCAACCCTTGTGATATATAGCCCCTTGGAGGTCGATGACTTCCGCTATTTTTCTTCCGCTGTCTCCAGCAAGCAACTTCCCTTTCTCGTCCTCCAACAGAGAGCCAACATTACGTCCTTATATTCTATACCTCCTTCTTTTACCCACCGCCTTTTTTTTTTTTTTTTTTCCTATATTCTCCACGTTCACTTTTTTCATTTTTTCTTTATTCTTTCCTCACTCACTCTCCCTCTCTCTCTCTTATTTAATTCATTACGATTGTTCGTCGACGTACACAATGCGTTTTGTCTATAAACATTCATCTCTGTATATATAGAAGAATTATTGATTGAAAATCGTTGACAACCTGAATATTTTCACCCTATAATCGTAACATTTCATCATTATCTCATCAGAAAAATATGAATGCAAAAAAAAAAATTATGATATTATTTATAATTAGATATAATTTTTGTTTCAATAATCATTTGTAACGTATAAATATATGTCTACGCGTAGACTTATAAAAAATTGTTGAATTTATGGATGATGCACTCTCGATGGTTGGAAATTAATTTTGTGAGACGAGTGTCGTGTCCATCGGAATATTTTAACCCAGTTCTTTCATCCACTATTTTCTATATACATATATTAAATTTTATTTATTTATTTTTATTTTTAATCAATCGTCACATAAATACATCATGAACAGACGGATATCGCGTATCGGTATATATGGATACGTATTGTGAGAAGAGAATGGGAGATGTAGAGTAAGAGAGGAAAGAACGAAGACGATTCACTAAAATTCATCAGAGTAGAAATGGCATATACGAATAAAACAAAGTGGAAATGAAGAATGCCATGAGTTCTCTTCAGTTGACGCGATAAATAATTAATGATTGAAAGAGAGAGAGAGAGATGAACGGACAGTCCATAAACCACTTAATATTTATAAGGTTTGGACAAGATGAAGAGAAGCGAGTAAGAGAAACAGCGAAGGAGGAACCTCCCTCTCTTCATCTTATATATCGTGTGCGTATATAGTATTTAGATATTTTAATTAACCGATCGGCTATAAATTATGATAATGAAAGGGAGAAGAGGAAGAGGAAGAGGAAGAAAAAGAAAGAGAGAGAGAGGCAGCGGGCGTTGAGTGTTTGTGTTTTATACTCGATGGTAAAACCAAGAGTCGTCATTCTGCCTTGAAGCGATTGATTATACGTACTGATATAAAAGTAAAAAGAGAAGAGTGAGAGAAAAGTAAATAGAAGAGAAAGAACACAGTGACTTGGGACAATTTAAGATTTAATGATGGATGAATGTGGTAGTATATCATTCGCTTCACTATATTGTCATTGTCCATGTTATTTTTTTCTACAATAACAATGAAGAAAATTTTTTGGAGCGATGTGAATTCAGTTGTTTCGTTCATCGAGATATAACATTTTGCTATTTTTCCACAAAGACGTTCTATGACTTGTATATATAGATATGTGAGTATATAAAGTGTATGAAGAAGCTGTAGCAACGGTCATCGTGTCGTGAGATGAGATAGTATACACCATTATGCGACGCGCGGGTTTTGCGATAAGATGTTAGATGTCCGCACCCTCACTCTCATATTGCCGGACTTTCTCGTTCCCTGTTCATGACGCAATGGAGAAAAGCCAAAGATACACTGGACATGATCACAGCAACGATGAAAAATATTCTTGCCGGAGATTTGAAGTGTTAGTGGGGATGAAAGAGGAGATAGAAGAGGTAAAAGCGACATGACAACATGGGCAAGAATATATATAGATACATTTATATTATATGGGGTGGTCAATGTCCACTGTAGGCACTCAAGAAACTTCCTCTTATCTTACCATGGCAATCGTGACCGTACGAGACTCCATTTCCGCGGCCAAAGAACCCTGCCCACCAATTTATATACTCTCTAACGAGATGGACATACCGCTCGTTTACATATACGATACGATGTGAAGAGTAAGAAGTAAAGGAAAAAAAAAAAAAAAAAAAAAAAAAAAAAAAAAAAAAAATGAGAGTGAAAACGAGAGAAATTATGGTGCGAAAAATCGATACTGTCTGTTTGCAACATAACGTGACCCCTCGAGCTATACTCCAGTGTCAATGGAAGCGATAAGTCCATGTTTGTGGAATAAAGTATATGTCTAACGTGAGCTATATTATATATATATTTTTGCCCTCTTTTTTTTTTTATATTCGTGAGAGTATGAGACGTGCGCTTATATATGTGTATATGTGGGGTGGATACGGTAATAGAGGGTATATAAACACGTGAAGGCGACGGTAATAGGACGGGACGCAATTTCCTGGGTAAGCCCAGGTTGAGACTGCCGATTCTATTCGTTTTCGTGTACTCTCTCACTCACTTGCTCATTCTCACTATTCCTCTCTTTTATATACACTTTTTTTCTCTTTTATTCATGCCTCACCACTTCACGGCGCGTGTTCTCTTACGTCGGGGCCAAATAATAACGTTTCTATAAGTCGGTCGTTTGTATTCGACGACGGGCATTGGGGCGCCCCATTTCAATTAACGTATGATCTATGCCGTACAAGGGCCCAAGTGGCAGTCACCTTTCAAACGCGCCCGTCGGGCACTATAATGCGCATGGGATCGCCACTCTAAGTAACTCTACATCACTGCTACGTGACGAGAGTGTGTTGAGTAATATTCGCCTACGTCAAATCACAAGACAATCTCTACTCAATGTCTTATAATACTCGTTGACAATAGATAGACTGTATAAGTAATACAAAGTGTATGATAAAAGGAAAAAAAAAAAAATTTTTTTCTGAAGAAGGAAGAGTAAAAAAATTCTAAATATTATAAATAAATGAGAAATTAGAAAAACAATAATTTTTTTGTTTCTATTTTAATTATATTTGCATGTTACGTAATATTTATTTTTGATAAATTATTAAATAGAATTTTATGAATGAAATGTAAATTTTACGAAATAAAAAAAAAAAAAAAAAGACATTGAGAAAAAAATATATTGTAACTTGAGCTACTTTTCTTGTACAATTTCTTCCAATTTTCAACCTTGACACATCTATTTTATTAATCCCCAAGATATCGAGGACTTTAAACTCGTCTCAGTTACGACTTCAAAAAGGGTGTAACGGGTAAGGTGCGAATGAGTACAATATAAGAGCAAAAAAGAGAATAATAAAATAGGAATAGCGTTTTGTCCGGTGACTTTACGGGGATGTCCCATCAGCATTGCCCAGAGCCGTCATACACTTTTATATATATAAGTACACACGAAAAAGGATCCACTGAGGAGAAAAAAAAAATGAATAAAATGACTCGATGGTTATGGGTGTGTAAGATAGAGAGAAACGTCATCTTATAACTATTGGAGTGAAGAATAAGAAAAGAGAGAAAACGTGAGGGATATAAAAGAAGTGGAGGAGGGGGGGTGAGAGAGTGTCTGGACCCATTCGAGATGGACACACAGAGAATCGCCATTACAAATTGACAAGCTTGATTGATGGTCTTTGCGTGAAGGGACAGCGAAGAAAAAGAGTGAGATGGAAAAGGGATTCTTTTTATATATAAAAATGGGAGAAAAGGGAGAGCACGGAGTCAAGTGAGATGGAGAGGTCGATTTGCGTTAGAGATGGAGAGAAACAGAGAATGATGAGGATGAGAGAGGCTATTGCCGGTCAACTGTAGATAGTATGAGCACTGGACCCTGACAACGAGACGATCTTTCTCCTGGTCTCTTTCGCTCATTCGCTTTAGTTGAGTATCTGCAATCCTGTCCCTTTTGAAAAGGAGATGAAAAAAAAAAGGATCGCCATGCGCGTTATCAAAGGCAAAGACTTTTCAGCAAAATGCGTGACGAATTTTTTTTTTTTTTTTTTTTTTTTTTTTCGAAGGACTTTATATGTATACAGGATGAATTTCATCGTTCGAGTGTTAGATTATTTGTGTATATTCAATGAAATTTCATTTGTTGTGCCACAATATTTTTGGTCAATATAATGGAAAATATGATTGAGAACATATTGAAAAGACACAATTTAATAAAAATATTTTTGTGATGATGTGATATAGAATGTGTATGAATTGATGGGAGAGCCGAGAGAGGAGGCAAACTCGAGTATTTGATAAAAAGAGCAGTTTATGAAAGAAAAAAAAAAAAAAAAAAAAAGTCACAGCTGAAAATATTTTTGATTGGATTGAATGTTTATGTATCTCATAGTTAAATTGCATTCCCCTCTGTCCTTTTTTTTCCCTTGCTTTTCTTGAGTTGCGAATATGAGTCGAAAGAGAATAAAAAGGATTTTTATGGGTTAAAGTTAAATGCCACTGATGAGTAATGAGAGAAGCTCGTAAATGACAATCAGACTTCCATGAAGTCAAAGTTAATACACAATGAAGCATTTTGATGGGAGTGTATATAGAGATGAGACATAAGTGAACAGCACAAATGTGATCGTCAGAGCCATCACATGATCTATGACTATACATACATGTCATTTTGTGTCATGACCTTTTATGCTACTGCTTGTATAATATAATGACAGTGAAATACCGTATGCGAGTGAACGTGCGGGATAATAAGTAAAAACTTCATGGCAATTATGACATTCCGTTGTGTCGCATATGGTGAGAGATGTTATCCGCGGTCAATAGTAATACGTATTAATATAATATTAGTTGTTATATATTGCAGAAACATTTGCAAACAAGTAATAAGAATGTTTCAACTTGGTGTCTCGTAAAATTAACTTGTACACAAAGAGGTGACGGGTGAATATGACCGATGTTTATTGAGATTATTGTATTTGACCTTAGTAATATATCAGATTTTTATTGCTTCGACGAAACACACTTGAAATAATACAATTGTAAATGGCAATAAATGAAATATCTAATAAAATTAAAAATTAAAAAAGAGAAAAAAAATATATACTATGCAAAAATAATGAGATGGATTTTTATATTTTTATTTTTTTTTTGGTTTTTCTGTTTAACAGAAAAAATGTTTTGATAAGTTTATAGTCGGACGTGAATGTACAACCAAAACATAACGAAAAACCCCAAAGAAATTGGAAGTAAAGTACTTGTATATATATTGAGAGGTTATCGTAGCATCATCGCGAAATGCACCGTATGGTCACAGCGAGAGCTTTACGGTACTTCAGGGTGCTGTTACGCTTTTACTACGTCGTTCTGGAAATGCGCAGAGAGCGATTTGAACGCGTGTATATCTGCGAGTATATATATGAAAGTCACTATATAAACAAACACATATATAAATTCATGCAATGTGCAGTATATATATATTGTATTATGTGTATACACACGCATATTGCGAGTACATTGTATAAAGGAAAAAAGAGAATGAGAAAAAAAATTAAAACAACCACTCGAACTCTGAGTAGAGCAACAGAAGTTTCACATTTCCGTTGTCAATAAAATTAGTTCTGGCATCATCAACGACCATTTTAAAGACTCAACGATTATTTCCTCATAATGTTTAAAAAAGAAAACACTGTGAAAATTCACCATGAAAAATAATAAAATAAATTGTTATATCACTGCGTAAATATGATAAAAAAAAATATATATATATATATATTATTATATAAAATGATTTATGTAAGAATTTTTATCATACAAAATTATTTTGATTTCCCACACTGGAATCACACGAGCACAATAAAACTTTTCAAACTCTTCGACGCAATGTTACGCATATAAATATACGAATCTATTACATATACATATACAGTGGATTGTCAAGTGGGACAAGGGATCTTGCGTGAATGTATATGGTGAAGGAACGAGTGATAGAGAAACAAAGTAAGAAGAACAAAGAGAGACTGACTGCGGGTTGTATCTCGTAAAATGATACACTACGGGTATATAGTTTATAGTTGAGCTACTGGTACGCTCGTGCGAGCACGTGTACATGTCTAAGCATATGTGTGTGTGTGTGTGTGTGTGTGTGTGTGTGGGTAAGTGTGGGTGGTTGAAAATTTTTAGGGAATGGAGAATCTCAGAGGGATTGAAGCTTTTATGATCAAATATTAGGTGCTAATATTATTAAATTACTTCTCACACGGGCCTACAAATAATAAACTATAAACAATTACTACGACAAATTAATGAATATAATTTTTTTCATTTTGAAATTTATAATATTAAATTATATATTTTAACCCTTTACCGCATTAGAAACCATATATGGTTTGACATGTTTACAGTTTATTTATTCTAAAAATATAAAAAACTAACATAATAAAAATAACCTAATAAATGGTTTCTGAAGAAAAAAAAATGAAACATAGGTACTTTTTGATGGAAAAAAAAACATTATAATTAATTTTGAAGCCTTAATAAAACCATTTACTTAGAAAAAAAAAATTTTTTTTCTCTTATTTAATATATCATGCAGTAAAGGGTTAAATAAAATATAAAATAATTATATATATTTTGTAAGATAAGACAGATAAGATAATTGTATGATAGTAATGACAATTATATTAGGTGAAATTATTAGTCACGAAGTCACAGTCAATTCGTATAATGAAAATGTGATTGATGATGGATATATACACAAGTCAGAACATCATTAGCTGAATGCACAACTTGCACTTGTGTCGTATTGTTGGATAGATGTCGCTGCAAGCATTGGCATTAAACACATTATCCACTAATGCAATAATCTAGAGAGGGATAGTCAGGATATCTACATGAGTTTCATTTCGTGCAACAACATACATATGCGTATATATAATGAGAAATACGATGTATATACATATATGTTCGCATAAAATATTGCGCATTGATGTCTTTTCATGGGAGAACATCTAAATACATTGAAGGAAATAATACAGTGAAATGTGTCAAGGTAAATGTAATAATATATATCATGAAATATAATTGATGAATTTATTTGTCGAGATAAAATTCTTATTCAATTCATATTATATATTGGTATTGGAGTAGTTATACGTATAAAATAATTTATATATTATAAAACTATTATACTATATCATTATGATATGAGATATTCATGAAGTAGTGGTGAAAGATCGATTAGTTTGTTTACATTTACTTTATATATATATATATTTATTTATATTAGTGAGTATACATGAGACTCATGGCGATTTTACCGTTTTAAAAATACATTTATCCCTCTTTTGCAGAGAGAACAAAATCCGCCCTGGGGCCTAATGTATCAGCTATTAGTGTGTAATGGACTGGTCGGAAGGGCGAAGAAAAAACACCCGGTCTCACAGGAATTCCGTATATGTCGATGGTTGAATAAAAAAAAAAAAAAAAAAAAAAAAGAGGAATCATGATGGGACTCTTCTCAATGTGTTGAAACAATGACTATAACATTTTATTTTTTATATTTATCGTGATAAATAAAATAGAGACGATACAAGTACAGAGGGAAAAAGGAACATGATCAGAATTGACTTTAGTGTGTAATAATTACAAGGACACGAATATCCACTTTACCCCACACACGCATATACACATACACACACACACACACACATTCGACAATTCTACATTACACTGTTGATCTTTATTTATTTTTTTTCTTCCTCTAATATAATGTACCATAGATACGTATAAATTTTGATTAATCGACGGACTGCAAATTGTCATTTTTGAAGAGTCATTTTTTTCTTCTTACGGCAAAGAAAATTTGTAATTTTGTATCAATACATATCAACTGTTTGTGCATCATTATTCATGAATAAATATGAAAAAAAAAGAAAAGAGCGATAAGTTTTTACTCAAGATTAAATGAAGAAAAAAAAAATAAATGAAATAATGGACTTCATTTACCACCAGTATACACGTGTCCACTGTAACACCCAGTGTTGTCCACCTTTGTGGAACAAACAAGCTGTAACTCGGTGAGAGTGTTTATGAGGGGACTAGTCATAAAAGTACGCGAATTGCCTCGTTTTTCGGCCGTTGAGTTGAACAACCCCTGAAACCACGTACTATCTCTACAGACTTTTTGTGAGTTATTTATTTTTCTTTTTCAGCTATTTCCTAAACAGAGGAAACGGGACATTGGAGCAAGCAAGGGAAAACAGAAGGGCTGGATATGTAATAAAAGAATGAAAGGTAAGGAAGACAGTCTATATAAGGGTAAGACTTACAATGAAATGGGAGAGAAATAAAAAGAAAAGAAAGGGCGACAGTGGCACGTGTTGTCGGATCGTAAAATTCGGTCTGATCACCGCTACCAATTATCCCACCGTTATCCAAGCATTATCCGGAACGTTATCCACCACTTCCTCAATCTTTTCCACTCTTACTATCTATACCGTCTCTGTCCTACATTTTTATCCCTCTGTGGACTCGATACCAAACAACAGACGACACCCTCTCAAACTAAGGATTCTTACACCCTTTGCCGCCATTTTCGCCTCTCTTTTACTGCAAACGAAGTGATTTCTGCCTCGTAAACGCCAAAACGGATTCACCAACCGAACGAATAACTAGGTAATAATATATAGACTTATTTTATTACAGAAAAAAAGAAAAAAAAAAAAGAAAAAAAAATACGAAATAACTTTTACGTGTAATAGTTTTGATATTAAAATAAAATGTACATAATTGAATAAATTGTTTTTAATTATTTATTTTTCATATAATAAGGTAACAAAAATTTTTTATTTCTTTCATTTTTTTTTTTTTTTTTTTCATCGACAAATTGTTAATTTTCCATGATAAGAAATATAGAAAGTCTCTATATAGGATTAAAATTAGGATAATATCCAGTGGTGTAATAATAATAATAGTCCGGGACTATTTCCATAGATACATTGTAAGTGTTATGAGTGTCGTGTGTATAAATGTTAGTTGGATTAACAGGGCTCGACTTACCGGCTCTGTTACTCTGGTCAATCATCGGTTGAACGATTCTACGTCTCGCATTGATAAACCTGCAATCATAAAAAAAAAAGAAAAAAAAATTCTCAAATTAGTATTTATGAAAAATAAATTGTTTTTCCATTATAGTAATCAATCATTAATAATAAATATTTATATATTTATATATAAATTATAATTAAGGAAATATATTTGCTTGTATTTTTCATAGCAAAAAATTAGACAAAAAGGGAGAATAGAAATGCCTGTATGTACAATATCGATAGTGACACGTCATTAGCTTGAATGAAGTAGAAAGCGCCTTTATCTTTTTTTTTTCTTTTTCTTTTCTTGATGTCTCTTTGGTTTGGGCAAGAGCGCTTATCTAACAATAGAATCGTGGTGTGTTTTGCGGTGTAAGACCACAAAGGGGACGAGCTTTGGTTCCAGAGTGTCTCGAGGGTAAGAGTGGATGAGAAAACACACGATATTATTGGCAAAAGAGAGAAAGAGTAAGACGGACGTTGTGGCAAAAGCGGAACTGAAGAGATAACACCAGGGAAGAAAAGAGAAGAGAAAATAAGAAAAGTGTATGGGAAAAAAAAGAGGAGAAGAGAAAGAAAGGATGGGACGAATGAGCGAATGAACCAACGAATGAAAGAAGAAAATAAAAAAGAAATGAAAAAATAGAACGAAAAGAAGAGATTGGGTGAGGTGTATGTCAACCAACGTCAGCGTCGCGGCACCCTAATGGGCGCAGACGCCGGAAGTGATTGGGTTTCTACTCGGCTGAATCGAGTATATCTCAACCACGACTACTACTACTACTACTACTACTACTACTACTACTATTACTACTACTACTATTACTACTACTACTACCACCACCACCACCATTGCTATCACCAGTACCATCCTCCAACAGAGAGAATCTTCGACCCGTTTCGTAGGCGATGGTGCGGACCCCCATGGGGGAGGTAATACAGTGTATATAGAGTTAAAGGAGCACGACTTTGTGCTTTTCGTACGGTGATGTACCGGGCGATGAGTATGAAAGCACGCAATGTGAGGCAAGACCCTTGTTTTGCCGCACATCTTTCTTGCTTAAACTCACGCCTGGTCGACTCCCGGTGGAGAGTCTTATGAATAATAATTATTAAATTCTCCCTCTTACTACTTCCTCTGTCCCTCTAGCTCTTTTTCTCAGGGTGTAGACACACAGTGTATTTACGTGAAAGCAAAGCCAGTATTATTTACACTCATAGAGAGAGAGAGAGAGAGAGAGAGAAGAATAAGGGTTAGTATACAAGTATTATATGGTTATATAAAAGACGTTTTGGTGGTGGATACTGTCTAATAACGTGGTAAGAAACTTCGGAAGGGATTAGTGTCGATGGATTTAGCGAGTGCGGTGCAAATACTTCCGTGAATTTCACCAAGGACCAATGAAAATATATTTCTACCCTTAAATATAACTCGTCTTTATTACAATGACGTACATACATTAAATAGATAATCAAATTTAAATATTAAATAAAATTCTATCCATGAAAATATCTAAATTGTATTTATATTTTATTTATTCATATTTAATCATTTAATTTTATTATATTAATAAATAAAATAAAATGGAAAAAAAGTTTTTCCTGGAAGTTAACAGCTGGACAAACATTACGGTGAAAAAAAAGAAAAAAAAAACAAGAAAAAAATGAATGAGTGGATATATTTTCAGTGGCGAGTTTTGCAAAATCCGTGCCGTTTCTGCTCACGTGACACGAGGTCCCTTTACAGCCTCGGGTGCTCCTAAGCGTTGTTGGTTCCCCTTTGGTGGCGTAGGCGGCATGTCACATCCAGCTGACTTTCCCTCTCCTCGTCCTTGCCAATGTAGTTTCCCCTTCTCAACATGGCGGGTAGCTACCCCGTGGCTGAAATATCGCTCGAACAATGGCGTGCTATGGCCATCAGCGCTATTCGCGTTGCCTACCCTTCGCGTTCCTTCATATATAGCTGATGTGAAGCTCTCGTGCAATTCACGTCTCTCTCGTTTTCCTGCTCTCTTTGTCTATATCCGTCTGTATATTCTCGTTTCTCGGTTCAGAGAGGCGAACGAGAGAGACTGAAGAAAATGGCAGTGTGAGAGAAAGAGAGTACCACAGTGAGATGAGACATGAGAACAACTCGACCTGGCCATACCCGTGTTACTATATACCACTTATATATATGTATACATATATATACTAATACTATATTTCCTCTTTCTCTTTTTAGATGTATACGAGAATGGACAAACGAAAAAGGTCCGGGAAAAAATATCGTCGCCTCGTTGGAAAACTTAACCCGACGACGCGATAAAAATTTTACAGTTGAACTAACTCTACAGTTTCTTTTTATATTTTTTAAGCTCTTTCACCCTCGTTTCTTTTTTTCTTTTTCTTTTCAAAATTTTTCTTTTTTTTTCACCACTAAAATGTGCTTTTCACTTCGTTTCATTAATTGTCAAAATTGACAGTAAATATACAAACCTGGGGGTTTTTTTTTTGCTTGAAACAGAAAAAAAAAAAATTCAACAGTGGAGATGATTAAAATGTAGATCAGTAAGTATTTTCCAATTCACGATAATTCTAATATATAGGGATAATATTATGGTATCATATCAATAACTCGTGACGTGTTAGTTTCTTTTCTTGTATCAACGTGATATTCATGCAATGACTCGACATTCTTCACTCTTTTTAATACTGTTTCGTTGTAAAGCAATATATGAGAACATATATACACATACATGTCCTGAATATATATTTTACTTCACATTTAAAAGATCAATTGAGGCAACGAGTAGTGGGGAGCTTTGAAGCAAAAAGTACAGAGTCTTGTGAAATTCGCATAGTCATTTGGATATTGTTGAGTCAGGGGGAGAACGATGAAGTAGCACGGAAGAGAAAATATAAAGAAAGAATATAAGAATGAGTGAGTGAAAGTGGGATTTAATGATTGCATGGATCATTGACTCGCTCAGGACAAACTATCGCGGCTGACATGGAGCACACGCTCTGCCCTTGATGCATTTTATTTCATTTTTTATATGAGCCGTCAAATGTTCAGCATATACATATATACACGTTATACTTACTATATAAGAGTAGCGTAGTAAATGGGGAGACGAACCGTAACGAATTTCAGTGCTTCTTATATACCTCATGCATGAGTGCACGAATTTGCATGCAAGAATGCGGAGATGAGAAAAATATAAATAAAATGAATGAATAAAAAAAAAACAAAAAAAATATCATTGAAAATTTCATACTTGTTTAAAAAAAAAAAAAGATAAACTTGCGTGTCTGTTATAATACAGAATGTAACTACTTGTTATAATTTTATATTTGATTTTTATTTAAAACATCAACCCAACTGCTTCATGGAGTTTTGTATATCATAGACATTAATCTGTGTTTTGATTACGATGTGGAATTACACGTGGTGAACATGTTCATCCAACAGCCGCAAATAACTTTTCGTGAAGTGCAAGTGAGAGAGAGAGAGAGAAGAAGAGACTGAGAGAATTTGAGTGAGTAAAAGGGGCGTGAATGTATAACGATGATTACTGTCGCTTAGCACAGAGAACATTTACTCTCTATGTATAGTGTGTGGTGGATGGAGTAAGGGTGTGAGGCAGCTCGTAATTATCGGGAAGCTTCCATTAGTTAACTGCAGTCGATATGCTCCTACGCTTCATATATACCACACACTCGCATCAAAATATCATTATATTGTTCGGACATGAGAGAGACCAAGTAAACTATGACACGTCGGTTAGTGGAGGGAGGTAGTAATCAATTCTACCACAATCTCATATTTATGCAAAGGGTTGTGTGATGAATTATGAATGAAAATAATATTGTAATGGTATTGTCAAAGGAAAAAAAAAAAAAAAAAAAAAAAAAAAAAATTGTGTATGAGTATTTTATTAAAATTAAAAATATTTTTTTTTGCAATTTTTTATTCATGTACTATTGTTTTTTTGTTAATAAATATTCAATCAATAAATTTCTTCCAAAATAATTGATAAAACATTTTTTTCACTGTGATTGAGAATAAAAAACGATATTTTTTTTGTTTGTTTTTGAGACTCGTGAATATTTTGTCTGTCATTTTTGTAGAAATTGTAACAAGTCCGAGCTCATCATAAACATTTTTCTGATAAAAAATAAGTTTCCAAAGTCGTAAGAAACTTCCTATTGATATTTATTAATCGTAAATTGAAGAATTTTTATAAGAAATTTAATGATATATAAAAAAGTCATTTGATATTTTTCAATAGAGTCAAGAGTTTCGCTGTAATATTGAAAAAAAGATGAATTTCCACACATTTCGAACTTTGAACTTGAATATTATCTGAGTGGCTAGGTTTATCAAAAAAGTATAAGATATCTTTTTTGTAGTGTGTTCGATTCTCTATGGAAATGTGTCATGCTTCTGTCCATACAATATGCCATGATCGAGGTATAAAAATCAAAACGTAAAAAATTTTTTTCGCAATGTTATTTAAATACGAAATACAAATTCGCGATGAGGCACCTCTGAATATCAATATTAAGAGCTTGGATTTTAACAGGCCTCTTTTTTTACTTTCCTGAAAGAGTACAATTTGTTCCCAAGATGGAAAAAAAAAGTTTTTTTTTTTTTGGCACACCCTTGATATATCATATATATAAATATTATATTATTATTATTTTATAAGCATTGGATTCGCGTCGTTCATTTTTTTTTTGTTTTTTTTTGTTTCTCCATGAAAATTTCGTTGTCAAATTTATTTAATTGTTTTTTCACGGAAAATTCACCAGTCGGACAATATCACGTTGCAGACATGAATGTGAAAGAGAAAATATGAATTCAATATATATTTTTGAAATAGGAAAAAATGAGATGAGAGTTTGAGCCTAATAAAAAAAAAAATTATGTGACATTATTCACGCGTATCATTGCACATCAAATTAAAAATTCTCACGTGTTTTTTTTGTTTCATTAAATTTTGAAAAAAAAAAACAAAACGTGAGAATTAAAGTCACATTAAATATCTACAAAATACGAATGAAATATCACACTAGCTTATTAATAAATTCATTTTAAATGTGTGTACAATCAAAAAGTAAAACACATATACGCATAAATACGCGAGTATATATACGTACATACAAACATACACATCAACTTTGTACCGTTGATTATAACGCGTCGCAATTAAGGGCAACACGTGCATAACCAGAGGCCGGCACATGCCGCGGTGATGAATGAGATCCGGGAAAATTATGATTGGTTGGACGCAGCCAATGTGCAACTATATTCATACATACACACATATACACATTCTACATTGTATATATACATATACATCCGAGGTTGAAATGGCACAAGCGGGTTGCAAAGGGACAACGACGTCGGGTGCGCATGAAGGGTTGGCATACCACTACTTTATACGACACAACACAAACTCTATATATAGATACTTTACACTTTTACGTCGCTTATACGACGACATATAGAGATTTGGATGAGAAGCGTGTCGCGCAGGCTGCGCTACTATTAGGCACCAACTAATTTCACTAGTTGTGCCACGACGACGTAATAGACATTTCTATATTATCTCTGTCTCTCTCTCTCTGTCTCACACATACACACACACTTGCTTGAATTTCTCAAGCAAGTTATTGACTCGACAGCTGTCGCAGCAGCAGCAGCAGTAGCACCATCACCACCACTACTACCAATAGTATAGTCATAGTCATTGCAGTAGTAGAAGTAGTATTAACAGTATAAGTAATAGTACTAGTAGTAATAGTAGCAGCAGTCGATTGTCACCGGTCACCACTTCCTCGAATGCCCTTCGGGTTAGACTCATCGTTATGTTCCACACCCTCGTATAATACCTGCGACCCTTCTCTCTCTGCCTGAACTCTTCTCGTCGACCGGGCGTCAGCTTGTAACAGTCTCTTAAACTTCATCACAATATATATATATGAGTGTATATGTGTGAGTACCAACTGCTGACGCCCGTTATAAAGTGTCAAGGGCCCCATTCAGACACTTTTCTCTTCTGTATTAACGCCTAGTGATACATTGCAAGACCATTCTTCCTCGTTTCTCCGTCCTATCACTTGAAGGGACGTATAGATGTATAGGAAGATGTTTGTGGTAGTGTAGACGGAGTAAATGAAGTAGATAAAGTTTTCTAAAAAGCGCAACATGTAGGTGACAGTGAAATTATTGTTTTGACTGTTTCAAGTAACGACCATTAAGCCATTTAGGACGGTTTTTGGAGAGTTTTACAGGAATACTTTGAAGCTTAGTGACACATTACCATTAAAAGTATATCTAGAACTGAAGTTTTGAGTTGGAGAAGATTGAAAAATAGGATGAAGATCATATACAGTAGATTATGCGGATTATGAATAACAACTAATGTGGATGAATAACGATTGATAACATCAATTTGATAACAACTAATGAAGATGAATAACAATTAATAACATCAATTCAATAAAAATTATTGAGAATAAATAACAATTGATAACATCAATTTTATAAAGATTATTAATGATGAATACCAATTAATAACATCAATTTAATAAAGACTATTAAGGACTATTAAGGATGAATAACATAATTTGATAAAGACTATTAAGGACTATTAAGGATGAATAACATCAATTCAATAAAGACTATTGAGGACTATTAAATACTATTGAGGACTATTAAGGATGAATAACATAATTTGATAAAGACTATTAAGGACTATTAAGGATGAATAACATCAATTCAATAAAGACTATTAAGGACTATGAAGGATGAATAACATCAATTTGATAAGGACTATTAAGGACTATTAAGGATTAATAACATCAATTTGATAAGGACTATTGAGGACTATTAAGGATGAATAACATCAATTCAATAAAGACTATTAAGGACTATGAAGGATGAATAACATCAATTTGATAAGGACTATTAAGGACTATTAAGGATTAATAACATCAATTCAATAAAGACTATTAAGGACTATGAAGGATGAATAACATCAATTTGATAAGGACTATTGAGGACTATTAAGGATGAATAACATCAATTCAATAAAGACTATTAAGGACTATGAAGGATGAATAACATCAATTTGATAAGGACTATTAAGGACTATTAAGGATTAATAACATCAATTTGATAAGGACTATTAAGGACTATTAAGGACTATTAAGGATGAATAACATCAATTCAATAAAGACTATTAAGGACTATTAAGGATTAATAACATCAATTTGATAAGGACTATTGAGGACTATTAAGGATGAATAACATCAATTCAATAAAGACTATTAAGGACTATGAAGGATGAATAACATCAATTTGATAAGGACTATTAAGGATTAATAACATCAATTTGATAAGGACTATTAAGGACTATTAAGGATTAATAACATCAATTTGATAAAGACTATTAAGGACTATTAAGGATGAATAACATCAATTCAATAAAGACTATTAAGGACTATGAAGGATGAATAACATCAATTTGATAAGGACTATTAAGAACTATTAAGGATTAATAACATCAATTTGATAAGGACTATTAAGGACTATTAAGGATTAATAACATCAATTTGATAAGGACTATTAAGGACTATTAAGGATTAATAACATCAATTTGATAAAGACTATTAAGGACTATTAAGGATGAATAACATCAATTCAATAAAGACTATTAAGGACTATGAAGGATGAATAACATCAATTTGATAAGGACTATTAAGAACTATTAAGGATTAATAACATCAATTTGATAAGGACTATTAAGGACTATTAAGGATTAATAACATCAATTTGATAAGGACTATTAAGGACTATTAAGGATTAATAACATCAATTTGATAAAGACTATTAAGGACTATTAAGGATGAATAACATCAATTCAATAAAGACTATTAAGGACTATGAAGGATGAATAACATCAATTTGATAAGGACTATTAAGAACTATTAAGGATTAATAACATCAATTTGATAAGGACTATTAAGGACTATTAAGGACTATTAAGGACTATTAAGGACTATTAAGGACTATTAAGGACTATTAAGGACTATTAAGGATGAATAACATCAATTTGATAAAGACTATTAAGGACTATTAAGGATGAATAACATCAATTCAATAAAGACTATTAAGGACTATGAAGGATGAATAACATCAATTTGATAAGGACTATTAAGGACTATGAAGGATGAATAACATCCATTTGATAAGGACTATTGAGGACTATCAAGGATCAATAACATCAATTTGATAAGGACTATTAAGGACCATTAAGGATGAATGAGATCATCAAAAAAGTATAAAATATCTTTTCAGTAAAGCGTTCGATTTTCTATGAAAATGTGTTATGCGTCTGTCTATACAATATGTCATGATCGGGGTATAAAAATGAAAAAGTAAAAAATTTTTTCCCGACGTTATTTAAATGGAAAATAGAAATTTGCAATGAGGCACCTCTAAATATTAATACTAAGAGCTCAAATTTCTAACAGGCCTCTTTTTCTACCTTCCTGAAAGTTTATAACTCATTCCCAAAATGAAAAAAAAAAAAAAATTTTTTTTTCGGCACACCCTAATATACATCTATACTTTTATTCAGATCCAACAAGAGATGTATACGCACTTTGACTGAGATAACGGTCGTTTAGATTGACCGTTTGGTGACGCTAGATGGCCATAAAGCGTTTCCGTTTACCATTTCTCGCTTGTGAAAATCTTTATAGTTGTCGTGTATATTCATATATTGTGTACGAGATCACTCAATTGTATGATTTCACGTTCATCCCTTCTCTCTTTTACCCTCCTTCACTCACCACATCTCCATGTTATCCTTTATTTTCATTTCTTTTTATATATGCGTCTCGGGTGTGATTTTTTTTCTACCCTGTTTCTCTCTGTTCCTTTTTTTTTTTCTCTTTTCTCTCCTTTTTTACATTTGAGGAAAGGTTAGTGATATAAAAGAAAGACAAAAAAATGTATATATAATAATCTAGGTTTTTATATTTGCGTGAAATAGAAATATGTGATGGTTTATAGACCAGTGTGGTGGTGACGGTGGTGGTAGTACGATAGAAGTTGTACTGTACCAGGTCGATTTTTTATACTTGTCGAGAGAAACTCACGTTTTGCCTTGAAAATATTCGTCTTTTTTTCTTCGAGCGTGTGCGCAGGACCTTTTTCTTTCACTCTATCTCTACTATATGCACCAGTATATATATATATATGTGTGTGTGTGTGTGTTCGTAGCGTACGGAATTTGAATCCGCTTGTAATAAAATCTGAGCTTTATGCGACAACCGCGCTGGGGTATGCATATTATATAGATATAGTGGACGTATACAATATTATACGAATGTGTTGGTGTGTACCTGTATGGCTATGTGAAAAAGAAAAATATAGATATGAAGAGAAAGAGAGAGAGAGAGAGAGAGCGAGAGCAAGGTGAACCTATACAATCAACGTGAGAGTTAGGTGGGATAAGAGAAAGAGGGAAACGAAACAAAAAGAATATGGAAAAAAAAAAAAAAAAAACAGTGAGTGCAGGGGTGAAAGGGAAAAGTGGAGTGCACACACTGCGTTCCAAGCCAACCACGATGTAAATAATGCTGCAAAATCGCTACCAGATTTTTTTTTGTTGTTCACTCAGTCTCTCTCGCAGTCTCATATTCTCTTTTCGACTAGCACTGGTGTGCATGCACCGACGGAAGTTCTCTCGCGTGAAACGAAATACGTGGAATATGAAAAATGCAGAAAACACAAGAGTGCTGTGAGAATGACAGGCACAAGAGGACAACAAAGAAAATAAATAAAAATTCACTAAATTGTATTTTTCATTTTTTTTTTTCCCCCTTTTTTTTACTATTTTTATATATTAACCACATTTTTATTCCAACTATATATTATGCGTATTTCATATGTTTTATTTTATTTTTATTCATTTTTGAATATTTTAATTTGACGCCAAACGAACTTGAAACGATTTAACAAAGGATTAATGGGACTTTTGCCTAATCAAAGGGCTCTAATCGGACATTGGCACAACGCAGGAAGCCGCTGTATAATTGCCCGAGTGGGTGAACCTAAAGCGTTGATAGCGAAGTCAAAGTAAATCGGATTACTCGGATATCATCGTCGTAATGTATGTATGTGGATACGTGTACACAGGCTTTTTGATGTGAATGTGTATTGAATATATATATATATATATATACATGTATATTTGTCGATGGAGTGTTTCTGTGCGTGAGGGGCTTCAATTCCCTGACAATGGATAAAGAGAAGTAGAGGAGAAACAGAGACCAAACGCTTCGGGGAAAATAAGGGTGCGCGACCCAACGAGATAAAGGGTGCAACGTGCGTGTGAGCACTGGGGACGTGAGAGGGAGCGACATGTTTTTCTAGACAATTTGTTCGGCAACATTAATCACCGTCGGCCCACTGAGTCTCCCGGAGGGGTTGGTGAGGGCGACGTGTAGGATCTGACGCGGGGCAAGGAATGAAAAGCCAGTGAATGTTGCCCAGTGTCGTTCTCTCACTTTTACCATGTAATTTTCATAGTAATAAAAAAGATGAATCTATTTTTTTTTCATTTTATTTTATTTTTTTTTCTTTACATTTCTCTTCTGTATTTTATTCAACCTGTTAATTTAGTGGTTAATTTCTATTTTCTCTAAATTTTCGTAATATATTTATTTGAAGAATATTCAAACATAAATAATTTTCACATAGAACAGTAAGACACGTGCGCACATTATTATCAAATATTTATACTAAACGATGTATAGAAATACGAGTGTGTACAGAGGATTCATGTGAACAACAGAGTCACTGCTGTTCATGGAAATTGTAAGGTAATACAATACTGTGCCGATGATTATCAGGAAAACTAATTTCACGAGTATGGAACGCGCATGTTTCACTCCCTCCGGCTTCTGAGTGGGTTTTGCGCGATCACATTGTTGTACAATGTAGATCGAGACAATCCACTCACATATATACAAGCGCCCGCATATATATATATACATATAAACAAATGAGAGAATAGGCACGAGAGAAAGAAAAAAGACAGTAGGGAAAAGATGATTAGTCGTAGAACAATTATGTCTTCCTTCGTTTCGCAATGTGCTCGAGGATGCGAATCTCCCGGAAGAATAATATAAATCCAACCCACAAAAGTTAATTAATCATTTTCCATCGCGTTCACATTTTCACATTAATATATATCCATAACTGATCCAAATATAATTAACAAAATAAATACAATGACACATTTAATTTACCGAGGTAATATAAAATATAAAGAATAGAATGATACAAGTAAATTATAAAAATAATATATTGATTTATTTGTATTTTTATTGTTCGGGTGGGAAATAGGTATCCGACAATTTTTCATATATGATAGAATGAAAATTTCATAGATTCCAATCAAAAATATCTACAAATATACTCACACGTTTCACTATCACATTCAGTCTCATTCTCTCCCTTTTACTCAAACGCTATTTGTAATTTTCATTATCTCGACATAAAGGAACACATTTAACCACCATAGCACGTATAAAGCTAATGGGGACGCTCGCGCGAGACCAACTTGGATCGTCCAATGGGAATAGTCATTTTCGTATAGGGCGCACCAGGTGGATGGTTTTCATATAATCTATATATATATATATATTTATTGTGAAGCAGAGAAAACTAATATATAGTACCAAAGTCATGAGAGAAAAAAGATTCATCCAATGGCTTTTGTTTGTTGATTCCGTTCGTGCTTTCATATACGTCGTTTCATATATATAAACTTGACAACAATTTTCGGAAATCTGACAAAATTGGTTGGCAATGCTGGTCTAAATGTGGACTCACCCCAAAACGTGGCCATTTATTGGCTACTTTAGGGTCGTTTCTATGCGCGACACATTTTCGCTAAATAACGCGTGAACGTCCAGTCATCTCTGCATTTTTCTCTTTTACTCTTACACTAAACTATACCACCCTCATATATGACATCTCTATTTCGGCTTTATTTTCTAACGCGACAATATGGTGAAAATATGCAAGTTAAATCCTTCATGAATTTCTAACCTATTACGAAATAACAGACTGAAAATTGTCCAGTGAATTGTGTAGATGCACACAAAACTGAATAAAGGGGATATAAAATGAAGAAATAAATAAATAAACAAAAAAAAATGGTCATAATAATTATTGGTTAACGATAAATATTTTTTAGGTAAGTATTAAAAATATTCTCATCTCATTCTCATCACAATGAAATTATTTCAATTATTGTGTAAAGCAATTTGCAACCTGTCGTAATTTAAGCGTATTGCATCATGTATTTTTGGTCATCGCACACAAATATCACATTGTATTGAGATAAGAGTTTGAAAAGAAAGATCATCCATATGGAAATCAAATCGAGGAAACAGAGAGAAAGGGTTTACATGAGAATATATATATGAACAAAAGCGAATACAGTTTGAAAGGGTTGTGCGTCCCCTCCATCATTAAGAGGTGGGGTAATACCCATTCGAGTGTAATCGGGCTCGCAAAACTCCATCACACTTTGCTAATAGAGCCCGCGAGGGAACGAACGGATGGATGGGCCTCGGTGGCTTCATGGGCGGTACTATAACAGAGTTTTCAACTCACTTCGTCTGTCTCACTCGCAACACATACTCGTTTCCTTCACTCCTTCCCTTCATTTACTCCTACTGTATTATATCATTGGGTACATGGGTGTAAAAGTAAAGCAATACGAAAGTGTATCAATATGCACTTCAATTACCAATCGAGGCATTGACTGGATTGCATTTTATATTTATTTTACCTTCAGAGTAATTTGTCTTCAATAGTACATAAATGCTTTTATATGTTTATAAATATATGTACTGTCTGTATACAAGTTTATACATATATATATATATGTACAATGTACATATATAAGGCGTGCACTTCTAATTACTTCATGGCTGGCGCATGAAATAACCATTAGCTCCGTCGCAAATTTATCTGCAATCGAGACGAGTTCTCTTTCGTTTCAATGTATCAGAGTTTTTATCTGACCAGGGTGCACGAACCATCACGTAAACGTGTCGGTGCACGAAGGAAGAAAATAAAAAGAGAATAAGAGTGTGATGGGTGTGTGTGTGTGAGTTTATTTTTGTTCCGTATTTGTATGAGGATCACTAAAAGAGAGAAAGAATGAGTGCAAGAGACACGATCAGGTGGCGAGGCAATCAAGATTATCGGTAGAGAGAAACAAACCGGAAACTGGTAGCGCAAGCGCACGAAACTCCTTCATCACTTCTTGAGCAAGGCAGTCATTGTTGTTTATATTTATATATATTAGGGTGTTTCAAATTTAAATTTTTGTTTCATTTCATTGAGGTCAACACTTAAGACATTAGCTGTTGACTAAAAAATAATCCTCCCAAAGCATGAATGCTGTAGGTCAATATTTAGAATCTCCAAAAACGATTTTTTCTAATAAAAAAACTCCAAAATCATATCAAACAAAAAAAAGGGGGAAATTTTTTTTGTGCATATTCAAAAATAATCTTATTTTCTCTTTTAAAACATGTTCCCAAAAGATGAACTCTGTAATTCAACATTTAGAAGTTCCAGCGATGATTTTTACCACAAAAAAATCATTTTAAGCACTTCTCTTCTCCTATTTTTCCTATTTGTCTCTCTTTTTTCCCTTCCACCACAAAAATAAAAATAAAACGTCTCAACGTATCTTTCCTTTTTTTATTATTATTATTTTTTTTTCTTTTTCATCGTCGTTTTCACTTTTTAGTTGAAGTTTCTAAGTGTTGTGAAGAAAGAAGAGCCAAAAAAAAAACTTGATGTTGAGATGATAGTTAGATAGTTGACAGGGCAATTTTAAAAAAGGGGTGGGTTATATAAACCCTCCCTTTCCTCCTGCTTCTTCCTCGCTCTACCCTAACTAGAGTAAATAGACGAGTTCGGACGGTAGTGTGGACGGCTTAGTAGTCGCGATGGCACACCTGTGGAGCAAATTTACGAAATGTTTACGAGCGCTTGACGGGCAAAGGGGGAGTAGAGCAAACAGTTCTCTCTCCCTCTGTTTCCTTTTCTCACCTCTACGTTTCTCACCCAGTCTCATAGTATCACCCTTGTGCCACTTCCACATAGAATGCCGCGTCATTCGGTATTATTACATCGTTGCTATCACCATCACGCGCGCTCGAGGAACCATCGCGTTGGGGATTCCTCGGTAAAATAATTTGCTCAGCTGCTTTCAGAATACACCGATCTACTCATCCACAAGTATATAATGTGTATACTTCAACTACATAAACATAAACACAGGTCTTTTTTTTATCAATGTATATAATGCGTATATAAAATTATTTTGTTTCATTTCTTAACTGTGTATTCTTCCAACTCACAATAAAACCATTTTACATCGCACCTTCAACATTTTAATGTATCCAATTACATATTAAAAAATATATTCTTCATTCATTTTTACAGTTATTGCTGTTTAATCATAAAACCTATATGAATTTGATAATAAAGTCATTCATCATATTGAAATATATAAGTTATGAATGAATCTATTCTTGAGTAATCATCATTTCACGTTAATGATAATTATGGACACTACATCGGATACGGATAGATTTAATAAATCTTTATTGTGTATATTTATGTCTCTTGTTATTGACATAGTAATAAAATGATAATAATAATTATAATAAATTTCCGAGTGAATGAATAATTTACGTCATTGACCATTTTTTTTTTTTTTTTTTTTTTTAATAATAAATGAATGACTTTTACTGTAATATTATACTCTTGGTAAACTTGTTGCATACATACACATCCACCAAGTATCTTGCCACCCACATGGACCTTGTTAGTGCGGCTATTCAACCACCCAGAAACTGAGAGAGACTCAATATTGTGGATATAGCTTGGCTTCATTATCGAAAATAAAAGCTCGTGTGCGCGCGTGTCTAAGGCAAACAGAAAATGGATCGTTTCATTGGCGGTGGTGCTGCCAACCGCACAATGGCGTCTCTCTTTACCGTCTTTTTTTTTTTCTCTCTTTTTTCGTGGTTATAACTTCAAGAATATCCACATGGTGTGCAACAAGAGAGATCGAGTGAAAGAAACAAAGACATGATGAGAGTGAGTGTGCATGGGTTCGTCTTACTCTCAACTTCTCTTACTACTGCGATGGTTTTTTTTTATTTTCTTTTTTTTTTTTATTTTGACTTTCATCGTGGATAATATGGCATGGATGAGACCACATTGGTCAGAGAAGATATAACAGGAGCTAAATTATAAAACGATTGAGTTAACTGAAGCGTCCTCTTGGCAAACTGGTTTCATATATATAACCCTATGTGCGGGCCGACTTTTATGGTCCTTTGAAATATACGCTATCGAATCTCTGTTTCATCAGACACATGCGGGACATGAATATGACAATTATAAAGAGTCATCAAATTGTGTTGAATTGCAATAATAGAAATGAAAATAAAAATTTCAATTTAATTATGATAATAAATTTCGGTTGAATATAAGAAAATCGAAAAAAATATGCAATTATTTTGGTCGAGTGCAAGAAAATATTTATGCGTGTTTGACACGTGGAGAAAAATTGTTGTGGCAGTTTGAAAATGGAAAATAAAAATAAAAAAACGTTGTATGAAGAAGTGTAGGGTGGATATGGGTGGTGAGACTTCGGAGGGTGGAGAGCAATGACCCGTGAACCACTGGCACGACGTAATGACGCGAGTCGCCTTTCAAAGATTGCATCGTACGAAAAGTACTGTGGTTTCAATCTAATGCTTATTCATCCTTCTTACTCATTCATTGCTTCATTCCACTGTTTTTCCCATTACCTTTTCTCATTCACCCCCGCAAACACTCACGATGTACTTTCTACTTGCGTATATAATAGTTTGTAAAATCAATACGACAATTTGAAGAATCTGAATTGGATTTTATCGATTAAATAGTGAAATATAAATTATTTAAATAATAACCGACACGGGCTATTATTATTTACGGTGAATTCATTTAATTGCGTTATATTTGCTTGCACGACTTAAGAAAAGACTCAGTATGCAGTACATGCTGAAGGAAACAAATAAGAAAAAGGGGAGAAAAAAAAATTGAAATGAAAGAAATAGAGATGATGAAGGAGGGATTTTATTCTTAGCTTCAGGCAAAAGACATTTGCGGACTCACTCTGCCCTTTTACTGAGTATTTCATTCAGTATCCTTGGAATTACAAAGGACTGAGTATTTTTCTTTTTTTTTTTTCTTCTTTATTATATATACGTGTACTTATATTGCTACGGGAAATTACATGGAAATATATTATTCGTCGGCAATAAGAGTGATGGGTGATTGCCGTGATGATAGAATTAAAGAGATACCTCAACTACTGTATATCACAGTCTATGGGGTGAAATAACTTGAAATAAATATGAAACTGTATTATATATACATATATGGTGGAGTAAAAAAAAAGCAATGAAAAATGAGAGTTTGGTGAGTTGTGAAAAAAGATGGAAATAGAAATGAAACTTTTAAAACGGTTTTGATTTGATTCCCGGGGACTTGTCCTGTTTCCTCTTCACCGTCACTACCACCACCATCACCATCATCACAGTAGTCGCACAGTGTATTTAAAGTTATAAGAACCAATTTAAAAATCGTATTGCAGATACCAATCCGCCTTGAGGGGGCTAAGGAAGTCGACTCATATTATATCCTTTTTTTTATTTTTTATTTATTTTGTAACTCCCTCTTTTATTTCATTTCTTTTCTTTAGCCGCGACTTTCACTATCTCTCAATCTTTTCTGTGATATTTTTTTTTTTTTTTTTTTTTTTTTTTTTTTTTTTTTTTTCAGACAATTTCTTTTCCTTTTGGCCCCACACTCACTCACTCATTGGATTGCAAGAGGGTGGTGAATATATGAAAGAGTCATGATAAAGTTAAATCTCAAAATCTTAGTTAAAAGAAGCAATTATAGAACGATTGATGTACACAAAAATTTAATTCTATTCTTTCAAACTTCGACATTTTATTTTACAGCAATTTTTTTTTATTTATTGTAATTTGAAGGGATGAAAATCAGCAGAATTTAGATGAAAAAAAATTAAGAAATCGATTGAAAAAAGGGAAAATGAAAATTTGAGTGACAACAGATTTTTCGAATACAATCCCCAATGACCAATTGTAATTTTATTGAAATAAAACAAACCGTTTCACCAATGTTAAATTTTGATTGATGGACACGCCAAATCGCATATCCGTTGATATAGTTCATCCATTGGGTACTACTACTCTCATTCTGTATAACTCCAATACAAATATGCGAGTATTCGTATAAATACAGAAACGGGAATTACACGTGGATACACGAGCAGTGTATGAACAGGAGACAGGGTGGATTAGCCAAACTCTGTATGAGACAGCACATACGCCGATGAAATACAAATAGTTATCCCCTACAATTCTTCATACAAATCATTTATAAATAAAGTACACGTATATTTGTATATATACCTATATATATGTATACAATATTCCCTGAAGTATACGCATGAACACCCCCGTAAAATATACTTTCTATAACGCTTGCACATACGCGTGTCTGCACGTGTCGGGAACTTTCCACTTGGCAAAAAACATGACAGAAATCAATCAATATGTATTATTTATCAATCCATAATTGTTCCTGATATATATATTGACATTTTAATTTATTCAGTTCACAAATTTTTTTTCTATCTAAAAGAACAAGAGAAGAATAAAGATGATGTAATAATTTTTATTATAAATAAAATAAGACTAGAATAAGAGAAAACAAATGTGTCCGACGTGAATGAAATAACTACGTTCATATTAGTAACGTCAATTCGTGTATTATTGTGACTATGAAAATTCTGGTCCGTATTGCCCAGCAGTTCATCTTGATGTTGAATTGAGGGACAGAAAGTGAGAAAAACAGGGAGAGCAAGAAATGAGACAGAAGTAGTGAGTGCGAGGATGAGGATGGCCGGAGGATCATTGGGGTTGAAGGCAGTAGCGCGTTTGCAGATCCTCTATCGGGCGTTTCAACCCCCCGCAATTCCTCGCGTATCCAAAGCCATAGTCTCCCTCCGCTTTCCCGTATACGTACAACAGCGACGGTGATGGTTTTGGGGGTAGTGGCAGGCGGCGCAAGGCAGATAAGAGAATTGCACTGTCAAGCCAGAATGATATATTTGACCAACATTTCCATATAACCCCAGCAGAGGCGCTCGCGCACATCACGATGATTCTCCTTATACTCCCTTATATTCTTTCTACTTGCTTATATTTCGTTTTTCATTTCTTTTTTTTTTTTTTTTTTTTTTTTTTTTTCGTTTCATTTTCTCTTTTGCTTTCAATTCAATTACAATTCTGTCGTTTCTATTATTATTATTTTTTCTTTTCTCACAATTGTTTGTCATTTAAAAAAATTAAGATACTCTCTCCGTGTAATTTGATGTAATGTAAAAATTATAATAGAGAAAAAAAAAAAAAATTGTCTTCAGTTCTTCGTTCATAATTTTTCATCCCTTTGTATTTGTTTGTGTGTTGGTGTTTTTTTTTTTTCTTTTTCTTTTTTTTCTCTGTATTACATTTAGAAAAATATGGAATATAGTGAAGAGACAACATGAAGAATAGAATGGAAATAGAGGAGGACGTGGGTTGAAAAGGATGAAAGGCGACCAAGAGAGTGTGGAGTGAGAGAAGATGAAGAGAGGAAGAGAAAGAAGAATAGACGCGACAGAATGTTGAGATTTATAGAAACATTGTTTTGTACTCGCGGTTATATTTGAAAAGTGAGCACGCGACTATAAACCTCTGGCGGTATGCCATTGTTGCCATTGTTGAAGTGGAACATATAAGATAAAGAACAAACTCTGTGAAAATTATTCAAGAAAAGTAAATAGAAGAGGAGAGAGAGCAAGAGTTAAATATATAAATAATTCATCAAGTTTATAACTAATATTTAAATAAAATCAAGTGAATATAATGACTAAGAAACTTTAGTTAAATTTAATATTTGAAATAAAATATTTCGTATGTCGGTATTTCCATAATAAAATTAAGACATAGTTGGATAAATAATTTACAAATGTAAAAAGATGAGAATATTTGATTAGAAAATCGAATTATAATGATCGAATATTCATCATGAAATTTTTTTAAATTATGTAAATATCATTTTCATCAAGGGAATTGAGAAATATTTATCGTGATTACAATTTAATGAGCGCCAAAAAAAAAAAAAAAAACAAAATCGGAAACGTAAAAAAAAATTAATAATAATAATAATAACAAATAATAGAGGAATATTGTAATTTATGAGTTTTTGATTAAAACGAAAATCAAGATGAAAAATTTCTATATGGTATATAAATATAATATAAGGAAGAATAGAATAAAATGATGGTTATATAGCGAAAGCAAGTCTCTCACCGGTGGGCTTTAAAAGGAAGACAGAGAAGGTCAAGAGATGTACGGCGATATTATCTTTTATATCATATAGCGCGCCATTGCGACCACCTGCCGGGCACTGCGTGTGTTAATTTGAATCGAGAGAGATTACGCAGCGACTCCCTGTCGCGAGCAGCCATTTTGTATCAAAAATGTCGATAAAAGAAATCACAAAATCCAAATCTCAAATTTAAAAGCCATTTTCCTCGTCACCTTTTTTTTTTTCTTTTTTATTTCATTTTTTTATTTTGTTTATTTTTTTTCACTGTCTCACTATATTATTTTACTTAAATTAATTTTATTATTTATCACTGTATTCTCATATTACTAATTATACTCACACATATTTTCATAATCATTTCTGATCGTGGCATGTATTTCCACGTTAAAACAAAAAAAAAAAAAAAATTCGAAAATTCGTGTTTATATTCACGTCAACGCGTTGATTTATCGAACGATTTCCGCAAGATAGAAACTAAGAAATCGCAATATGTTCCAACGTGGCCGCGTAAGAATGATTTAGCGATCATGTCCATACATGTACAGTACACACACACATATGCTCAGATAATATATATCCACTCAAATATCACGCGGTCCTCTTTTCCTTCCTTCTCCACTTGGCGTCATCGCGCTTCACACGCACGAAAGAAGAAAAATCGCGATGCATCGAGAGTCCAATGTAATTTTGCCTGGTTCGTATCTCTCTTCCTCACCCTCACCCTTACCCTTAGCCTCTCACTCTTGCTCTTTCTTTTTCTCTCATGCCACATCTCTCGCTTGGTGTCCGCACCCCATAAATAACTTTGAATCATCGTCGATTCGCCCGTGCGTTCAACTCGTGCAACATACTCATGAAACACATATACCCCACTCTCATAAACATATATATATATATGGGTGTATATAAATACATAGCCATGCACTGTTGATTTGATATAATCCGTTGAATAGTTATCTTTGTATGAGCACTCATGTCTGATGAAATCCGTTAGATTCTCTGGAGCAATTATGTATACAACGTAGCTAATTCGTCATTTAACAAAAGACTCAATCACCGTAAAGTCAATCGATGATCAATCGTACATTCAATATACTACACATTTACATTTATGTTGCTTTATTATTAGAAAATAGAAGAGAGGAAGTGAGAACATTTCAATACGCGATGAAGTTTCTCTATGGTTTCATAGTGGTAATGTTATTGGACACGAATGTATACCACAATCATTTGTCGTTGATATATTTGGACAACAGACATACCGCGAAAATGTCGGTCATAATAGCACAAACAATCAAATACTCGTGAAGGCGTATCGTGAATTGTTCTATTTGTCTTTGCGGAAAACTCGAGTGGACATTGGTGTGTCATACTCTCAACGATCCACGCAATTTCAAACCACGCGAATGAGAGTTACGTTCCTGAAGTCGTGATATGATTGAATGCTGAATGTTGTAGAGAAAGATGAACGTATCTAACAATTGTTTCATACACGGCCGATTAAACGATCATTGTACGATTCCTATACGATATATCGCAACTGTGACGGTGCAACTACTCGCGCTATAGTCACGTGGTTCACCATAGAATATTGTCTCTATATACAGCATTGTCCACGGCATTGTCGTAGAGAGTAATTTCACTCTGCGTCATCACCACCTACCCCTGTGCCATACAGCAATCACATCCGTAAACTATACAATTGCAATATCGGTTTATTTTACGTCCATCCATCATTTATTTCCGATAGTTATAAAATATATTTTTTCATTTTTTTTTTCCTCATTCAAATTATTTTTGCGTTATATTATTTATTTAGCGAAATTCATAATTTAATTTGTCTTTTTTCTTTCTTATATTGAATAGAAGTTTATTATTTTTTTATTGATTTAATATTCGCATTTTCTTGTTGCTCGTGTTCTGTTTATTCTTGTTATTTACACGTGAATGAACAAATTATGTCTAGAAGAATATTCATTTTTTTTTTTTTTTTTTTTTCACATTAATGTCAAGTGAACTGCGAGATTGCCATCGCGATCTGTCATATATTGACATTGGTGTGTGTTTGTATATTTTGAGAGGGTAAAAAGTTGTGGGAATAAGATAAAAATAAGAATGAAAAAAAAAAAAAAAAAAAAAAAATGGTCGATCGATTGTAGTGATGATAGAAGTGGTGGATGAAAATACGGAGGAAAGATTCTTTGTTTTGAGTATATTTCAATGGTCAATTGTAGGAAACTGCCTATTTTCTTCTGTCCAGTCTCTCTCGCTTCGTCAATTCGACATCAACGAGTGAAATTCGACTTTTTATTTTTTTTATTTTTTTATTATTATACCGACATAAATCCCTTCGTCCAGACTATCAGATTGTTGTTTTCTTTACTACATCTGTTCAGTTTTTTTTTTGTTTTTCTTTTTACATAAATGTCAGTGAGGGATGAGACAAGGAATTTATTATTTTTTTTTTTTTTTGTATTTTATTGTACTCGAATGAGGGTGTTCAGAATCGCGACGTGGAAGAGATTGAAATCATTTGGCTTACCAATTCGCCGAGGTAGATTGGAGTTTCACATATTTTTTTTTTTCTTCTTATTCTATTTCAACTGCACTTATCAAAGTACTCACCTGAAACACACAAAAATAAAAAGAAACTTATTATTATTTTCCAAATTTTTTCACATTAAATTCAACTTGAGAGATATAAAAATTTTTTCAATCATATCAATTTAATGTGGCATGATATTTTTGTAATTTGAGATTCGTGTTAAAGAAAAAAATTGCAAATTTTTATTTTTTTCTTCACTTTTTTTTTCACTTTTTTTTATTTTTTTTTTTTTTTTAGCTGCAATTTTTAAACAGTCCTGATACATTACATACACTGTATTTTCATGTGAAAATATATATATTTATTCAAAAACACCCCAAGACATTATGTATAGTGTGCCTTTGTCATGTTTTGTTGTGAATTTATCGCGTCCCGCGAGAAATATGAAAACTGGTTTGCCATGCAAACATGACCCTGGCAGGGCCACCAACGAGATGAGATCTTCAGTATTGGATAAAGAACATGTTTGCTCTGGCTATCAAGGTCTATTATTCCAATGTGTGTGTACAATCAAAAGAATCGATTAATTAATAAATCAGTCATATTGGATGTATAAATGTATGAACGATAATGAACATATAAAATCATTTTATTAATTTAAATAATTTCTCCTGTTATTGACCTCTGGACAACGCGAAAACAAACTGAATACAATAAATATAAAAAAAAAAAAAAATATAAAAAAAGATTTTTTTGTTTTACGTTTTCTCAAATTTATTTATTCATATATTTTCATTATTTTTATTATTTTTATTCATTTTCTTTTATTATTTTATCATTATTATTTTTTTTTTTTTTTGGGACGACACGTGTTGGCTTGTCGAGAGATTCCGATTGCCGGAATATCACACACGACCCAACTTATATCAGGTTGCCAACGTGGATATCGCATTCTTCGACATTCCATCTCGAGAAAGCCTTCAATCGTAAAATGGCTCAAGCCTTTTTCACCCCCCCCCCCCTTCCTTCTTCCCATACCTTTCACCCACCCCTCATTTTTTGTTTTATTTTGATTCACATCAGTGGAATTTATTCAATTGCTGATGGCGATTTAAGTGAGAAAGAATTTAACAAAATAAAAGTCATTTAGAGATATTTAGTGATATATATTTTTTTTATTTCTTCATATACCGATATATGAAAAAGAGGAGGGTGAAAAAAAAAAAAAAATATACGATGTTAGTAGAGAATAATAATTTATTGGAACGTGTAATCAGAACGATATCGATTTCAAGGAATAATGACATGCGATTGAGAAATGTTTGATCCAGCGACTCACATTATGCACAGACTCGCTCATTTTATCGATGACAATGATCGTGAATAACAATGTTATATCATCGGATTAATGATTTGTTTTATTTTTTCACATTAAAGTTTCGCACATGAACATTGGATGAAAATTTTTTTTTGCTTTATTTCAACCACATCCAACCCTAATCTATCAAAAAAAAAAAAAATAATAATAAATAAATAAATAAATAAATGAATAGAAAGAAATTTGCTGAAATATTCAAATATAATTCAAAAGTAGAGAAAAAAAAAGAAAAATTCAAGAAATTCCTTTTTTTATCTTCTCATACCAATTTTTTTTTTGTTTTTTATTTTTCGTGTTTCCTCATACGTCCAAAATTCAACTTTGTGATACATTCACGTCAGAATTCCGTTCGTTCCACAAATAATTGCCAGGAAAATTAGATGGTGAAAAAAATAATAATAATAATAATAATAAAATAAAAGAAGAAAGAGGAAAGAACGAAAAATGAGAGAAAAAAAATTCCGAGGACTTCACGAGCGGGCTATTATTACTGTGATCGCATAGGAAGAATGAGAAGTAGCTATGTGAGAAACGATAGAAGAACGAATATACGGACAGTAGTACGTAGTTACTAGACCGACGGAGATGCAAGAGAGGAGTATAGAACGCAAGAGAACCCCCTACTTACGTAATTTTAAATTAAACTGTGACGTTTTCAAATTAACGTTTTTGCCCGTTCGCGCTCGTGCCTCTTTTCTCGGTTTCTCATTCTCTCATTCTCTCCTTCTTTCTCTCTCTCTCGATTTCGCCCTCCACTGAGGTCGCTAGACGCGAGGCAGGAAACTTGCAATATTACAGCGGGGGGTGGTGATGGTGGTAGTGGTGATGGTGGTGATGGTGGTGGTAGAAATACGGTAGAGAAAAGGGAACGAACGTGGGAAGGATCGTGGGCGAGAGGAAAAGAGAAAAAAACAGCAGAGAGGGGTTTTTCGCCGGCGCGCGTAATTTAGGTACCAGGAAATTGGTTTTCTCGACAATGAAATAGAAGAATGTGATGTGGGTGTGTATGGGGTAGTTGAAAGGATAGGAATGAGAGGAAAAGAGAGACGTGAGAAAATAAAAAAATAAAATAAAATAAAACCGAGTATATGAGACATATATAGAGAAGAAAAATCTCGTCGTCGCTCATGTACTTACAATCATCCACTCGCGTTCGTCTCTTTATTATCAAACCAACGTATACATATATATTATATATTATATATTATATATGAAAGCCGAATGGTGAAAAGAAAGAGAAAAAATGAGAAAGAAGAAAATAATAGTAATAAAGAAAAGAGAAAAGCTAATGTGAGACGTGAACAATAATTTTATGAGACATTTGACGGATTTAGACTTCAAGAAAATGAGAACTATTATGAGAGAAAAAAATAAAAAATAAAATAAAAGAATATGATGATTGTGATGGAAGAAGAATTCATTATAATCGTCTTTTTATTACTGTTATACGACACTCTAAATTTCGTCATAATTTATTCCTGAAGAATAAAATGGATTATAAAATTAGTAACATAAATATATTGCTATCATCATCCAATGCATTATTATCATGGCAATCATTATAAAATGATTTTGCAAGAAAAAAAAAAAAGTTCGAAATAAAAGAGGAAACGACACATGAGTGCGGTTTTGCATCGTTGACTTCGTAATTATCTTGCTTTGGTCAAGCATCCTGTAAACCCAGTATTATTATCCAATGCGTGTGTATTTTTTTATATACTTTTATCCATTCAGGCCATGGTGAATTCGAATAAGAAAAAAAAAAAAAAAAAAAAAAAAAAAAACCAATCCAAACCAAAACGAAACAAAACAAAATAAAATAATCGGTAAAGAGGAAGAAAGAGTTTCATTTGTAATTATTCGTCAAGCCTGAATAAAACACAAGCCACCGATCCGTATATATAACGCGATCCACTCTCATATCCTTCCGTCCTTGGGGCTGTCAAGTGAGCTCACCCGTACGTCAACTAGATTGACATGGGAAGACACCACGTGTTGGTGTTTCTCCACTGTCCCTTCTCACCCACTCATCCCCTTATCCATGTGGTTACCATGTTCTTTGCCACACTCTCTTTAATTCTAAAAGTATATATTCTCAACTACAAACAACATCACCACCACCACCACGCACGGTCCGCCAAATGCTAGTTACGATTGTTCGGAAATTCACCAAGTCATGCGAACATTTGTACGTACATGCACATGAGGAAGCGGTGTATTAACGTTCATCGCCCAAGCAACAATTTTCATAGTCATGCAATCATAATCAGCCAATATATATATATATGAGGTAAGGGTAACAATGAGAAAGGTGAAAGGGATAATAGTTTTCTCAAAAGTACAACACGCACACGACCCTTAATATATACTTACACCTATGTACGTATTCATGTATATATATCTCGAATACTTGATGCATCAAGATTATTTGTAAAAATATTTATTTTTACAGTAGTGATTATTTTTTATATTTTTATCGTTGATAATTAAACTTTGGTACTTTTACTTATGATGGATGTAGGGGAAATGAATGAAAAAAAAAAAAAAAAAAGAATGATAATTGAGATTTTATTTTGATCGATTAATGTATATAAATATAAAATGTTGGGAATCTTGAATTACATGCGTATGTGTGAGTATATATATATATATATTTTAAAAGTTTCCTGGCTACCGATTATACCCATCTGGCATATAATAATGAAAGTCTCGTATTTGCGCACGCACGTACAGGTGAAATGGTTTCCACCCTTCGCACTTAAATATAATATCTCTCTCGATTTCATCGATTCACCGAGAAACCGCAAGAAGTAAGTTTGACTTTTGTCAAAGGGGACGGATCAAAAGTAAAATATATTATCCAAACTATTATATAATACAAGAGAATGAATGAAAAAAAAAAAAAAAAAAAAAAAAAAATGAAAAAAATTGTGAAATGAAAGCTGAAATTATATCCAAATACACAAAGTCAAAATATATTGTGGAAAGCGATTTATATATACTGCGGTTAACCACATAACATAACGCTAATACGATTGTATTGTATGTGAAGGGTGCGGTGGTAAGTTTATGAGGTGAAACACAGAACAATGGAAGAAGGTGGTCGATAGTCATGCGAGTTGACGTGTCGACATGTCCTGTAACTATTTATTTATAATTTTATTTTTTATTTTTTATTTATTTATTTTTTTTTTTCACTCTTCTCCACTCCACTTACACAGACAGATAAGTGCATCTGATTTCAGTATAAATTCCGGAAGTGGTATTGAATTTTCATTATTATGTCTACTGACATTAAGCAAATTATACTGTCAACAATTTTAAATTTAATTGAAAATACATACATACATACACACACAAGGACTTTTATTCATCAGGCAGAATGTCACGAACAAAATGTAGAAATAAATGAATAAAAATAGACAAAACAGTGATACATTGTATAAGCAGATTGGTAGATTGAATTTCCATTAAATTCATTTGAACCAAGAGAAACACTATAATAAGAGAATCCATTTCCATTCACGTCACACTGGTGTACATTCACGTCCCCTTACATTCCACCTTGGATAACTCTCTCACATATATACACAAATGTATACACATAGAGAGAAGAGCTTAATGCATTGCACAATAGATCAATTACATACATTAGTGGGCCGAACAGACTCTGAGCAAGTCTAATTCTCTCTCTTTCTCTCACTCTCTCTTACTCCATTCTATTCTCGTACTTCTCTCATACTCATTTGCTATCTCATTCTATTCGCACCCCGAGACGATATCGATATCGCTCTGGCATCGCTTTACCTCCCCGGAGACACTCGAGCTCAACGTACGATGAATGGAACTTCTAAATTATTACGACGCACAAGTCTGAGTATATATATATATATACATATACATACATACATATATATATATGAGTATGTTTGAATGTGCGTCTTGACCTAGCCTCACATATTCATTATTACTTCCATATAGCCCAGTAATCGTGAAACTATTCAACGCTATAAAATAAGTTGTTTCAGTTCAACATTCATACCAGCTGGATAATTACGTGCATTCCAACGATACTTAACAATTATATCAAACATATGTTCAATGAGTGGTACGATAGTAAATCTGAATGAGCAAATTGTTAAAAGAGTAGCGGGAATATTAAACTTCCATCGATTTTGCGCACGTTTTTACAACACACGCGACGTTATCGTGATAAACATCATCGTTATAGTCTATTGGAGAATAAGTAAAGCAAATTTTTATATGAATACATATGTATGTGTATGTACGTGTGTGTGTGTGTGTGTGAGAGAGAGAGAGAGAGAGAAAGAGATAGAGGAAGAGGAAAAAAAAATGTTTGTATCACAGGAGAAAAAAAATAAATAAATAAATAAAAACGAGTTGAATATACTTCGATGAAATCGTATACCGCATGTGCTTACACTTGACCAATATAAATGATGTGCAAGGCAAAGTCACTGAGTGCACAAGAGTCAGAGTAAAAGAGAATAAGAGGAAGAGAGAAAATAGTAAGCCGCGTAACGTGAATTTATGCATCAGAGCGGAATTTCGTTTGCTGAAGAGAGAATAAAAGAAGTTGAATGTGCGATAAGCTCCCTCTCTCTCTTTCTCTCTCTCTCTCTTTTTGCATTGCTTCCACATGATGTAGATGTCTCAAGCAGCTAACAATAACCAAAAGAAGTGTGTGAAAGAAAAGGAAAGAAAATATATATATATGTGTGTATGTGTGTGTGACGACGACAATGCAAATGAACAGAGTGCATGAAAAGTGAGAAAGAGAGGGATAGGATGAGAAGAGTAAAGAGAGGCATGCGAGTCAGGCTATCGTAAGTTAGGGTGATGGTGGTGGAGAAGGTTAGCCGCGCAGACATAAAGTTCTAGACTTACGATGCGAGATCCCCGATAGCTCCACGCGATGGGCATGAAAGCATTGAAGAAACAAAAAAAAAAAAAAAAAGCAAATAATAAGAAAAAAATAATAATGAAAAAAAAAAATAATAAAAAAAAAAATAAGTCGCTGAGACAAAATGCAAGCGCATATACACCACGAACACGTTTCTACCATCGACTTTTTTTTTTCTCCTCCCTTCTCTTCTCTCCACCCTACATTTTTTTTTTTTTATCTACATATATATATTTATTTTTTACGCATCGACAGAGATCCCCGCAGCGACCAACCTGTCTGTCCAACGCCGTCTCTCCTGTACATTCATTTTTACCCTGTCTCAACTCACGTTGGTTTGTCCCGCTACGAATATAACCGATAATACCTTTACTTCTCCTTTTTTTTCTATTATTATTATTATTATTATTATTATTATTATTATTATTAATATAACATTTCCTCAATTTGGTCTTGATAACCTCAGCAATCTCGCGCGTCAGTAGTCGCTTGCACACGCAAAAGGAGCTTTGAGCCAATTCGTTTTATCAAGATCCTTATCATGAGCGCGTTAAAATCCTCGAATAGCATAGAAGAAGGATGATCAGGTCCAAGATGATGTCGGAAAACGCGAAAAAAAGAAAAAAAGGAAAAAAGGAAAAAAAAAAACAGGATAAAGAAAAAATATACGAATGAGGTGAAGGAGGAGGTGAGCGAGCTGAATTGAGAGGGAGTGGCCGACATCACTCGGACACTGTGGCGTGTCCGATTCCAAATACATATATACATATATATATATGCATTAGGTATATAAGTAGATTGTCATGAAGACCGTGTCGGAGTAGACTGAAGACAAGCGTAAAAAGCTCGAGTTCTTCATGCATTTATATATACATGGACATATAATATACATAATTTTTTTCTCCTTCGTGATAATGATGAGCCATGTTTACACTGAAAAAATCCTCAGGGGGTGAATCAGTTGGACGATGGAGCACGAGTTGGCGCACACAGTGAATAGACGAATGAATGTGATACAGAGCGTACGACTCCTTTCTCATGTAAATACGATGTTGCTTGCGTGTAAAGTTGAGTGACCAAGACGTGTATATGTGGCACAATGTAGCGCCGGAACATCATGAACCCTCCTGGGGGGGGATTTCATGTACATATGAATACATCACATACATTCATATAAAATGTATACGCTTATAACTTTTAGAATATGAAAGAAGAGTCAAATGATGGTAGTGGTGGTGGTGGTGATTGTGATATGCTGTGTTGGCGGTGGAGGTGGAGAAGAAGAGTGACCGTAAAATATATCAGCCGCTGTGTGACTTGTCTTGGGCAACCACAAATCACGCGACCCCCCGTCGTTGCACATGGTGTGGGTGTATACCCTTATGCATCTATACAGGACCCGTAGCTCCGCGTTATATGTACGTGAAGAAAGAGAGAAAAATCACCGAGGGAAAAAGGGGATATATAAATATATATATATATATATTTTTTTTTTTTTTTCAATTTTTTTTCTCGTGAATGGAGTTGAGAGAAACTCGCATGATCATATGTTCGCTGTTTTCAATAAAATTAATAATAGTAATAAAATAAAAAAGAGTTGATTATTACTATTTTATTTATTTATTATTTTTTTTTTTTTTTCGATATAAGAAATAAACAGATGAATCAACCGAACAAATGATGAAAGAAATAAAAGAAAAAAATTATAATATAAACCACATAATTAAAAATTTTTTCTCATTAAACTCACTCAATCGATCATCGGTGTTATTTAATAGTTGAAAAATATTCAAGAAAATTATATACTAGAAAAACGTTGGAATTTATATGAATAATATTAACGAGGCTTTCATTATAGAAGGAACGAACTTTTTCTCTATCCATCTCTCTTCAACAATTGTATAGAAGGCAACGTGGCTTTGAGAATGAGTGAAAAGTGAAAGAGATGAAGGTATATAGCCCTTTCAGGGTTGGCTTTTGTTGAAACACCAAGTGAGCAAGGAAATAATACCCAATGGAATGTGACCCGTACACCTTATAGACATATGTGTGGATCAACACAAAGTCAAAAGAGCATACAGAAAGAGAGAACCAGGGGAAAGGGGCGTGGGAGGAAGAGAAGGGAGAGATTATTGTATAAAAGGATATATATATATATATATATATAACGATGTGAAACATCTCACAAAAGACAATGTTCCATTGGTAATACAAAAGTCACCACAAACACTCGTGAATTTGCCAAGGAATTTTTTTTTTCTTTTTTTTTTTTCACTTTTTTTTCGGAAATATATATTTATTCAATATCTCATCTATTATTATTATTTATAAATATTTTCTATTATTTTTTTTTTATTCGTTTTAATATTTTCGTGCGATATTATTTATCGTTGAAATAGCATTTTGTCTATCATACAGATGAGGAAAGAAGGAGAGGATTCGATGAGTCTCAGATTGGTGTTTTATTCGTTGAGTGAAGGAATGTGTCCGACCAGTAGCAACCACAGCTATTATAATGATTCGAATCTACCGGTTGATTCCTTTTCCCCTCGTCTCTGTATATCTACTTGGGCTCTCTTGTACACTTACTCTTTCACTGTCTCTCTTCAGTTTCATTCAATTCCCTCTGTCTTTCTTTTTCACACAATTTTATATATGAATCTTTTGCTTGAGACTAATGTTTCTCTCTCTTTCACCAATGAAGCCAGTCCACACTCGTTATTAATATCGAATAACGAGATGCTCGAGCGCGCCGATGGCATGCGTGCTATGGGTATTCTTTATTAACGATGCTTACCGTTGTTCAGGTTTGCGTCCTTACAAAAAATTCCCCCAGGCAATATGTGAGAGAGGATATAAAAGATGAGAATGACGAGAAATGAGAGAAAGAAGAGAACTCATCTCAAGAGCGAACACGGTTGGATTAATCCGGGCGATAAATACGTGCATTCCACATCATTCGAATGAGATACAATCGTCAATAATCTGTTCGTCATGATAAATAAAAAAGAAAAAATAATAATGAACAAATAAAATGCAATGTGTGTTTTGAAAATAATAAATATCACGATTTTCTTCCAGTTAAGAGTAAATTTAAATAAATAGAAAAAGGAAAAAAAAAAAAAACCAATAATAATAAACTAAATAAGAAAAAATCTTCAAGTAAATATAATAAACATGAAATTATTAATAAATAATATTGTATAAATTTATATTATATGATTCACACGTTTGGTATGACCGTGTCTCGTCTTTGGTGCAATGGAAAAATTTTCACCCACGCAAAAAAAGTTCAAGGTGCGTTCTCTCTTTTTCCGTTCTTCTTTCTCTCGTAAACATCAGTGACTCGTCGAGAGTATAACACACATACACACAGTAAAAATACCCACGAGGATTTATTAATACGTTGGATATTACCATTGTGAATTGCGCATCGTGGTAATTTTATTTTATTTCATTTCATTTTATTCATCTCCATTTTTTTTTCCTTTCTCTCCTTCTCTATCTTTTTTTTTTTTTTTTCTTCTTTTCTTCATTAAATCTGTGCGCAACGATGACAAAACCGATTTTTCGTCTGTGCGATGCTTAACGAATGTGGATATAATTGCACGCGGACCTAATGGTTATTGATGGCACTCCTTATCTCCACAATACAAACGAATATGAAAAAAAAGGAAGAAGAAATAGATGGTGAAAAAAATGATGTCGACAGAGGATGAAGAGCAGACAGGAGTGGATTACTCTTTCTCTCCTCTCCACTCTCTTTCTCCTTAATCAGTGTTAGTGAGTATAATATGGCGTATATAATGTGACACACGCGTTTATATGAGAAACGATACTTTAGGAGCGATACTGTCCTGGGCACCGACCCCCCGTCGTACCGACGTATAACTTGATTCACTGTACCGCTGAATCGCGTTCTCTTGATTCAAACAGTTTTCTTATGGTGCCGCATTGGAAATTTGTCTTCCTTCATTTGATTTTTATATTTATTCCCCTCCTACATTTTATCATTATTAATTGTTATTTATTCATTTATTATTATTATTATTATTTATTCGAATTTTTCTCAGGATATTTTTAATGGATTGATATTACAAATGGATAATTGAGCATGTGTTAATGATAATAAAAAGCAAAAAAATAATGAAATAAAATATGTGAAAGAAAAAAAAAAAAAAAAAAAGATGAAAATAAAAATAGTGAATAAAAATATTCATTGATTGACAAATAATGATAATCTTAAAGTTATGGCGAATAGACAAGGATTGTGCAATGTCACCCATAAACTTTAATCCTCCACGATGAAAATTAACATTTTATTCAATAGAAAAACCATATGGAAAATACTGTAAATGTTTCAGTAATTATTCATACTTTCTATCAAACATGAAAACAAAAAAATATGGACATAAATACAAAGAATATAAAATAAAAAATTCTATTGGTTTCTTATGGGTATATATATATATATGTGCTATAATTGTATTGAGTAAACTGTCTTTACCAGCTGCACCTGCACAAAACATTTTCTTCAAGCCGGAACATTTCCTTTCGTCTATATGCACACACCAACACACACTTTTGCCGCTCTTTTGCGGCTACAAAAGCACGTTCATTTGTATTGACGGTTGCAATGCGGTCGGGCGGTACTTAGCGAGTATAAAGAGTCTCATTGCCGTTGTAAGTATAAAACCACGATGTGTATATAAAAAAATAAAATGAAGAAAATGAAAGAGAGAGAGAAAGAGAGAAAGAGAAAAATATATATATATATATATATATGTATATATCTACCATCGCAAATGGTAAAAGCAAAAGAGCAAGAGAACTCAAGTCCAACACACAAGTGCTACAACAAATATATAAATATACGTTTATAACCACAAGCAGGTCTCACGTATTTACTCATAATGACAACGTTTACATCCTTATGGAACACGAGTGTAACAACAACGAGAAATGTGGAATCTTTGACAATCAAGACCGGCAATGAGAAATCAATTGCTCTGTCTCTCTATCGATTTCAAACAGTCGCCAATACACTATAAATTATAAAACCACTACACATATAAATAAATAAATAAATAAATATATTTATTTATATTACATATATCAAAACCCAGTGGAGCAAACAGATGAAGGTTCTCACGAACAGTATCGATAGTCACCCTTCACAATGAATAATTGGACTTAACGAAGCGTCTGGTTTTATGGAAAACGAATTTTCAGTCCGCTCAATTCGCGTCCAATCTTCCAATCGTAGTCAATTATCTCGGTGTATCCAATGTTCATTCACTCCCTTTTGCTTTCCCATTCCTCTTTCTCATTGCCTTCACTTTGGTATCGTTCGCTTTTCATTCGTCTCTTTTACCCCTCACCCCCCACACATACACACACACACACACATAAAATACATCGTCTGAATGTCAACTTTTCTCTTGTATCCACCCCCTTTTTACCCACTCTTCTTTTCACCACAAGGTACCAGTGTCATTTCAAATACAAACAGGATTACGCAATCTAATTCACAGGCTGAAAAAAAGCCGACAAAGAATCCCCGTCATCAGAATAGTCGCGGTACAGTCCTGAGCTTCACAATGGGGTTCAAAATTTCTTCATATCTTTTGCATTTTTTTTCTATTCTACCGTGAATCTCTTATTTCCTTTCTCTACAGATAAACATTGGTAATCCATTTAACTTCAAGAATTTTATTTATAATATTGAATGTTATGTTATATAGTTAATTAGCCCTTGCATTTCCTTATTAGAATTATTATTATTTTATTTGGTATTTTGCCATGATTATTTCAGTGATGTAATGTGTTGATAGGATTTATTCAATATAATTATGTGACATGAGTCGTGACTTTTTTTGAACATGTAACATGAAAGAAAATTTTTCTTTTTTACTTATAGACATGATCTCAATACCTGTCTATTATATATCTGTGCTATTTCTCCTCATCTCAATCTACCACATCAACTTTTATGTATATTTATATAAGCGCTTTTATAAATACACGGATGACATATCACGAGCATACATCTCACTCTTGCTCTTTACCTTCTGTTGTTGTTATTTACAATATTCAACTCGCGTGTAGATATACGCAATGTAAGTGTGAGTCAGCAAAGAGAATATTGTGAATGGGATAATCAACTATTGTTTTCAATTTACCGAACATTAATATACTCCCATTGCATGCATAAATCTATATAAATATACACATTCACAAAACTATTACATTGTTAATATACTTTGATATTTCCGGTTTTTCCTCACATTAATTCAATTTTCAATAATCGATTTTTGTATTTACTGATATGAAATACTAGAAAGGAAAAAAAAAAAAAAAAAAAAATAGAATCCAGAATGAAAAGTTGAAGAAAATACAAAAAAAAAAAGAAAAAAGAAAAAGAAGAAAACGAAATTTTCATACTTTTATTTATGTCACGTGGAATATGTTAAATATATAAGACACACGTTGTCTGAACCTGTCAAGAAATATTTATAGATACACAAGCCACCCGCTTATTCGCAATTTTACATTATTTTTTATTTTTTTATATATTTATTTATTTATTTATTTATTATTATTTTATATATATATGTATAATTTTTTTTTTTTTTTTTCTTCCATATTTCACGATGGGTGAGGGCGCACGGAGAGAAATGGTGGAAAGAGAGCTAGACGACGCAACTATGGTAATACCTGACGCTCACAAGTTGGGAGTGAAACACGTGGGACGAAGGAGGTAAAGTTGAATGTTATTTATGACGCTTTCTCACCGCGATCGTCTGCGCTCCAACATCCCTCCTCCCATCTTCATCCCCTTGGCCTCTTTTCTCGTCTTGCCCAACTTCCATTTCTTTCTCTCATCCGTTTACTCCATCTTTACCTTCATCCCCTTTCTCTCTCTCTCTCTCTCTCTACTTTCTTCTCTTGATACTAGAGACATTCTTTGCTCTCGTACAAGCTTTTTAGTATAAAAATACACTGTACCCACTCTCTTTTTCTCTTTATTCTATAATATCTAACCTTACTTGTATTTTTTATTCACTCTTTTTCTCCCATCATCTCACACACACACTCTCTCTCTCTTTCTTTCTCTTTATCACCGTGAAGATTGTAAATAGAAAAGTATGCAGCACCCAGGGACTTTCTCAAAGTTACAGTTTATATATGTGCGTATGTATAAAGTAAAAAAATACGGTAGAGCTTGTAATGTTTTTTTTTGTTTTCGTTTTTGCTGATGCTACTGTCTGTGGTGTGGGTGGTGTTGGTACTATAGAGTAGATATATATATATATATATATATATTTTTTTTTCTAGTTTATTTAACGTGATAGAGAATTTAGAATACTATGAGCGAGAGATATACAAAGCTATCCATGAACCCTATTGCACTCTAGTACTAGAGAGGGTTGGTCAGGTGTGAATTTAATCCCTTATCCCTTTAACGTTGTGTATTTGCCTCATAAAAACTAATATAGAGCTCGGCACCAGTTGGATAAAACCCGCCATATTCCAATTTAAATAAGAATGTATAATATACAATAAAATATATATATGTAAATACCTAAATATATATATATGTGTGTGTGTATATATACAACATTTAAAGAATGAAAATAAATTGGATATATTTACGGATAATATCAAAATACAAATGGTAGTGGGATTTTATAAGAGAATGAAAGAACAAAAAAAAAAAGTAAACAAAAAAATAAGAGATGAAAAATAAAAATGAAAAAAATTGTTCTGCTTTGATTAGTGTAATTTACGTATACGATTAATGAATACAAAAAGAAATAATAGGGAGAATGATACAACTGTAAAGTAAATTATACAGAGAGCTATATCATAGTCTTGTAAATATTTCTTCACGTAGTTTAGTTGATGAAAGGCCCGACCTCTATACCTTTTAATATGGATAAAAGAGAGCGTCACTTCTGTATTCATGAAAAGATCAGAGAAATTTTGAATCAAATGATGGTACAGTTGGTTATGTAGAAATATTGTACATGTTCACTACACATACATGTTTTTCCACTAGGTTTACACTTTATAAACGGGCACTAGGGTGCTGTGTTACACGATCACTGAATCATTGTTGGTGATAGATAGTGCAGCTGTTGCATGACGGGAAAGATCACAAGCGACGGAAATAGTTTGCAACAATACGGAAGACCTTACGATGTTTCGTAAGGATTTTTTATTTATTATTTATTTTTTTTTTTTCTTCACTTTCTGTCTACAAAGTATCCCTCTATTTTCGCATTCACTCGTGTCAGTAACTCGTGAAATTCAACAACAATTTATATACATTTCATGTTATATATGTCATGATATTTTGCGTGAGGTTTCTGTTGATAACAACCTATCATATATACATACACACACACACACACACTAGCTGATATTTACTCATTCATATATATAATGAAAATTCATGTTGTTTGTATGATGAAACATTCAGCTAATCGCTAACACTATAGTCAAAGTTATATGTCGGCTCGTTTAGAGATCCCTTCACCATTATTGCGTTATGAGGGATCAGGATGTATTATACGTAAAGACCAGTAGCCAGGTTCCAACGCGCGGCCAAGGACTTTACGGTTTAGGAGATGAGAGCCCAAGTGCTCGGTATATAGCTACCGTATAATTATCCATCCGGGGCGGTGTGCGGCTACTATGGGTTAAATAACTGGCTATTTGCGCCTGCGGCCTTACTTATTCTCACTTTACTCCAAAATCCTGGAAAGATTTTTCAATTAAAATCACTAATATTTTCATGTCATATTTTATCGCTTCATCAATCAAATTTTTTTCTCTCATTTTTTTTTTTATTTCTTAAATAAATATATAAAGAATATCTATATCTTAAAAACAGATCGATTTACCAGATTTTTTTCTTTTTTTGTTCTTTCATTTTTCATCTTGCACGATCACGCTTTTGTCCATTCTCCAATATACTGCTCTCGATTTTTTTGTCTTGTCGGCAGTTTCCTCTTTTTTATTTATCATCTACTGGTCGACCTCATTTTTTTTATTATATATATATATATTTTTTTTTCTTTTCGTCTCTTTTTTTATCGACGTCATGTCACACAACGTCGTCTCGAGCAATTTTGAAAAGGGGCAAACAGGAAGTAAAAACAAAGATGAAAATGAAAGAAAGAATGAGAGAGAAAAATTGGTAATAATGAAATAAGAAAACGTAAAATAAAAGTGAGAAAAAATAAAGAAAAAAAAAAAAAAAAAAATGTCGAAAAGAAAAGTGAATGAGGAGAGAATGAGGAAAAGTAAAAAAAAATAATAATAATAATAAAATAAGAAAGAAAGAAGCGATTACATAGACAGTTACTTTGGTCTTCTGGAAAGCATTTTTCGCGAATGGGCGGTCTGGTAACTGCCGTAATGCTCGTGCTGAATCCGTAGTCCCTGGCGCACTGGGGGTAGAAATGGCACCCGCGGGGGTGATAGAGGCTACCTAATAGCTCAAGGAATTGCCCCTGAAACACCTTTTTAATGAACTATATAGCAACGGGAAATGAAAATGGGGGAGACGACAACTGTGAACGTAGGACATATATATATATATTAGTTAGACTCTGTCTTTTCTTCAATGTTACAAATATATATACATATAAGATGCGTTTCTTTGAGTCTTGACAAAAGTTTTTTATCGACGCTGGAAGCATTGTTCTTATTCTCCAGTTGTTCCTTGAACTTCGTGCTTGGAGTACAAGAATAAACGAGTGAGTGAAGGTAAAGGAAGAGAATGAGATGGAAGATACAAAAAGAGAGATGGCAATTTATATAACAACTTTTGTCCGACGAAAAGTTTTCTTATCGTAGGTAATTATTGGCGGAAAGTTTCACTCCTGAAACATTCTCGTTGGGTCAGCGAAAATTGAGTGTTCTATATGAGGTAAGAGAATAAATTTATTAAAACTAATCGATGTCTCTCGGCTTTGTGGTAATTCTCATATTATTTTTCTTCATTATTTTCACTTTCTTCTTTATTTTATATGACATTAATTATAGATAAATATTTTTTTTCATTCACATACTGAGAGGTATTTAATTTATCAAGGCAAAATAAAAAAGAAAAAGAGGAAGGAAAAAAAAAAGTAATGATGAAAAATAATGAAAATAATAGAATATAAAATTAGATTCGCGTGCAAAAAAGAAAAAAAAATATATATATATATGTATAAATATGGTCGGAGACACGCTGAGCTCAGCGAGTGGTCCACGGGGTCGAAAACATTCCAAAGAATTAGACAAGTCACGCCGGGAGATTGTTGAATAAGAAGAAAAATAGGAGTGAAAATGATCCCCGAAGAGAAACGATTTGTCGTTCACATATATAATTGACACTTATTTCATACATATCATTTTTTGTGTGTATATATATTATTGTTATTTCACTTGAATATAAAGATTTTACATCTATACATTTTAGTATGGCCTATTTTGTTGTTTTCAACCTCAATATCAACTCGGTATAGTTTCCTCACGGGGCTTTTGGAGGAGAAAGGGGGGAGAGGGGAGCTATAAATGTGTAGTATAGCAGTGTTTACGAGTCCACGAAGGCCGATTACTGTTTATGAACGAGACCGCTCGTTTCTCTAGAAAATATAGGTGACCTTTGCAAGCTCTCGATACTCCCACATACCAATTCGATAATAACAACGGAAATAAAAAATAAGTAAAATAAAAAATACAAGAAAATGTAAAATGACGTATATACAGAGATGGTGAGAGAAAAAAAAAATATATGATGGAACACATACTTTTATTTTCCTCGATAAAAGAATAAAAAAAAAAAATGGAAGAAAAAAAATTGAGAATAACAAAAAAATTGTGGTAGTGGAACTTGTGCGCGTTCCCAATGGGTCTCCGATTTCATTTCTTTTCACAGGCGCCACGTCATCATTTTTCATAGACCCTCACCCTCTACTTCTTTTGCGCGTGATATAGAGTAAACCAGGAGACGGTTTTTACCAAGAGTATATTTATATTTGTATACCTATATGTTACAGAGAGAATAAAAAAGAAAAAAGGGAAAAAAATGCGAATGAAAGCTCGTTCTCTCGATACGAGTTGTCGAAAAAAAAAAAAAACAAAAAAAAAAGAGAATTTCTACTCTAAAGTCAAAGGGGAAATGGTAAGTCATGGTCGGACAATTTCAGTTTATATTCAACTGCTTAAAAAAAAAAAATGAATATATATATAAAAGGATACTGTTATTGCCATATTATAATGGTGAGACAAAAAGAAATGAGCTCGTGATTTAGAATATTCGGTAGCGGATGTCAACTATTGCTCGCCCACTGCGACGTCATTATGTCATCATCATTCTCCTTTGCGCCTGGGCAACTCGCGCCGTTGACGGGACGCGCGCGAACGAGCGCTCGTGCGCCCGAACATCACTCACCCGGTCCAACAACCGTGGTATATATACGATGACTCGTTTTCTCTCTTATCCTTGTCGCACTCACCACCAACACTATACATATCCGACCGTGAGTCTGTCGCTTCATTTACAAACCGCGTGCGCCCGAAGCTCAACGATATATTTATCACACGTGGTAGAGACCCAGCGAATTGAAGTTCCGGTGCCACCCACGATTATAATTTTTTATTTCTTTCAAACTCAAATTAGAGTCCATTGGCTGTTGTCATATCAAATTGTAGTATAATCATCATAATCATCATCATTGTCATCATCATTTTTTATATTATCATTTACAATTGTTATTATTTATTTATTTGAATTGGTTTCAACATAATCATCCAATTTTACATTCATATTGTAACGATTCCAATTTCACAATGTGCCCCCTATATTTTCAGGGTAAAGTCTCTGAGGAAATCATTGAATATGCAACTTAAGAAAATCCCCGGATATTGTGTTTTATTATAAACGTTGTGGGGTGAAGCAGGAGAAGCGATGGACGCACAACGCAATGGGGAAAGAAGAAGAAAAAAAAAAAAATAGACCCGAAAGACTTTTTACAGTTTGCATGGAAATATTTTTCAGATTCGTGAATTTGAGAAAAATCCCCACGGGGACTTGAACACGCTTCAAGTTACATATACTCACATATGACGTGGGACTCGTGCGAGTGTTCTATATCCACCGATACCGTATAATATAATTCGATACTATCGTCGGGGGATCGATAGACGCCATGAGAGTGTTCACCTTTTGACTCTCTTATTTCTATATCCACACATGACAGATAGTCAACTGAGTAAGTCTGAATTTTTATATACTACATACACACACACACTCAATTTATATACAAAAATACGTGTATATATAAAAATGATGAATATGAAAAAATATGTGAATTCCAATGTCAAGGATTTTCTCAGCGACAAGCAGAAAATTAGATTCAATGTTATATGACGGTAAGTTCAAATAAATAGAAAAAATAATAATAATAATAAATAATAAAATACTATGGAATGTAGATGAGGAATTTCAGGGAAATTTTTGGAGATAATCGAAAAGGTGAAACTGGGTCGAAAGACAATTCATATAAGAACGATGGTATTCACTTCGTTTCTGTGACATATAAATTTTGTGTATGTGTGTATGTGTGTGATCCTCATGCATCCTTAACTTCTTGAATAAATATATATATATATATATATGGATCCACAAAGATGTATACGACGAATACGAAATATAAGCTCTCTCGCACTTGGTGAATTATAAATAGCATTTCTCGCGCTTGTGGGACGTGGACGACCGAGTTGGCTTTACCACGTCGTACTATATAGATACGATAGAAAGCAAGACAGAGGGAATACTCTAGGGGTAGTTGGAATGAGGAACGGAAGGGTATGGTCGTTGGGAAATGGAAAACGTTTCTCGTGAGAGAGAAAGAGAGAGTGAGTATGGAGAGAGGAACAAGTCGCGCGGCCATACAATTAGCCAAGCGTCGTAATTAGCGTAAATTGTTTTCTCCCTCATCTCGAACAGTTCTGCAAACTTTCACAGTATACATATATATACTTGAATAAAAATAAAATAATGAAATGGGAATAATTAATACTTTAATAGTAATAACATATTATAAAAAAAAAAAAAAAACAAAAAAACAAAAAAACAAAAAAAAAAGTAAAAGAGAAAAAAATTATTACTATTCTTCATCTTTAAAATTGATATGGTAAAGTGACAGTTATCGATTTACCTATGAATTTACTTGAAGAAGCAGGTGAGCCTCCGTCTATAAGTATTATTATATTTTTTTTTTTATTCAATTTTTTTCGTTTTTTTCCTCTTATTTTTTTTCACAAACAAAATATACGATTATCTGCTTAGCTTAGACATTGGCGAGACGGAAGCTATCGCATCCTCATAATATACGGCTCAATAAAAACTTAGTTACAGCTCCTTCTATATACGTTCGCTTGTACTCGTTTTCTATCTATCCCACTCTCAACATATCTCTCTTCGTTCTTGAGCGCTTCTTGTAATCGTTATACTGACTATATTCCCTACAAGACTGAGATGGAAAAAAAACGGAGGGAAAAATAGAGAGGAGGAAAAGAGTGGAGCAGACGACTAGCGGATCCATGTGGCTATAAAGTTAAAGAAGCGGGAGAAAGGGTGACCAGGAGAGGGAGCAGGAGAGAGAAAGAGTAAAGAAAAAAAAAAAATGAGTAGAAGAGAATGAGCGAAAGAGAGAACTTGGCTAGACGGTTTTTAACAATTTCTCCGGGTCGCAAGGATCGTTATCGGATGTGTGGTCACAACGGGGCTCTATACGGTTGCTACGTAAAACACAGTGGGATGTGGCTAGAGACAATAAAGGCTCCACGGGCCATCAAACGAGCTTCCGAATAGCATCCAAAGCGAACTCAACCAGGTTGTAACAATATGTTTTAAACGAAGGGCCTCTCAAAATGTACATCAATGCTTGCCCCTCCGCTTTTTTTTTTATTTTACTCTATTTTCCTCGTCTGTTTTTTTTTTTTTTTGTTGGTTTTAATATATTTCGGACTGTGGTTTATAGGGTGTGAAACATATTTTCACTTACATCACTATTTTTATTTTCATAATTTTTTTATTTTTATTTATTTATTTATTTTTTTCATCTGTTTCAAAATGTTTCATCCCAAGTATTTGCATACTGTATGAATACAAATGAAGAACAACCCCTTCCAAAATATAAATAAGTTCTTTGTATAAATGATAAACTCGGGGATGATTGAAAATATGAAAGAACGAGAGAAATTAATCAACGCTCAAATGAGTGGGCCATATGCTTGTTCACAAAAAAAAAAAAAAAAAAAAAAAAAAAAAAAAAAAAATTGTTCTGTTTTCGTGCCACTATCGTGGTTGCGCACATTATGAAGGGTGGAAATATATATTATTTGATGGTTGATTTTCGTCGTTGTTGTCGTTGTTATTGTCATCATAGACGTAGAATAGTGTAGGTGGTGATGGTGATAGTGGTGGTTGCGCGCAACCGCTTCAGGGGTCGTCTGATTGGGTCCCTGCAAAACATCTGGCAACCTCCCGCAGGGCTTTCCGAACGACAATCATCCGACAATCGTACGAGGTAATGCCCCGAGAGATATCTTCATTCTCATGAAGAAGGAAGAAATTGTGAATTTCTGTCGCCATCTATATTATGTACGAAGAAAAATGGATATCCTACGATATTTTTAGTCTCATCAGCAATTTAATGGAATATAATCACGTGATCATTTTTGATAAGTAAATAACATATATTTTTTTTATTTATTATTATTTTTTTTTTCCATCCACTTGATGCATTCAACTATGACAAATGAATTTGTGCCATTATTATAATATTTTTTTCTTTTTTTTTCATGAAACAAAAAAAAAATTGAGATTTTTCAAGAGAAATATTCCACTTATATACCATGGGATTGCTTGAAGCATCATCCCTGTGCACAATCGACATTGATACCTCCCTTATCCAATGCCAGAGCGTGGAAGAAACGCCAGCGAATGCGAGGGGATTTACATCCAACGACAATAGATCCTTTACCTTGACAACGACAGAAAAAAAAAAAAAAAAAAAAAAAAAAAAGAGAGAAAAAAAAACGAAGCGTAAAAGAAAAGAGCCCAGGACCACAGAGTAGTTGGAATGAAAGAAAGAGCGCGGCAATGATGAAAGCATTGTCTCCGTTCAACGGTTTCGTTCCTCTGTTGGAGGAGACCTCGCTGAAGAAGACTATCTCGTCTGTTCTTCATCGTCTTTTTCTTCTTTTGCCATTACACACACACATACACACACACACACACACATATATATATATATATATATATATATACGTGCAAATGGTAGAAAACGAGAAGTCTCTTGCTTCATCGTTAACGTCGACGTGATCCAAAGATCACTACGTCGTTGTGTGACTCTTTGTTGTAGAAAGGAAGAGAAAACGTTCCCCGGAAGCGCCGACGCCATTTCATCGTGACGGTAGATGGAAACGAATAGAATGATTGTGGGTGCAATATCTATGTATATACACATAGCGAGCGAGAAGATGAAAAATTTTTTGGTAGGATTTTTCAACAGAGCCAGAACCAATTGAGACACAAAAAGCCTTTGTGATTCAAGAAAAATGAGGAGAGAAAAGAGGATGAAAGTGGGGGAGGAAAAAGGTTGAAAGTGTTTGACTTGGTGCTCTAATTTTTCTCCCCATCAACATTCAACGAGTAAGAATATTACAGTAAACTCTTTAGTCATTGTATAAAGTAATGAACGTGATAATCCACTAGGGCTAAATAAGTATTGGATGATTTAATCGTGATGAGAAATACGGAATTGGTCAGTATACGTGAAACCCTTTTTGTATTTATTTGATCGAATACAATCCCTAATGATTGATCATGATTGACTATATTGGAATAGTTGAGAAGGGGGTATACAGTAAAATTGACGTTGTATTCTTCGTCATCGTCTCACAGGCAAAAGACGAAATAGAGAGGGAGTGGAAAAGCGCGTTAGGGTTATTGCTCTCCCTAAATATAGGGTGGAACGGCAACGCGATTGTTATTCTTTGGGCGAAAACTATTTACAAAGTCGGGGCTAATAGCATCAAGAGATTTACCTTCAATATATATATATATAATTTCTCTTGTGTTATTCTCACATCTCTCGTTGCATTAGTCGACCATTACCAACCTGATCCACAAGCCAGTGGCGTCAATGCTAAAGTTATAATCTCCAGATTTATTTTCAATATTGTACAAACACTTATCTGTCACATTCAATGGGTATAAATAAAAATAATATACCATTGAATATAAATATATAATAGTATATTTTCTATGTATTCTAAACATTTAATATTGTTTGTTGAAATTATTATTTTTCAAATCCACAAGTGACAGAACTTGTCGCTGCCTACGCCACTGATAATGCCAACACATTCAATGAGGGTAAAGTGAGACACGGGAACTGATACGTATATCGTATATGCAAAGAAGAGAAGTGGTGAGGTATATGCAAGAACAGATGTGTAAGATAGAGCCTAATACAATAAAAGTTCGTTCTTTCTCTCACTTTTTCTCTTGCTTGTTATCCACCAATGTTGAGTGGGATGAGAACGTATGCATATTGACCCGGTCCATCTCGTAACGCTACTGATTCCCCTTTCCTTCTTCCTCTTTACCATTCGTGTTTGAATACGATGTGGTAAAAAAAAGAGAGAAGATGCGTAGGTGCACACCGGAACGCATTTAATTCGATTCCCTGGTGCGACCCAACGAGTCGTCATTTATATAGACTCCGATCCATGTACTGGTGTAATTCGAATGCAAATTTTGTGCGTTGGATAAAAAAATAGGAACTACTCGCGATCCTCTCGCCCCCTCATCATGGGGGAAGTGGCAATATTGGTGATGGAGATAACGAGTTGTACAACTCACAGTTTTTATTCAATGGCAATAAACATTTTTAAATTATCGATACGAATATGAAACACTTATATTGTGAATGAATATTTTTCTTGTTTAATTCACTTTAGTATTATTATTTTTTGAAATAAGTGTAATATAATTCTATATTTGATATTAAATTGACAGCTAATATTTCTCTCATTTGTCTCAACTTTTGTTTCATATATCATTAATGTTCATAATAATCTTGGGTCTAATTCTCCCCCAGTTGATATATTATCCCTCGTTTCATGTGCGTGTAACAAATACAAAATGGAAAATGAATTAATTAATCGAAGTAATTACTGATCAGAGTGGACTAATTAGATATTCGATCTCTAAATTTCTGTATGTGAAGGCCCCAGAGGGTTTTTTCGGATTTTGCCGCGGGACTCATGATTATAATACGACAATCGGTAATTTTCGCTTCTGGGGGGCGTTGTACACATGAATAGTTGTTGCTTTATTGATGCACAATCATATTTGAGAGGGTGTGTTTGTTTGTTGTGTGTACATTGGGGTTAGATGTATTTTGGCAAAGAGGGTGGTGAAGCGAAGTGCGCTAGCCAGCCAAATGAGATTGTTTGATGGAGCTACCCAATAAACTTGATGGCTGTATGTGTCTACCCCATTCATTTCGTCATCGTTTTTACATCTCACACTCTCTTATTCTCCTGAGACTTCTATAATCAATATAATAATATATACCTAATGATAATTAATAATGGATGAAAATATATAATTATTCATATATTTATAGTGATATTATTTAAGTGATGAAAAATTTAAAAAATTTTTTTGTTATGAATCTTTTGTGACATGAGGAGAAAAAAAATTTTTTTTTTTTTTTCAAATCAAATGTGACACTATTTCCGTACGCTAATAACATAATATCAGTATGAATTTATTAACATCCGGTTGAAAATAGATTTACAACTTGAATTTACATTTATTTTTGCTATATCAATGGTTTAATATGTACCACACGAGATTTTGTAAAACGAAATGTCTCGTTAGCAAGTTGGTATACGTTAGTCAATTTGTGCGCGTGCGTCACACTGTCTACTGTCTCATCGTTCGCGGTTTTACAACAGTCTAAATTATGTCGAGACGCACAGTTATGATGTTAACGAGCGGTACAGTCAGTGCGATGTTATACTCCAACTATCTCCATATTTCTCTCCTCAATTTTCTCTCCATCTCTCTGTCTCTACCCGCTAATTATTTGCTCCTTGAGTTACAGCAATATTATGCTTGAGTGCTCAATGAACCACATCAACTGATGAAAAAATAAATAAATAAATAAATAAATAAGAGTTGTATAAAAATTATAAATTATCTCTTGTAGCAAAAATCATTTTTCTACATTTCAAATCATTAATTGAACATGAGGAATCTGTGAAATTTATTATGAGCAAAGAATTTTCATTGGAATTTTAATCCATGATATATCTACGTCTATTGATTATATAAAAGCTTTTGACATTGATTAAATAATATTTCCTTAATCGCGATAAAATAGTCATGATAAATAAGTCATAAAATTATTTTTTATTTCAATCTAAATAAAGTGATATAAAATAATTGTATATCTACATCAAGACCCAATCAATTAAGCATTTATGTTTGACATTAAAGACATTTTTCATTTTAAGAATGTCGTGGAGAATGAAATGATGAGGAAAACTAACACCTGGTAAATATAATGTACTAGTTGTAGTGTGCCAACTATTGCGACGCAAAATGCTCAAAACACCGATAAATAACCGCTGGTTTATTGCCCCCTCGCTCTTTCTCTCTTTTCATTTCACTTCTCCTCTTAATACTGACTTCCGTTGGGGGTAGAAGAATTAGAGTGCAGTTGAATTAGCGTGGATATTAGTACAAATTTTCATTTCTTACTCTGTTTGACCGTGAGATATGCACGCGCTCGAATGCATTCACTTAAAATTTACTATACATATTTAAAGATACAAATCACTTTTGGTGAATTATATCACTTGTATCCTCTGCAATAAATTTTATCATATTGAGTATATTAAATATTCATATAAATAATAATTAAGTTATGACTTTTTTTTTTATTTTTCTTTAATTAAACAATTCATTTATTCATTCATTCATTCATTCATATATTTATGTATTTATTATATTATTTTTTTCTTTGTACTAAAAATAGTTGGAATTATTTCATCTTTAATTTTATATTCTGGTGAGAAAATTGATTGGATTTAAACTAGGCTTGGATAAGTGTCACGTTGTACGCTATTTTCCATAATAAACATGAATGCGCACGTGCAATGTCGAGAACATATATACATGTACACATCGTTGTGTCGTACGGGGTAACAAGCTGGCAACGTTTCTAACTACTGTCCGCGTTGATATATGTGACGGAAAATTGTGGGCGAATGCACTGGTAGAAAGAGAACATACAGGGAGAAATTGAGAAATAGAGAAAATAGAGGGAAGTGAAAATAAGGAATTAAAGAAAGATCAACTGCATATTTTCAATTATAAAAAAAAAAAAAAATTAATAAATAAATAAATAAATATTCACTTTTATAAAATTTTTTTTTTTCTCTCACTTATTTCAAAATTATTCCATTTGTTTGAAATATTCTAATTAGTATACGCTATTTCTATATAAAAGATCCATGTATGTGAGGATTTAATACATACACACTCTCACCCACTCGCATTTCTCGTCTCATTTCATTCTCTTCATCGGATGTTCAATGCGAAACAGCCGCACACAGTCTAATTACATTACGGAAACATGAGTTTCCACAATGAAATATATCTCAACGACTTTGTATCCGTCAAATGAAGAAATTGCCACTACGCGCAAAACTCGTGGCTCTAAGAAAATGAAACAGCAATATACAAAATGCATATAACAGATATTTACCACACCATGTGTTTGAAATTATACGTCACACTATATATATATATACATATTATTTACTAATTTTTTTTTCATTTAATTATTTTTCACACATAAAATTAAAATTCATATTCTAATTTACTTTTTCTTCATCATTTATATTCATACTCCTCGAGAATTTATCTTCAAGTAATTGCGAAACTGATTACAGAAGAAGAAAAAAAAAAAAAAAAAAAAAAATGAAAACGAAAGGAGAAAATAATAAACAGCAAATAAATATAAGTTTATTATGAAATTATATATACATTCATATATATGTATATAAATGACGAATGAAAGAAATAGTATGAAGAAAGAGAAACGAGAAACTTGAAAAAATATATAGGAGATTGCATCTCCGCAAATCTCTGCGCGAACTTAACTCGACGCGGGAGCTCTCCTTAAACTTGATTTGTGATCAATTACCGTGCATCCACTCGGATCCGCCTTCATCCACCCGCGCACCGCAAACACTCTCACTCACACATATATATATACCGACCCACACATGCATGAAAATACATACTCATATACATATATAAACATGTACAGTTGCATTATGACTACCGGTCTCGTACTCACCCAACATCGATTCTCTTATTATAAACTCGCGTATACGCGTACAACAGCGCAACGACGCCACGATTTTATTTATATACCAACACGTATCTCCCTCGTATGGCGTTTTTCAATTTATTTATTTTTTTATCTTCTTTGTTATTTTATTTTACATTTTGTCTTGCCCATGCATTCGTTACTTTATTTACGCGTGAAATAATCCACGTGAAAAGCCAGAGATACGAGCAATGTTTTGGTAACTTATGTATATATAAATGTGCGTGTATGTGTCTGTGTGGATGAAACAAAGAGAAGAAAGAGCTTTTGAAATAATATGAATATATATATATATATATGAAAGAAAAAGCGAAAAAAGAAGAAAAAAACATAAACGGGGGAGAGAAAATTGATATTTTGGTTAATTTATCCCGGCAAACATAGAACTAAGGGGGAGATGCAAAGATAATTTCACAGTGTTGGCGCAGGTGCCACACAGAACATCTATCAGAACAATGTGATAGTGAAAGCTTGAATGGATCAGCAAAATAAGCGCTTTTCCCTCTATACCCTCAGTCTTATTTTATTCCTCTCTTTCTCTCTCGTTTATTTATACTGCGTTATTTACTACTATGTCCTGATGAAAACCCTTCTTGAATCTAAGCTCCTTGACGTAGTAGAAAGGGTAAAAGGGTGATACGAGCTCTGTCTTGAACCCCTCCATGTTCACACGAATCCTCGAGATTAGTGACATGCATTTCAACACTAAAGTGTCATGAACGACAGATACACATATATATATATATATATATTTTTTTTTTATTTGTTTCTCAAAATTTCACATCAATTTGAATTGGATATTTTAAAAATCAAATAGATATTATTGAGAGATGAGTAAAAAAAAATATTTTTAATACAAAAATAATATTAGAAACAAATTGGTAACTATTTATAATTGGAAAAAAAATATATATTTTGAAAACAATACGATCGAGAATAAAATAATATTGTTTTTTTCTTCAGACGTCACTGTCATATATATATATGTCGGATTAGTTAGAGATATCTATGCAACGTGAATTTATTTTTCGATTTTCATCATATATTATTTTTGTCCTCCGTCATGACAATAAATTTACTCTATTATTTTTTCGTTTTTTTTTTTTTTTCTTGTTTTTTGTTTATCTTATTTCATTTACAAAAGAATATATTTACCAATACAATTAATTTATCAGTGAATTTAAAAAATAAATTATAATAAATGTATACATAAATAGAATAGTGAAAGTTATGTGATAATAAAATTGTAATCAAATTGCATACAGAGAATAGAAATAATTGTTTGTAATTTATATTTTGATGAGATATCTGCATTTAATACTATATATATATCAATGATTCTTGAAATACTTTGCATGCCATCGTCTTATGCCGGTCTAGATACGCAAAATCGTAAAGTCGGCAACATAATAGCACTTTGCTGTACGCACAACATGGTGCGGCACTTGAGACAGCACAAGATTAGCCGCGCATAAAGTGCCCCTGTAATGTTTACACGTCTGCTATCTGAAAGTGGCTCTTTCTCTTCCCCGCCTCTAATTCCCCAATCGTATCTCTCATTTTTTCTTTCTCGTCTTCTTCTTCTTCTTCTGATTCTTTCGCGAGTTAGTTTAGTGTATACATTGCCAAGTGGTAGGTATGATTAATCGGACAGGAGATCGCGTCGAGATTTCAAATTTTCTCTTTACTTTGAGAAAACATGTGGAATTAACGTTTTCAATTCTACTAACTTTATCATTTTTATTATATATTATTTCTTCTCACACACAAGTCCATAAAAATCCACCCACTTTTCATTGTTGTTTTTTTTTATTTTTTTTTTTTTATTCTCGTCTCATTTTATTATAATTTTATTAATTTTTTTATTTCACTGCAAGCATTATGTAACTGTTGTAATTAATAATGACATATTTTTCAGCGTATATTCTTTCTTTTCACATGTGCATGAATATAATTGAATCTAAATATGAAATAATTATAAATTTACTCACCAATTGTTGACTTGAAGAATTGTCAATCCCGTATCCTGTGCCAATTGTTTTTTCTGATCTTCCGATGGATACGGATGCTGTAAAAAAAAAAAAAAATTACAATATAAAAATAGCATCATCATCATCATCATCATCATAATTATTATCATAATATTATAATTTAATAAATTATTGTGATATATGAAAATGTTACGGTGAATTTTTTTGCTTCCATTCGATAATGTGCAAGCCACAGTCACCGACACGCTATGGTGCACGCAGGTACCACAATATATATATAAAACATGGTGCATATATACAGGTGTATATATACGTAGATATATACGCTAGACGAGTTCCAAACTCACTGTATCCCCCAAGCGCACCTGCGGAATATTATTTATTACTGGTGGAAACCAGCGCACGAGAGTGAGTGCATTCTCTCGTGTGGAGCACAGAGAGAATAGAAAAGGGAAAAAAAAATGATAATAATAATAAATAAATAAATAAATAAATAAAGAGAAATTCTATATGAACGAAAAGAAAACAAAAAAAAAAAAGTAAAAATTATATGTATAATATACAAAATAAAATGTGGAGTTTAGGGTGTTATGAATATAACCGAGGGTTTTATCACGAGCCACATCAGCGCAGATGCGTTGCGGTTACCCATATAAACCTATCCAACCTTCCAAAGCGACTTGTCATTCTGGTCTATGTCATTCGTATGAACTCAATAGTGTGTGAGTATAGTATAAAAATAATATCATACACATATACAAATGAATAATATCAAATCTAGCATAAATATTCAATGTAAAAAAATATGAATAAATTTATCGAATTGAATATTCACGTATTGATAGTAATAACAATTAAAAACGTCTCATTCAATGGGTAATTTCATTATTGATTTTTTTTTCTTGATATTTCGTATTATAAAATGAAATGAAAAATATGAGTTGGAGCGAGATTATTATTTATATAATCAATATCAAAACTGTTATAGATGCAAGACAGAAAACGGGTACGAATTTTATAAATTTTATAAATTAATTTTTATTATAGTAAAAATTTTAATGACAAAAAAAAAAAAAAAAAAAAAAAAACCGTGAATGAGAGGATGGGATGGAAAAAAATGGTCATGGTCCGGTAGAAAACCAGAGAGAAATCCTCGGTCGCATCGTCGGCCACATAAAAGCGTCGAGTACCGTGTCCGTACCGCATCATATTTTTACATAATTAGCACGTGGCGCTCGTGGCAATATTATATTTTTCTCTCTCACACATGTTCTATTTCATTTTACTTGGTTACATGCGAGTGGCAGTGTCGCACGACATGCGCAAGACTTTTTACCATGAGAGTGAAAAACCCTGCGGTATTTTTGGAAACCGCGGTAACAGCCACAGCCCACAAACCCTGGGCACCGGTATATCATGTTTCTTGGAGGCGAGCCACGCTAGTCACCACCATCAACTCACTCTCCCTGCAGTACTATCTATATCGTATATACACCCCAAACAATATACGCATGTTCATGTATACATTATAATACATAACATTATAATGGTAAATCGTATGGTGCGCGCCCTCTGGCACATAGTCCGCCAAGAGTACAATCTGATTTGCAACGTATTTCTTATCCTAATTAAATCAGTAAACTATTATAATAAATGTGTGTATATTTACAAAAAAAAAAAAAAAAAAAAAAGAAAAAAAGTAGATAAATAAATAAATAAATAAATAATAATAAAATAAAAAATGAAAAATGAGGAAAGAAAAAAAAAAAATATATATATATATGTATATATCAATTTTACAGAAAATTTCTTATGTAAGATAAGCGATTTCCGGATATATTTTTGTGTCCATTGGTTTGGAACAGGTGACTGGGTCAAGAAACATAACTGTCATAATATCAGCCCTCTCATATGTATCGCATAACGCTCTTGGGAGGAAACGCTGTCTCGGGGATATAGTTGTTGGCAGTAGTAAATAATACGCAGGTGCGACAAACTTTAAAACTCGATGGAAGTAAATGAATACTTGTATAGTAGTACAATAAAATACAGTGAAGAAAAAAAACAGAACAAAATGAAAAAAGGAAAGAAAAAAGAAAAAAAAAGAAAAATTCATCAAAAAATACAGAGAAAGTGAGTGAAAACATGGAAGAAAAAAAAAGAATGTATAGATATAAATAAATATATTATTTTAAATAAATAAAATAGGAATTATGGAAAAAATACATCGAGTGAATATTCCATTTTGCACTTTGTATTCTCATTATTTTCCTCTCTCATTCTCCATCTCTATCTCCAGAGATTACACCACAGGACTTGCCCCCACTGTTGTATGCATAAAACAATCAAGATAATTGTCGAAGTCTTGCCTGCAAGGGATGAAAAAAAGAAAAAAACAAAAAACAAAACAAAACAAAATGGGAGGGATGTTGTGCCCAGGGGATGCAGAAAACTGTGGTGGTGATAGACGAGGATGGCGGGAGACAATATAAATGAGGACAACGAATGAGAAAAGAGCGAATGAAGGGTGATTACACGAAGGTTCAAGGAAGAAAGAGACGAGGAAAAAAAGCTATCCAATTACATTGAAAACAATAGTCTTAAGTGCTGCTAGCGCGTACGTTTCAATGGCCGCGACCTCGATGTTCACACTGCGGTGGCAATGGAGCGCGAAAGGGAGAATACGAATAAAGTCATTCGAGTTCTTTGGACATTTTCGTGAATTGTCAATGTGCAACGTTTATATATACAACGTTTATAATCGCACGATATTCAACCAGGATGCATTTTGAAGCTGAGAAAAAATTCTATCATGTGAGTGGCAAGTTATCCCCGCGCGATTATTTTCAGCACCCCCGAAAACGAAATAACAAAAGCGCAATTTTTCCAAAAATTGGGCGTTTTCAACAGGCCATATCTCTACTTGTTTTCCACTTAATCACAAAAGTGTATCAACCATTCTAAACTATCGGCGATTTCCTTTTGAATGGCGTTTGATTCATCTCAATCCAATAATAACTCAGGAAATTATCGACGATTGAATTTCATGTAATTTTTTTTTTGAGCGGTAGTGTATATATTCGATGCGAAAAGCAAAATCGATGTAAAAAACTCGAGCATTACCTAATACAAGTTTTCTATCTCTGGTGAATTGAAAGAAAAAACAAGAAAAAATAAGAGAAGCAAAATAAAAGTAGTAGTAGTAGTAGCACGAAATTACGGTATATTCGTTGAATATCTGTATAACTATAAATGAGACACGCGCGGAAAAGGGAGAAATTAACCCATTCGGAAATGGAGGGTTAGCCGGCCAAACAAGCGATAAAAGGAAAATGAGCGGTAAAAAGACAATATGAAAACCATTTGGATTCGGTTAGGGAAGAGGCGCGCATTGAAAGACAAAGTGGAAAAAAAAAAAAAAATGATGATAATAAAAGTGAGAAAGAACATGAGAGTAGACTTGTGCGTTAGTAAGGAATAAGAAGATTTGGGTTGGAGGTTATGGGTTTGTATGGGAAGTGGTAGCGAATGAGTTAGTAAAGTGAAATTGGGATGAGATGAGTCTGAGTGAGCTAAGTGTGGTAAATGAGTGTCGTATAGTTTCGACATTCAACGATTTCAACACTCATCGTTTCATTGAATAATCCTCAAATATACATTACAATCTCAGTTTTACTTCTCACTAAATCCGCATATAAAAACATCAACCCTCCAAATACTTTTCTATTTAATTTGACAATCAATTAATTAATCCCCGTCGTTCGTTATAATTTTCGATACCAAGTGGAACACAAAAAAAAAAAAAAATAATAAAAAAAATAAAGAAACAATTTTATGTCCTTACATGTCATAACTAGATCGTGACTATATAAACTAAATTTCATTGACGTCTGTGTGCCACGTCAATTTACACGAGTCGTTTAGTAAATGTTGCCTACTCAATTGCTGCGTCAGGACATTACGATGTCGCTGAGGTAAATGCTGTTGCTGCTGGTTGATATAGCATTAGTGTGATACACGTTTTGCAGACATTGTATGAGAACGAGAGAGGCAGAGATACATCGTAGATACATATATATAATCATAGAGAAGGGAGATGGAATAGCGCGAGGACTCACGCGGCGTTGAATGACATGTCGATGACGACGACTGCTGACTCTGGTTAACGAGCTGGGCGTGAGAGCGCCACCAGAGATCTCGCCTCGTCATCACGCGCGTTTCTGTGCGATCGTTGGTGAACGACAAGGCAATGGATAAAGCATTGTATATGTATATGTATACTTTATGTATGACAGAATGTGAATACAATAGAGAAAGCGAATTTAGAGAGACATGAGAGGGTGGCACTTTGCAATGAACAAGGGAGGTTATGTCCCAACTGAACGAATCTCAACGGGTTTATCTTGGTCGAACGATTTGACGGAAAGAGACCTCGTGAGGTTTCAAGACAACGAAATGGTTGGATCGAAAATTGAAGTGTTGGAAGGAGAAGTTGGACAAAGTAGGACGACTCGTCAACACGTCATTCATCCCTAATGCCGTCATTTTATTCTCCTCACTCACTCTACAATTTCGTCAAGATACTTTGGATACTTAGTGTTTATAAAAATCAGTTGGTCGTTCCATAAATGGTTTTATTTATTATTATTATTGTTTTTTATCATCTTCAGTATTTTTATGGGTGTAACGTCGTTAGTCGGGTGATGATTCAATTTTTGTAGCGAAAATTCGTGTAATATGACTGAGGTTATTACAGAATTAAATTGGTGATTTTGTTGAAAGTCAAATGATAATGGCCAAGCTTTTTCCCACTTATCGTCAACAATATAAAATTAATGTATCAATATATATTCGAAAGTTTGATGAGTCGATAAAAGCTTTTATCAATGATATAAAAAAAAATTTTTTTTTTTTTTTTCTTCTCAATAATAAATAATAAAAAAAATAAATAATAAATATAAAAATTATGATTTATATTTATGTATGCGTGGTGTAAGCAATCACAACTGAAATTGTCATGTCAGTACGAATAAAAATGATTGATGTGACGTGAGAAGAATTTTCCCACCATGAATATTATCCATAGCATCGTACAACAAGACACGATGTCATGATATATAGCTTATATAGCGCGCGCGCCATGCGTGGATATAGAGGACGAGTATGTAATTACGATTTGTATGGCGAAGTTACAATGGAATGCGACGCGGTATGCGTACTAACGCGCTCCGAGGGTTCTGCTCCGATACGAGATAAGCCAACGGTGTAGACTATCGTTTTCTCTCTTGTGTATACACACACATACATATATATATATATATATATACATTCATACACACTAAAAGATGGTATGTCAATGTGAAATCCTATCATGAAGAGCGTTATCCAGCTGAGGCCAGAGTTTCATCTGTCGGACGCAGAGAATCCGACGGGGAGAATGAGGATGACGACGACGACGACGACGACGACGTGAAGGAGGAGAATGAGGAGGAATTATTATCTTTACGGGAATCTGCCTCGTCACTGTGTACACGTGAGTTACCTTTTAATTCTTCTGACCGTAAAAAATGAAAAAAAAAAAAAAAAAAAATTATATATGTATAAATTTTTTTTTAATAAGCACAAAAGAATTGAGTTATCGATAAAAGCTGTACAATTGAAAAAAAGAGAAAATAATAATAATAAAAGAATAAAAAATGATAAATAAATGTAAAATATATATTTTTTTTTGTTTGGAAACAAAAAAAAATTTATCTGATTCTCAAGCCAATCAAAAATAACCAAATTGAATTTTTTATTATTATAAATTTTTCCATTTTTCCCTCGTGAAAATAGAATTGCAATAACTGCAAAGACAATCCACACAACCCTTAAAATCGAATGAACGTTTTTGTGTATAGATATACATATATATTTAGTGAAATTGATGCGGGCGAATTGGTTCGGTGAGTCTGTAGGGCGTGGTTGGATACCCCGTGGGTCTCTCTGTGACATGGGCACCTCAATCACTGCGTGACGCCCAAACCTGTCATTATCACGCGACCCTGTCTATCCCGGTCTCATACATGAATACCAGGCGGTACTATCGCGCGTTCACCCCGACGACGTTCACAGTCCAAGGCTCATTTATATATATGTGTAGATTGGATACACCATGTGAAAGAGAAGAGGGTGTGTAACTTTGTTTCCCGTACGCATATGTGTACAAACGTGCAATAAAATTACGCCCATTCACTTCGTCTTTATATACTTTGTCTGGATATCTTGACCAACGTTTGAATTTTACCAAGAGAAAAACATTCTATGTATAGAACTTTGTCGTCGATCCCTGACCTTGTCGGCTTTGTCTTCCAATTTCATTGATTAGTCCAGGCTTATCGAGGGTCATTCTCTTTTTTTTTCCTTTTTTTTTTTTTTTTCATTCTCATTTCGCCGTTGTGCCACCACGCGGCCAGTCGCGATTGTGTCGCACTAATGAAACTACCACGAGGGTCCAATACAGTGGACTAATCTTGTGTACAAAATGGTGCAACTGATCTTTGTGTTTGTACGATAAAATCAAAGTTGGGGAATATTGTTAAAGTAAAGTGTGTAATATTGAGGATGACACAGATCCACAATCCAATGTTGTATTCCTTCTAATTCTCTCTATCGAATTACATCGCCGCCCGGTAATTGTGAGAATCAGTATAATTATAACGTCCGCGCATAGTAGTTTAGCTATGGGGCGGACGGGCATCATGAGTTGCCGAGTGCGATTGCCGTAGGGGCGGCACAATTCCCGGACTCATGCGCTCGCACGCCGGAACCCAGCAATCATCCCCAGTCAGTCTTTCAGTCAATTCAGTTCTGCTATTTAATTATCCATTTAGAGTATATAATTTTCTTAGATGGGCAAAAGTGCCATAAGGGGGATGAGGAATACGCGTGCGCACACACGTTTACAAAATGGATCTACGAAATTGTCGAAGGTGCAATGGGGAGTTAAAGTTGAGGAAAAAAAAAAAAAAACGTCTAAGGATCACTGATGTTTTTGATATGAATGCCATTTATATATAATTACGAATACAAATCGGAAATCAGTAGATACAAACGAAAAGAAAACAACAACAAAAAAAAATAGATACATAAATAAATCGTTTTTTTATTTCATCTCAAATTCATCACACCTGAAAAAAAAAAAAAAAAAAAAAAAAAAAAAAAAAAAAAAACTCTTGTACAAATATCCCCTTTAACCCCTTATAAACGAAATTGCTGCTAGTGATATTGGCAATGGCGTGTCAGAGGTCGTTGATGCGTACACCTCCATGTATGTTATTTCTTTCTGTTTTTTTTTTTATATTTTTTTCCTGTTTTATTTTCTCTTTTCTTTTTTTTTCCTTCCATAAAATTCACTGTCTCGCTCACTTGCTATATAAAAATACTATGGCGATATCCTTGTCACACCATCGTGACTACCGCACAATCGCGCACACCGACTACCCCCCGTTTAGTGTCAATTTATTCGGGATTTCCGAGATTCCCAAGGCTTTATTATGGCGCCCCGGACTCGCGCGTACCCGATCAGCTCCGCCCGTTTGCATAATATTGTATTTATTTCGTCTTGTAAAACCCTCACGCCCTCATCCACGCGCACACGAGACGTGGCCACCCCCTATCCCTCTACACTATCACGTATATCGACGATAGACACTGGCATTCACCCCTCAATATTCAGTCATATGTATATGTGTATATATGTATATATTGGTGGGTTGAAAATAGGCTATATTCGAGTTACATGGGAAAATCTTTTGGGAAGGATTCCCATTCAGACAGAGCAATTTGGCTTCGTGGATATTGGAACAAGCATAGCCAGGCACATTATCAACAACTCAGAATGAATATAAGAACATAACACACCCTCCATGACAATTTTTTTTTTCTTTTCCCTTTCTTCTCTTTTCTTTTCATTCATTTTTATAAATATAAAAATAGAATTTTAATTCAATCCATAGATATTATTTATTTATCCATTTATTTATTTATTATTATTTTTTTTTCCTTTCAATTTTCATTTATTTATAAATTGCATATGCGTTTTCAATAGTTTAATAAAATTGACGGATCCAACTGAATATTATGATGGTAATAAAATAAATTGAATACACGTCTGTCGAATGTATTGGATACATAGTCGTATATAGACATGCAATAAAATAACTTTGGCATTCACGTGTATATAAATGATATGTGATTGACATTTAATAAAGCCGTGGAGGTAGGAAGAATCAATTGACATACACAAACATATTTGAGTTATAATATTAAAATGGAATTTAGTTAATTTTATAAATACACTTGAAAATGAGTAGATAAATTTTTTTTATATCAACATTGCACGTGACTGCATATGATAATATGAATAATATACGAGCATTATTCATCAATAATGGGCTATAAGACGTAATGGGGGTTAACATTCCAACATAAAATTGTAATTAATTTCATAGACATTTATATATTTATATGTGTACATGATTTCTTGAAATAATCGTTATGAGATAAATATGGAATAAAATCCAAAAATTTACATGAATTTGAAAATGTGTCAATTAAATATTGACATGGACACACTCATGAATCATCATTCAAATAATTGGCATAATGTCAAATTTTATAAACTATACTATTTCCGTGTATATTACATCGTGACATGGGAAAATGAGAGGAAAATTATATGCAACCAATATATAATCACATATTTTACATGTCAATACATATATATCTATATGTATGAACTCGATTTCCTCTCATTTTACTCTTCTCCACTTTTCTGTCATGAACAAATCCCCCTAGTGCATGCAATTTTCAACAAGCAAAAAGGAGATAATTCAATCGAACCATTTAATAATAATGATCTCTTGCTCTCACTTTCTCCTCTTCGTCCTTCTTTTTTTTTTTTTTTCTCTGTCCAATGAACACAATAATATCTGAATGAAAAAATTATTTTCAATAAATAATATCATGTAAAAATAATTCTTGATTACCTTGAACCATTTTATATTCCGTTGCCAATTAATTATTCGAACAAAATTGAATTGCAATGTTAATTCCAGTTATTGCTGCATTGAATAGACTCTATCATGCCGGGTTATAAATAATTAATAATCATAATAATGCAAAAAAAAAAAAGAAAAGACATTTGACCATGACAACGAAAAAAAAAAAAAAAAAAAAAAAAAAACATGAAGAGGAAAAAAAAATTCTTGTGTGGATTTTTGATCATTATCTTCATTTAATATCTTGTCATTAGCGCGCTCTATTGCCTCTGTATACATCGCGAGTGTTGTTTATGTCGCAGTTGGTACTCCAACTCCTGTCTTCTCACATATATATATATATATATTTTTTTTTTCATTAAAAAACTTCGAACTCTAATGATAGCTACTAAATACCTTTCCAGCAGTATCTCGCATGTTACGTGCGCAAACGCAGCAAATGGCTCAATCATATACATTCAAAGCCGCGTCAATGAAATACACAGAGACACAAAACCATAGCATATATTTACTCGCATCCAATGTGTATGTTGAAACGTTGATAATATATATATATGTGTATTTATTTATTTTTATTTTTTGGTTTTCTTTATTTTTATGACGATACCCCTCCCTGAAAACCTAGTGATTTAACATTTATTTTGTTAACAATGCGAGGTTTACAAGCGTATGAAAATGGTATTTTATATATGGCATGTGTAACGTGTAGTATAGAAATATAATGTCAATCGACAACTGGATATTTTTATGTGAAGCCCCGTTTTATAATCCGTTTGCAGTTTTATGGTTGCAGCGTATGCGGTGACATCGCGCGTATGAATTTCTGGCACTGCGGCATTTCCTACTGTATGAGTATTCTGTATTTTAGTTTTATATATATATATATATATATATATATATATATATTTGTATTGGATGAATTTTCATGCAGAAGTTTAGTGATCTGTATCCGATGCAACGGATATTTCAATCGGCACTCACGCGCCTCGACGAGTCCAATGCGGAAATGTCGCTTCTTCAAATTGGTTATCACTTTATCAATGATATATAACATAAATTCGGATATTTCTATTCCAACGTCAAAATAAATATTTATACATTGATCGTACATATTATCATCAATGAAAAATATTTAAAAAAACAAAAAGAAGACAAAAAAAAAAAAAAAAAAAAAACAAAAGTTGATGAATAAAAAATGAATGAATAAATAAAAATTTATATTATAGAATATTTTATATGTCGTGCATATATTAAAATGAGACGATTTATTTATGAGTAAAGAAAAAAAAAATAAATAATAATAATTTTGATATATAGTGATTCTTAGAAGACATTCGAGTGATGAATAATATTTAATATTTATAATTCACTTCGTGTTTGTGGTGGCAAAAATTAAGAAAAATATAAAGAGAAAAAAATTACGTTGAAAAACTCCCACGCAATGAAAATTTACATGTTGTTATACAGGCATTAATGCAATAACGCAAATCACAATTTCAGGGCCCTACATGTAATGCGTGAAGGGGCCTGATGAAGATTGGACGGTGGACCCCGTATTTTATATCAGCAACGCGGGACGAGAGGAAAGTGGTGGCCTGGAGGCTATACAACGTATCCGACTATCTTGCATAAGAGAAAGATAGTGAATATACGAGTGAGAGTAAAAGTTGTTGGGAGACGTGCACGAAGGAGGCCGGTTTTAGTGCTCGTTTGCCGGCAAAATATGGCGTAGGAATATCTCGCGTGATGGCGGGCGAGAATGCATCAAGAAATCCCATAACGAGCAATATCGCTCCGTATGTAAAGTGCAAAATATTACGTTGAATTTGTTTTGATTTAATAAAAATAAATAAATAAATAAATAATAATATTTATATGCCAACACGAAAATCGATGTGACATTTAATATAAATTTTACCACGATCAAATTTAATTTTCTCACAGTTATATATATATATATACATACAACAACAAGTATAACCATCTATTTCAAATCAAGATGATCACCAACTGTAATTAGCTTCTCTGTCTGAAGAGAATCCTCCGATATACATAGAGATAGATATACAGATATAGATAAAGCGGGAAAGGTCATATACGAACGATCCGGCACTTCATGGCCAGAGAGGGAGAAGAGAGAGAACCTGGACCAGTCTCTCTAGGTAATTACTGACTGAGTATATATTGGTACTTGGCAATTCACTCTATCCTTCTCTCATTTACTCACTCTCCTTCTCTTTCTGTGCACAATTATCCACCATCTTCTTCACTCATGGTATTACTCAATGACCTCTAAACTCTCATGTGCGCACGATGCACAAATGCACTTTGCCAATCGTGTGTGATGTGCTATCTAAACCCTTAGAGATATCTAACAATCTCGATATTCTCTTGAAATATCAGATATTCCACTTATGCTTTCCATTTCACTTACATTCATCCACAACTAATAATAATCAATTTAATATTTACACATATAAATAAAATCAATAAATGATAAATAATCAAAGTTGAAAAATTAATCAATTAACAGGTATAAAAATAAATAAAAAATTGAATCCAACGAGACAGTAAATTTTTTTTATTTCCTCCTCTTTTTCTTCTCCTCAGTCATTTATTTATTTATTTATTTTTTTTTTTTTTTTGAAATAAAAAAAAAAGGCGAGGTGCGAGCAATGGCCTATAACAGTTATATATTTTATACATACTTGAAACTATATTTACGGGGTTGCATGTCGGGGTGTTATAGTTGGCGACGCAAACCACACATTGTGTAGGTTTGTACGAACAGACGTGATATGGAATATATGAATAATAATGGCTTGCGGTTGTATATTGCGAGAGCATGAGTGTCGGCGCTGGACACACGATGGGGCCCACACACGCTTCACTTTCCATACATATTTGCAAAGTGATGGCGATAGAGAGTGTATATGTGTGCGTGAGAGTGTGTATGTGTATGTGGATATATGGGAGAAAGAGAGAAAGAGGGAGATAGAGTAAAATTGTTGAGGACTGTAGAATATGAGAGAGAGTGTCGACCCCTGGCACGTTGCATGATGTATCGGTGAGAGTGAGCCGATACACTGTGATTCACTCTGATTAGCGTTATCTACACCGATTGCCTTCGCAAGTCATCCCGATCTAATCACTAATTCTCATGAGTCATTTTCAAAATTACGAGCCACACATTTTATTATTATTATTATTATTTTTTTGATACATATGTTTGAAAAAAAAAAAAAAAAAAAAAAAAAATACTACACTGATAATTATTATCATTTTTCATCTATAAAATATTATTAATATTATTAATAATGTTTTTATTTTACATTTTTTTTTATTTTTATTTTTTCAATAAGCAAAAAAAAATTTTGTGGATAAAATTGCGTTGTGGCATTGGATAAATATAACGTCAAAGGTGTCATAAAAGTGTGCGGTTTTTTTTTTTTGTGGCTTTTCACCACGCGGTATATATATTAATGCAGCTGATTGCATCGTATATCACATGGTAGAGATGGTATTTTACCCCTTGAACGACCAATCATCGCGCCCTATTAAAATATTGGGTCACCCCCCGCTGAGTATAATAAATTAATCGAAAAACGTTTTACGAAAGCGGTGCACGAATAATTGCAGTGTGCACATTAAAGATGAACAGTCTGTCTGTGTGAGAATGTACGCGTGCATACGAGACAGAAAGAGAAAGAGAGAGAGAAAAAAAAGGGAACAAATGCGCAAGGGAATATTCTAGTGGTTTTGAGAAAAGAAAACAAAATATATATATATATATATATAAATAAAATAAAGAAGAGAATACGGCAAGAAGGCGGCCACCATGCAACCTCTCGTTATGGGCATCCTTTCACGGGCCTAAGTGGACGTCGAGTTCGTTAGGGATTTGTGAGAGAAGATCGTGGAAGATGAACGAAACACGGTGGGGGTGGTTGGAAACCGATGCATGATCGCCTTTTTTAGACATTAACAACACAACGAGTTGTTAAAAATTAAAAAATGATAATAATAATAAAAATAATAAAGTTCAATAATAATAAATTTTTATTTCAATAATTTATTATTAAGACAGTGATAATAATAATAATTGATATCAAATAATTATTTATTCTATTTTATTACTACTTAAGATGTGAGTAATGTTTTTATGTATTCATTATAATATAATTCCTCGAGGGATTTTTGTATACACTGTGCCATATATACTCTCTCAGAAATTACTAGCGGAGCAATGAATGTGAGTATTGCACAGTCCCAAAATAATATTCAGATGAGGAAAGTGAACTGAGGCCAACTATCACGGGAATAAATGGTAGAGAAATGCTCGAATGACGTGCCATCAACGACAACATGCATTTCCCATTTCTCTACACGCACAATCCGTCCCCCGCAAATCACAGAAATCACTTGCGACACCGCATGTATATAGTTGTAAATAGAAAACATGAAACTGAGGAGATTGCAAAATTTTTTGTTGCTTCTTTGAATAACGCGCAAAATTGTATGTTTATAGACCCGAAAAAAATTTTTATGACTAAAATAAAAAATTGAAAAAAAAAAAATTTTTATTAAATTTAATTTGAAAATTTTTTTTTTTTTTTATTATACAAAAATTTCGAGTAGTATGCGACTGTTTCGATATAAATGTATAAAAGTACATGTACAGTACATATATATATATATATAGATACCTAGAACATTTATATATGTGTAGTAGGTATGTAAAGTCTTGATGCATTGCGACGACATGTCACCGAGCGTTGTCACCACCGACCACATCGTGTTTTAACATATCTGTTTACACGACCGCTAATCATCTCAACGTTGTGTAAATATATATATATATACATATATGCTCACGGTTGTCCAAATTGCCGTGGCAATGGTAGATTGTGCCGACATGCAAAAAAAAGTGAGGGAAAAAATAAAGATGAGAGTAAAAATGATGATAGAAACATAATTTAAAAATAAAAATAAAAAAACCAAAAAACCAAAAAATCGAAAAAATAGGAAAAGAGAAAATTTGTGCGACCAAAAGCTGTAATAAACCGGACAATTATCTCGACGTAAAAGAATTGAAACAAAAAAAAAAAAAAAAAAACACTTTGCTTCATACACGAGACATTATTTATAGGCAGATCGATCAAATGTTTTTGTACACGTAGCCTTGATAGTCTGGAATGAAGTCTCTGTCTGGTTTCACGAAAGAAAGAAAAAGAAAAAGAATTTAATTAATCCCTCCCCTTCGCCCTATTTCATTACCTACACTAAATTCATGTACTCAAAATGTATATATACCAGTATCAATTGACAGATTAAATACGTGGTAAACTGTCAAACTTTCATTTCAAACAAACAAAAAAAGTAACTAGTGACTCCATTTCATCTATTCAAACAAATAAATTTATATATAACTATATGTAAACTGATTATGGTACTAAAAAAAAAAAAAAAAAAAAAAAAATATTTCTGGTCTTTTACTCGCTAACGATGCGTAACGATCACAGAGAAAAGATATGTACACTCTATATATACAAATACACGTATACAATGTATAATTTCAACGACAAATAATTTGGTTCGTTATGCTCGTCACCTCGTCACATCCTAAATAGTCAGTGTACTGTCATCGTTCTCAAGGCAAGATAAAAAATAGTAAAAAAAGCACATACACACAGACAGACAGACAACAAACACATACACATACACACACACACACACACACAGGCACTCACGCATGTTCAAATATTTTCTTTATACTCCTCTAGACTCATCGTCATCGTCGCGTTCACCATCATTCTGTCGTCGCTGTCATTGTCATATACGGGCAAGACAAAAAAAAAAAATAAAAAATAAATACAAAAAGAAAGAAGTAAAATAATAATAAAATAACTAACAACAGCAAAAAAAGAAAAAAGAAAAAATTTACTGCTCTCACCGCGATTTTGCGCGATTGAATACACGCGACTTCGTATATGAGAATAATTATAGGCGAAAAAGCATCAGAGAATCAGTGGGAAAGGAGGAAGGGAGGAGGGGGAAGGGAGAACCGCACAGATCAAAGACAATCCAGAAGGTGGTATATACGCAACATCGTGCGAGGGAGAAATAAGAAAGTCTCAGTAACGCGTAGTAAAGACAGAGACCGTGGCTTCTTCGTGACGGGCGCGAGTTAATAACCGTGCCAGAGATACCATACGAGACGAGACGATTTCATTTTATTCTCAGGCTTGAATGCCTCCTTGGATTCATCCATTGCACACACTTGCACACATGTACACATATGTACATATATATATATATATTTCATCTAGCTATATATATATATATATATATCCCGACGAGAAAAGATAGAGAGAGAGTAAGAGCGATAGGATGAGAGATGGACGGGAAAAAAGTCGACGGTAAAGGTATATAGATCTACGTGTGAAAGCCTAGACCGCAGGAGCCATCCGGTTGGAACACGACGGGTTCGGGAATGCCCGGGTTATTCCACCCTTGGGATTTAGCGTGATGGGGTTATGGGCCTCTGAGGCCTACTCTTTCTGCCTATGGTCTACTATCCCGTTTTTCTTTCCATTCTATTCCATAATACGTGCCCGTCTCTGTGTATAGAAAATTTTCAAGTATGTGTGTATGTAGATAGAGTGAATATATATATATTTTTTTAGTTATGTGATGTCTCCGCAATATTCGTATACTTGATTGCATTTAGATAAGAAGATTTAGAGCTTGTCGACAAAAATATTAAAGTGGAATATCCTAAAATTACTTCATTGTATCTCTATCTTAAAAAAAAAAAATATATCACTTTTATATAATATTTTATCTTTGTAATTTTATTCTCTTACCCCACACTGTCCATAAATAAAATTTTGACTCACCTGAAACATAAAAATAAATAATAATTAGTACAAGCTGTATAATAATTTAAATTGATAATAGTGATAGTTGATAAATCATGCAAATTAAAATTATGATCAATATAAAATTCATCGCTTAATTTTTTTTTTTGTTTTTTTTTTTTTTTTGGCAGTGATTTCATCCCACACAGATGTATAAGTTTGTACGGCGTAAATGAAAATAGCTAAAAAATTTGTTTTTATTTTTTTATTTATTTTTTTTATTTTTGTGAAAAAAATGCGAAACGGTCACCCACAACGCATTGTAAGCAGTGTCGAGCTTTTTGCCACGTATCATGTGAAGTCAAAAATATATGTATATACATATATATTTATACGCACAATATATACAATGCAATGTTGAATATATATACAGTGGCTTTGTTGTCTCGAGCAGGAAAGGGTATCTCGTCCTAGCCGGAGGGTGTAACCCCGGCTTTATTCATTCCCCAGGAAGCAAAACGAAGGAAACGGATGACACGACATGCAGATCATCCGACCGAGTGAAGAAGAGTCTCTCTTCAGTTGGGCTTCGTCTATGTGATATAAATGTATAAATACATATATTCATAATCCACATGACTTTCTCATTTCCACATTGTCCGTTGGTGTAATTCAATCGAAACCTTTGTCACATCTACCATTATCATTATATTCTATATTCTACATTTACTTTGAAATACAAATTGTAATTATTCCATGGGACGATAGAGAGAAAATATAAAAAAAAAAAAAATAATAACAAAACAATGACTTTGAATGTTCATTTATTTTTATTGTACATTCCATTCAGTGGAAACAAAAAAAAAAAAAAGAAATCAAAGTTATACGTCAGACAAGTCAATATTCACAATATATTCGTAAACCTTCATTTGATATAAATCACTGTGGCACAGTGGAGTTTTATATAAATTCTCTCTCTCTCATTCTAATTCTCTTACCATGTGCTTTCGTATAGTAGAAATTCGACATTTTTACGTGTCCGTAAGGAGCGATTGTTCTAACAACGCTGGGAGGGTTAGAACAGTATAGAAAAAAAAAACAAAAAAAACAAAAAAAAAAGTTTGGAGAATGGGGTTACAAGATACGGCGCAAGGTCGTTTCACAAATCCGTTCCAAAAATCGTGTAAAGAGAGTGAATGGGAAATATCATGAAAGAAAGAAAGATACAGTGTGTGGCCTTTTGCGAACATGTGGATAAAAGAGGTGGATGGAAGCCCCTTGGACGTTGCGCGCTATATATGCTAAGTTTATGTACACCATGGGATGTCGCCCTTGTAAAACCATTTTCAGATAACGCATCGTTCCCATTATTACACATTTATATATATGTATATATAAAATATAGTAATGCAGTAAATTATATACACATATGTGAGCACGTATGTATTTTCAGCGTTGAATTATATATCAAATCCATATCGTTCACCCGATCGGTTTATGGTTTTATATTTCTGTCGGGGTTTTACAATGATTGGAAATACCGCGGATGTAGATATATAACAGAAAATATACCAAATGGCCTTTGTGGCGTTTGCGTTTTGGTAGTGATACTTGTGGAAAGAGTAAAACGATGTAAGCAAGGTCCAGTTGGTTTAGTGTAGAAAGTTTATATAATATATATATATAAGTGTATAGTGTATACATTGAAGGTTGAAACGAGCGATGGGAGGAATCGGGAAAGCACGAGGTTATCAAAATTGTATGAGCAAGCTCTTAGGAAACGATCGCCGTCAAGTCTCGAGGGAGTCGTGTCCTGCAGGGCGCATCGAAATGATATTACCAGTCACATGCATATTTCAATGAGGTCGCACACCACACACACACACACACACACATACAAACATATATAAATATACACTTTATTCTGTTCTATATATGAGAAAAATTCTATTGGAGATTGTGTGTAAACTACAAAAGTGCCAAAGATCTTTAGCGATTTATAAATTCATATGGGTTTGTATTTATTTAAAAATAAAAATAAAAATATATAATTCAAATGGAGACAGGTGAATATTGAGAATTATAAGTGTATTGATATAATATCATATGGGTAATTATAAATTTTTTTTTCTAGTGACATCGGGTACATCAATGCAATCAATGCAATTATATTGATGTAAGTGTGTACTCCAGCAAATTGGTGTCTTGATGGTAACCAAAATGGCAAATCTCATTATGAAACACAGACCAATGTCGTGAGCGTAAAAAAAAATTGTGGCTTTTCACGACATAAATATATATATATATATATTTTAATGGATACACAAAATCACTGGTTGAGACTTTAAGTCTTTCAAGTCTTGTGTGTGTTTGGTGTTTATTTATATATGTACGGGTGTGTATGGAAGTGTGTATGAGTCGGTGTGTATGTGTGTGTGTATTGATGGTGGCACTTTACGCGCGCAAACGTGTCCGCGGTGTATATAAAATTGGATTGTGGAGAAAGAGAGAATGGCAGATGAGGATAAAAAGAAAGGTGAAATCGAGAGAATTGAAGCGACTGGTTGACTTGTAGATTTATTGACGAATTTAGCCGCACATTTGTTCGTTCAGGGATTTCAATACAATTGAAGGGTTTTGCCCATTGTCCAACCATCGATGTCGTTCATGGAGGCATTTGGTATTGTAATAGCCGTCTCATCGCGCACCTCTTGTGGACAGACCTCGAGTTTCATTTATTTATTTATTTATTTATTTATTTATTTATTTATTTATTTATATATATATATATATATTTTCTGATTTTTTTTTTGCTCTACTCCATTTCTTGTTTATACTCTATCCTTCATTCAAAGTCCATGAACACGCGTTAGAATCGATCATTGAATATGCATTTTGGTAAAAATTCTCGTCTCGATATGGCAGAACTTCTCTCAACAACCTCCTCGAGGCAACGTTTTGCTCCTCTTCTTTCTCAATGCGCTTCATATATATATATATATATTCTTCAATTTTTTTTTTTTTCTGTTCTTCAATTTTTTTTCTTGCTTCTTCGTGGACACACAGAAAAAAGTACATATATATTTTATTTTCTTCTTTTTACTATCCGTAACGGTCGCCCCCTCGTCCATAAGTCGAGAAGAATGGAAAAGACAGAGGGTGAGATAAGGAAGCAAGAGAAAGATGGTGAAACAGGCGAAATGAGGATGGCCAAAGGCTTATATACTCGATGCGCCGAAGAGATAGTAGCGGCACGTATAACCGTGTGCTCGCCGTATCGAATAATTGGCTCCCGCGGCAAGTGCACCAGTCTATATCCCCACGTCCACCTCCATTCGTTTCTTGTATATATATATATATATATATTCATACCCTCCATTATGTGCTTCACTGCACCGTTCGGTCGATACCCAGCCATTACCGACATTTCACCAAAGTATATACATATATATAAACGTATGTATATGTATGAGTTGAGGATGATGACAAATCTTTAGCTCATGCATTGACCATCAACAACCACAAAAATGCACGAATTTCGATTACAGTACGCGGCAAAATGTAAAACGACGACATGACGCCAACCATTACCCATTCCAAAAAATATTCCATTGGACTTTTAGGGGATTTTCGATTTCGACACCATTGAAAATAATATATATATATACGTATATATATATGCGTGTGCATAACACGAGGGGATGAGATGGATAAAGTGAGAGAGACGCGCGGAGTGCAGTAGACCATAATTTCATCAACGAAGAGCGTGTGTGCACTGGGTGTTGGGTATATGCATTTGAATTTGATTAGTGGTACGAGGGATATGTTGAACAGAGCTGAGAGAGAACAACGGAAAGACAGAGACAAAGGTAGAAAGGTGGGGTGGTAACACCCTTCACTACCGCAACCCCAACCCCAACCAGCCAGGCAAACCCGAACCAGTCGGACCTAGTACCACCACGTCACCATCACCACCACCACCACCATCACGATTATACATATATATACAGTATACACGCACTTATGCAGATACAACTCCTGCAATTATCCACATCCATCATATAGGTATGTGCGAGCATTACGCCAAAGCCAACATTTTCTCTCATTCTCTTACTCTCGATCTATTTATCTGTACAACTTTCACAGTCAAATTCTTTCTCTCTACCATTTTGCATCTCTACTATAATGTTATTCGTAGAAAAAATAACTGGTTTACCGTATTATATGAAAATTATTATTATTATTATTATTTTTTTTTTTTTCGTATACAAAAAAATTTATATGCAACAGTGAATTGTTACGGAGAAAATTTTCTCTTAAAAATTACCCTGCAATCCAGGGTAGGCTCGAGCCATCCTACTAATATGGAAAATATTATTTATTTTCATTGAAATATTTAGAGGAATCAGTCAGGAAAAATCTTGTCATTGAAAATAAATTTTACCATATTGCGTGGTAATTTTTAAGAAAGTTTAAAAATTGTCCAAATTATACTATGAAAAAATGAATGATGTTTATCTCAACGAGCATGTACAATCGTAATCTGCATATTTTTTAAAAAATATCAAATAATTTTTTCCATCAATTATGTGGGACAATGAGAAAATTATAACCGAATTTTGATCTACGGTCGATAAAATATGTTCACGAAAAGTTTTTATTTTATTCTACACTAGGGGTAATTTTTACCATGCAGTTTGTGCAATAATTTTTATCCAGCTGATGAGTAATATTTGCTCCTAATAAGCAGTAATAATGATCCAAATACAATAATATCCCCAACATACTCGACTGCGGGGTAATTTTTCCTCTGTATTCTATGGTAATGTTTGACAGATATTTCTCTCCGTGTATGATTTGACTTTATAAAATAATCTAATAGCTAGAAAAAAAAAAAAAAAGTACAAGTACAAATAGTGGATTGTATAAGAATTTTACAGTTGTAAATTTTGTGTGTGTGTGTCAAGTCGGTCAAGGTCTGATTTTTTTTTTTTTTTTCACGTTTTTCGTACAATGAAAAAAAAATAACGGGCGTGTTTCCAAGTCGATCGACATTAAGAAAGTACTCGACACACAAGAGATCCCACTTGAAGTTATGGCGGATGATCACACAATCCTTCGGTATCAATCACTCGTTCACCGCGGAAGCCGTTGTAACTCTCTACAATGTGCCAGTGTAAAAGACCAGGAGAAAGAAGGAAGAGAAAGAGAGCTCACGGCCAACAGAGCAGTAAAGTGTCTTTACGAGCTTTCTTGTCTGTTTGTTGGGACATGCAGCACGTGTTTTTCCGCACTTTCAATACATATATTTTTTTTTTTTCCTAATTCTTTTTTTTTTTTTTTTTTTTTTATCCCCATATATTTTTTTATCTCCATATATCAGTTTATCAGATTTCACCCAACAAGAAGATTGACAGGATAATAAAAATAAAACTCAATATATACATATATGAATAAAATTTTTTATTTATCATATATTTTTTTTTTTGTCTTTCCTCGCCATTATTATATTCGAAAAATTCATTACAACTCCCCCAGATTGAAACAAAGAAAAAAACACTATCTAATTGAACTTAATTAAAACCTAAATCGCATTTAATTGCCCCGTAAAACAAAGACGTGTTTTGGATCTCTCTCGATGAGAATTTCATTCGACCAACTGTACGGCTTTTAAAAAATATAAATATATATATACATATATATATTCATGTATGAGTATGTGTGTGTCTATCGGAACGAGCTTGTGCAGGATGAATATAAGAAAAGGAATATTCACGAGGCCCTCAAAGCGGCACAAAGCCAGAATGGCGGGTCGGCTCCTTCGCTCCGGGATGGATTCTCATTCGTCCAATCACTCTCGCTCTTCTTTCTCTTCATATTCTTCATTCTCTTACTCGTTTTTATTTTTTATTTATTTTTTTCTTTTTCTCTCATCGTCTCTCTTCCATTACGTCTTACATCAACGAGCATAATATTCTGGAGGGAGTAAAACGAAGATAGAGTAAAATGAAGAGAGATCGAAATTAACAGAGCAAAAGAGAAAGAAAGCAAAAGAAGACGAACGAACGAACGAACGAACGAAGGCAGTCGTATAGCCAGGGCAATAACGGCGAGCACCAGACGCTAATAACATACCGTGCCGACTGCCCATAGGCCATCGTCGAGCAATGAAACGTGACCAAATAAAAATTTCCAAGGGAATTATTATGGTGGACGGAAACGTATATAGTCGAAGGAGATGAAGGAGATGATGATGAAGAAAGAATAATATGAAGGTAAAATAAAATGAAAAATACAATGTTAATATGTGTGTGTTGTTTTATGCAATATAAAATCCATACTCAAAAAGTATTTGCACTTGGTAAAGTGTTAAAAGACGAAGGTGACGACGACACTGTATATGTGAGCCACACGATGATGATAGTTAATCGGCGCGCGTTACCAATGGCGCTGATGGTAAATGCCTCGGAACGTCACTCTTGTTTTTATGAATGAGGACGCGCAGAACGAGACTCTAGCGATGATGGTCAAGCACGGAATTCGTTCGTGTCTGCGCTCTGCTAAAGAAATAAAATGAATCCACGCATTCATCGCACAGATGGAAAAGAAAGAAGAAATGAGAACATCGATGCTAAAGGATGATGATGAAGGTGGAACGCAACCCGGAGAAACTCTCGCGTATAATCATCACCGTGAGAAATTCGAGCGCGTACACGGAGAGAATTTTCTCTTAACAATTACCCTGCAATTCAGGGTGGGCTCGGGACATCCCACTATTATGAAAAATATTATTCATTTTTATTGAAATATTTAGAAGAATCAGTCAGAAAAATTTCTCCCATTGAAAATAAATTTTACCATATTGTATGGTAATTTTTAGGAGAGTTTAAAAAATGTCCAAATTATGCTAGATTATATTCTCAATATGTTTGAATTTTACTATTATACTGATAAATTTTTGCCATGTAGCACGCTATTTCTTTAATAACGCGCTACAATAACAAAATTTACCGATGCTTTGAATGAATTATTCACCGAGTTGGAGAAAATTTTACCACATTTACATGGGAATTTTTCGTTTATGTTCGATAATCTTCGGAAAATTTCGGGCTCGTTACAAATTGATATGATGGAATGATAATGGAGAAATAATAATTTATAAAGAAAAAAATATTTGCGCAATTGCGGAAAAAATGAATAATGTGTATCTCAACGAGCATGTACAATCGTACGAAATTATTACGAATAATTATACACGGGAAATTCTATATTTGTGTGATTTATATGAACTTGTACAAACACACATTGTAAGAATAAGGATAGACGAAAAATTAATAGTGAGAGATGGCATCAGAACGTCAATGAATAAATATTAATTATTTTTTATATTGATATCTATTTTTGTGCATATTCATTTCAATCAATCTACTTTTCAATCATCACTTATTTTAATAAAATTATGAAAATTTTATTCAATGTCTTTTTAACCTCGAACAATCAATTTATTAATTTATCAATGATTTACTTCGATTGATATATCGATTCTTTTATTCGAGAAAAATAATTACGTTATCATAATAGAAATTTTCATCACATGGTCCGTGTAAATTTTACCGTGTACGGTAGGTACATTTATCTTAATTTGCATATATTTTATAAAATATTAAATAATTTTTTCCATTGCTTATAAGTAAAATTTAAAAAAATTATGGTGAAATTTTGATCTACGGTCGATAAAATATGCTCACAAAAAGTGTTTATTCTATTCTACACTAGAGGTAATTTTTACCCTGTAGTTCGTGTAATAATTACTTCAATAATTTTTACCCAGCTGATGGTGAATATTTGTTCCTGCCAATCAGTAATAATCATCCAAATACAATAGTATCCCCGGCATACTCGATTGCAGGGTAATTTTTCCTCTGCATTCTATGGTAATATTTAACAGATATTTCTCTCCGTGTACAGTTACAAACTTGAGTAAACGTCTTTACATTGTGCATATACATACGTATGATCACACATACACACATGTTGGTAATATCTGCAGTGAGTACCGCTCACAAATAGCGTAGACCGGCGTGCTTTCATCTGCAAAACATGATGGCAAGGAGGGAGATGGAGGAGCGGGAGAGAGAAAGAGTTTTCGACCTTCACGTGCACGCATCGTTGCCCTTGGGTGGTACAACGCAACGATGAGGTTGAGTGCACGACTGTGTGTGCACTCGATGGAAGAAAAGGAAGAGAAGTATGAACAGAACAGGCACAAATATTCCCGCACACAATTCAAGACGAAGAGTCAAAGAAAAAGAGTGAGATGAAACAAGTACTTGAACGAAGAATGGCCGACCGCAATGAAGATTTTAAGTCTCTATGTTCATTCTCTATACCAGCCACTTACTTCCTTTTTTTTTTTTTTCCCCGTCACTTTTTTCTTTTTTAACATCGTGGGGAGGCATATTATGTTGAACGAAACACTCACAAGTCGATCTCCACGATAATTATTCTAAAAATAATATTTAATGATAATGTGAATATTTTGCATGTTTATATCATGAAATAATTCGAGACATTGGTGATTGGAATAAAACTTTGATGGACAATATAAACTGGATTAATATAAAATTAATTATTTCAAATATACATTTTAAGATGTTTATAATATTATTTTGTATAATTATATTCTCATTCAATCATAAAATTGTGATTCAGTGGAAACAGTAGCAAAGTGCGAAGTAGAAACGCCCCGTGAACGTCCGCCTTCCGGGCACGAGACGCCCGGGCGTCGATATATATGTACGTACCACCCTCTTTCAAACACCCTGAAACGCCAATGCTCGGCCATGCGTTTCCTTCGAAGACTTGTGTGTACGCCTTGTGCGCAAAATGCACACAAACACCATCGAACCGTCGCTTGAAACAACACGTAAGAAAATATATTAAGTGTGTGTGAGTGTGTAAGAGAGAGAGAGAGGCAGGTGCTTCGCCCGCCATTGGCCACCTTGTGCCAACATGGCCGAGTATATACGTGTGTGCCATACCCTTTTCCCTTCATACGATATATACAATCCATATGTGCTATGTAACACCCGGCTACTTTTCACCCCTTCACTACCTCAACTCCACTAACCGGAAGTAGATTCATACTGGGTATATGGGTGACATGGTACGCACGGTCAATAATTTAATCTTGAAAATCATGCAACGAAAATTTTTCAACACTGGAAAAAGTATTTATACTCGAGTAAGCTTAAATAATGTAATAAAAATTAAAAGGTTGGTTGATTAATTGTTCAAATGAAAATATTTAGTTAATTATTTACATAAAAGAAAATGATGAATATCGAATTATTACCGATGAAATATAATAAAATAATAATAATAAATTATGAATAATTTGATGAATTCATGATTTTGGCATCTATTATTAAAAAAGAAAAATTATCCTCGAAAAGTTGGAACAAGAAGGAAAAATTTTGAATGAATCTACAAAATAATGTAAATATTTTTTTTTTTTTTTAATTTTTCTCTTACTTCTTTTTGATATTTATTTGTATTCTCATATAAACGTACACGGATCTCTACCACACATTGTATGATGGCCGACTATGTGAAGTTTCTCCCCCCGGGTCCACAAGCAATTAGAAGTACGAGGTAAACACAGAGAGCAGTGTGTTCCCTTTCCACCAATGGTGCACGGCTATTCAAGAGTATACCGCATTATTTTCTTCTCACTCAGACGTTAAGACTGTAATTAAATATTCCGTGGGGCCACGGCCCTTCGCGCACCGTTTCTCCCTCTTTCTTTCACGAGTGTGCGCGCGCTAAAGCGGCCCCGGAGGTCGGTCCCAAGAATCGTTGAGACTTGTTTCATTTCATCTTCTTCTCTTATACTCTTCGTTACTCCTTTTCTTTTCCTCATGCTGGTTATATACCAGAAGATAGACAGAAAGTCGTCGCGTTTCGCGTGAACCCAAGGCGAACATCATGACTAAAAAGAAAGAAATAGAAATATATGTATATATATATATACAGTCCCAAACAACAAACCGAAGTTTCGACCCAGGGAGTTATACGTTTCTATAAATCATTCCCTTGGTCCCTCAAAATAGTGGGCCCATATTTACGATCCTTCGAAATGCGTCTCGAAGCCACGCCCTGTCTCTTCTTTGTATCTATCTTTTGTCTAAAAATATTGTAAATATAAATACACACACACACACACACGCACATGTATATATATGAAAAAAATATTTTTTCAAATTTAATAAACGATATATTCAATGAAAAAAAATTTTTTTTCTCCATTCTCATAATATTGAATTCCACTTAAATATAAAATTTCGATGCATCGAATTAGAACTAATTCATACAGGATTACTACAATTATTTTTATTGCTATTATCATGATTTTATTTCATCTCATTTTTTTCTGTTTTTTTTTTTTGTTTTTCTTTTTTGTTTTTCTTTTTTTCCAATTTTACTCGAGCTTACCCGGTCATTTTTACACGGAACGTTTGGTGCAAAAGCGTCAACAGTTTTATAGTTTCACAGCCGAGAGTAGCATAAGCTTTTCCACCAACATAACCTCCCTTTTTGGTAATGCTAAGAGTAATTAACATTCCGCTTTTAATTACAACTGTTTCACTCGTTTCTCTCACTCTCTCATTTCTCGTCTATTCTACATCCCACTTTTTCTCTTACACTCACCCCTCACACTCATTTTATCCTCCTATTAGCCCACTGTACTCGTTTATAGAATTGTGTGTCTGTTGAAAACATACCCGGTATTATATTCTCTCCAATATTTTCTACCTCTTCACATTTATAATTTTTTATTACCAAAAAAATAATAAAAAAGAAAAAAAAAACCCGTGTGTATTGCGTTATTTCCCGCTTTTTCCTCCTAACGCCACACACTCGTGACCATTTACCACCACATTCATAAATGCATTTCACAATTAACAATATTAATATCAGAGGTGGTAGAAAACGGTACAAAACGAGGGACGAGTTGGGATGGAAGAAAAAAAAAGGGGGGGGGGGGGAGAGAGAGAGGACTATTTTATTATGAACTCTTGATGTAGGTGAATCCAACGAACAATGTGCGCGCAAGCACCGTTTGTTTTACATTCGGTTGAAACGACCGATGTGGTCAAAAAGCGTAGCACACATCGCGGTATGATGGTCAGATCGGTCTAGTGGTGAAGAGTGGGGGAGGGAAAAAGCGATGAGGAGAGAGAGGAAAGGGAGAAGATAACTATATCTATAGCTTTATGTATGTAAGCACACGTGCGACAAATGCTCGCGCGCGAGTTACAGCCGTTGCACGGCTAGTGAGCACCATCGATGCGCGTGCTCGCGACTGTGTCGGATACCATCCGGATTTCCGTGTGCGAATACCCATGTGACCTTGTGTGTATTTTCACTAGTCAATATATATATATATGTGCACAATTGTATTTTGCAAGATATGTGTATATATGTATGTGTGAGTGTGTACATACATACATATATGTACAAATTTACTGATGTTGTTTTTATCGATCGTTACATTTACGCAATAAATATACTATGGAAAAACAAACAAAGAAAAATGATACAAATATTATTTATTATAAATCGAATAATATATTTATACTTTGCATTTTATTTTACAATTGTCAATGATTTATATTAAAAAATATTTTGGATACGTCAATAAAATTATCCAGGAGTAATTTGGAATATTTTAATATTCAATAAAGGATCATTGTGTTGTACATTTTGATGAGCACGAAAAAATGAAGAAGAAAAAAATATAAGTGAAAGAGGAATGAAAAGAGTCGAGAGGGAAAGAAAAAGAGAAAAAGAATTGCATTAAAGACACACGAAAACGTATACATATACTGTTAGGGACCGGTCGTCGGTTCCATTTTGTTTCTCTGCCGGCGTGTGGCAGCGCGATAGCAGCGGCACTCTGTCAAAGCGTGACGTTATCACGACACCCCTTCTACCTAGACAAGGGATTGCCTGGTTTTCTCTTGCTTTCTCACTCAGACCGGCTCATTTTCAGTAGTAAGCTGTCTCACTCGAGCATTCACATACACTCACTGGGGCTCTTTACCCTCCGGGAGTGCGGGTATACGTGGATCGGGGGTTTCCTGACTGGTTGGTTGGTATTCTCTCTTTCTCGTGCACTCTAGTTTTACCTATTCTTTTTCCTTTATCCATGAGTGCAGTACTATATACCCAAAGGTAGAAAAAGGAAGGGCAAGTTACGGTAGAACACCGATAAGATTGTACCAAACCGAAGGAGTTAGAATATCCACGTATAAAATGTGAAAAGCGTTTGCATCTTAAAGCGAACGTTTTCACATTCGGATACGCCAACTTATTTTACGAATATAGATATAAATCTCCGTATATTTATATATATTTCAAAATATATTTTTCGAAAGTTATTTGGGGTTGAAGTTGGATTCATGATAAATTAAGAAATTTTTTTCAATTTTCAGATGAAACTATCAACTTTATTCGAATTAATTATAAATATTTCTTGACGAAAATTCCTATTAAGCTAAAAATAGGTTCTGAAATTTTTATATGACTTCTTAAATGAACGAAACCAATTTTTATTCTACAAAATGTGAAAATGATTACAATGAAATTTTTAAGGAAAATATTTTTTTGTTTAACTATGAAAAGATAATTCATCTACGTACAAATATCTTATTGAAAATATATTTATCAATGCGCATGAGGAATCCATTTTTTCGTAATAAAATAAACAATTGTTATATTGAAATATTTTTATTACAATACGGGAATTTTTTTCTGTATTCACTTATAAGTAGTTATAAGTACTGTAATGTTCTGTCAAATAAAATTCCAAAGTGTAAAAAAAGTTTTTCACCTCTTAATATTAATATCAAGGGCTCCAACTTACACTGTATTTTTTTTGTCATTTTTGACAATATTCTCGATATACTTTGGAAAAAAAAATAGTCGATTTTTTTCAAACAGTCTAGTATATATATCATTGTAGCGAAGAAAATTTCAATGGATCCATCTTTTCTTGGAGATATAACGAGGTATGCAGCAAGTTTGTATTTTCTTCGCGAGGAAGAGGCAATTCCGTTTTCTCATATTCTCCCCCTCTCGATCTCCCCAATATTCGCATTTTCGTTCTCACAATTGCGTATATCTGTTTTACTTGTGACTACATCATTTATCAGTTAGCTCTCATGCTCTCTACCATAGATCGCTCATAAAAACTCGTGCACCGTACTTTTGGATCTTCTTGAGGATAATATTGTCATAAGGATAACGGAGGATATAAAGGTCAAGTGAAAGTTCACTGGGTATATATGAAAGGAAACGAGAAATGTAAAATATTAAACTGTAAAAATAAATATTTACAATTATTATTATTATTTTTTTCTTTCTTGGTCCTACATAGTATTAGTTGTCGATTAGTCTATAAATATTTAAGAATCGAAGAATCAAAGATAGGGAATGAATGAAGGAGAAAAGAGAAAAAAAAATGAAATAAAGAAATATTTTGTTGGAATAATAAAAAGAAATGAAAATAGAAAAGATACAGTGAGATAGCGTCAAGTATCGAAAAGAGTTCTTCTTGTTCCAAGAAGTCGATGAGAAGTAGAAAGAGATATAGAAATAAATAAAACGAGATGTTCGAGAGTGAGAGTTGAGAATTTGACCGTCCGTCCCGTGGTTGTTAGTTTCCGAGGCTCAAAACCGAAATAATTAATCAGACGGGCGGTCCTACCGGCGGCACCGCGTTGTCCGTAGGTATCCATTACATTATACATCACAGCAGATACTCGAATTCTAATTTATTCACGGTTGCAAAGAGAGAAGTAGAGACTCAATCTCTTTCATCGAGACGCAAAACTTCTGTCTGTGCCCGCACAGACTTCTCTTTTCCTATAAATCTTTCAGGCATCTCGTAATTGTCGCCGATCTTTTTTTAGTCGACTCTAAATGTCGAGAGCGGGGGTAAAGCAACGGAATCTCAGTCTACTCATACATATATATATATATATATTCTTCATGTTTTCGTTTGTTTTCAATGTGTATATAATCGAGATGCCCCGTGGTCCATTTGAACGACAGACGACATGACGTAGTTTAAATCGAGGACAGTTTTTCAAGAAATCAAACGTCCGATTAACCTTTGTCCATTCTGTTTTACTTTTGTCATACGATGACAGTCAGTGATTTACTTTGCGCATTTATCGGTCGAGGTAATGTAGAAGAAGAAAAATTAAACAAGAAAAAAAGAAAGAAAGACAATGTAAAATATAAAAGAGGGGAAAAATACGGATGGAGATCTCGGAGCAAATGTAAGAGAGAAGAATATCAAGTAGAGCTTTCAAGTTTAGAAAAGTGGAACTCGTGCGAAAGAAATGTCAAGTCTCGAGTGTGCGTCTGCGGGGCTGATTCATACACTAAGCTCCAACGTTGAGCAGCACCTGTGTCCCTATTCTACCCTTATATAAATTGCTGTAAAGGGAAAACATTCAGATCGATGTGCGCGAGAATTTTTCTTGTCTTACATTTTCTATTTTCTATTTTCCTGTTTTTTTTTTTTTTTTTTTTTTTTTTTTTTTCTATACTACCCCAAGGTTTTCTTGTACCACCGACGATTTACTGATTGTTTTCTTTCACCATTCGTACTATTTTTTGTTAACCAATTTATGCACACGTTGTAAGATTTACATGAAAATATCTTTTATTCCTCCTAAGCATCAAAATATGAAATAATAAAAATTGTATATTTGTATAAAATTAGTGGTCAGTAATCATGAATTTTTCTAGATTTATCGTTGGAGAATATATTACTATCAATAAATGAAATCTATCGGTTACCATTTCCGACTTGATAGCAAAAACTTTCGCCCCTTCATTCTTCCACTTGCCATCACTGCGTCCAATATATGTACATATATATATATCGATCGTGTCTCATATACCCCCCCCCCCCCATCCCCCTCCCCTTATTCTCATTTTGGTCTTTCACTTTCTCACTCTTTCTCATTCATATATGACCACCATCACCATTTCATTCGTTTTTCAGACCACTAGGATAAACTCGGATAAATGTCTCGGAAATATATAGTAGTAGTCTCCGACGGCCGAGACCGGAAATAGAAGCTTGCGGTCGGATACGGATACGTATTTCATTTTGCTTGGCTATTTTTTTCTTTTATTTATTTATTTTTTTTTTTTTTTTTTTTTTTTTTAGCCTATACACCTAAATATTTCATCTGTACATATTTTATTTTGTCCTTCATCCACTCACACAATAATTTTCTCCTTCTTCTAGGTGTTCACAAGAGTTTTTCATATCCGAAGGGTGACAAACACCACCGGATTACCTTCATTCATGTTATTCACACGACTACAGAAACATGTGTTTGTATTTGACCAAGCAATATCATTTTTACACCATCTTATTTATATAAATCTTAAGTTCACAATTTGTTTTCGCTTTCATCCCAGGAGCCCCGTCAAATGGAAAATAAATAATTCAATGGATATTAAATTTGTCTATAAAGTGACTGTGTAACATCAGGTGGTTGGTGAATGTGAGATTATATTAAAGTTGCAGGTCGTTTATGATGCGCAATAAATGTGAGGACACAAAACGATTAGAAGTCTTTAGATGATGCCGGCATCGTACATAAATGTACACACATGCACCAAACACTTTGTAAACAATTGGCAAAGACAATTTTACTATGTAATTTTTGATATTGCAGGATCACCATCCGTGTATCTTGAATAAAATACTCTCGCTCCTCTTTTCCTCTCTCTCTCTCTCTCTCTCTCTCTCATTTATTTTTTTATTTTTTTATTTTTTGATCTACACTAACATACACGCACGTATATATAGTTATATATATATACTACGTGTGCGTCTCTTACCCTCGCGATATCTAGCGCACTCAGTTTTCTATCCTCCCCCTCGAGAAACGAGCAACGAGCAATTTCATTACTGCTTAACGCCTGTCATAAATCTCTGCGGGCGCCCTCCCCTCTTGCCCACCCACCGCCCTCACATCTCCACCCGCTCACGTCTCCCTTTACTCAATCCTCCCTTCTCTTATTCTCCTCCTCGACATTCTTTCCTCATCTCTTTCAAACTTTTTTTTTTTTCCTGTCATTTTTTTTCCCCGACTTTTTCTCGTTTCCTCTTTCTCTTCCTATTTTCCCCAGACACTTTTTCTTTTTTTTTCTTTTTTTTTCGTTTTTTTCTTTTATCAACTCAAGCAAAAACGCCACACGACTTTGCTCTCCATATAGCTACAGGCAATTGTCGTTTTATTTGTAACTATTTCAAGAAGACAAAAAAAAAAAATATTCAAATGCAGTATTATTGTATATATAAAAATTGTAATTTCTTTTTTTTTTCCATGTTTGTATATGATAATTAGACGTGTATGTGTATGAAATTGTTGACTATGTGAACTTGACAGTGATAAAACAAGAAGAAACATTGAAAAGAAATAAATACATAAATGCAAAGGTATCGACATGTACGAACAAAAAAAAAAGAAAGTAAAACAAATAAACAAATAAAGTACGCGAGACAACAAACGCAGTTGGTGTTCCCACATGATCGAGTGAACTACATGTGGGCCCTCATGCAGAGTTCTTGTAAGGGGTGTCAAGTGAGGGAACGAGAGAAGCAAAGGATTTCGGCACATCGGGACATCCCAGATCGTTATTAAATGCTCTCCAATCTACTTTCTCGTTTATTTATTTATTTATTTCTCCCCTTCGCCCCTTTTTTTTTCATCTTCATCGACATTTGTTTTTATTCTTCTGATTGAAAGTCAAACGAGTGTACTGTGTGACCAAAGTCACACATACACACGATTCCCATCTCGTCATGTGCACAAAAAATATCTTTAGTTGACAAAAAAAAAAAAAAAAAAAAAAAACGCAATCGAGAGTGTGTATGCCTGAACACGCCTGGACGAGTTTCTTCACGAAGATTGGAATGCGTAGATGGCATTGTCAAGGGCGCCAATGAGTTTTGTGTGGACTTGAGAGGCGTTGATGAGCCGCGGCGCGCTCCGCAAATGTTTTCTACAGCTGCCCTCGAAGTTCATTCTCACCATCATGGGCACGACAACGGTGACACGGGAATGTCACTACGGCCTATATCACACAACTTGCGACATCGCAAAAAATTTCCAACTGTTTGTGTTAAGTTGAGACTGTGAAGCGAGAAGAGAATGAGGAAATGAGAGTGTGAAATAAACAGTGTAAAAGAAATTACATGAGACACCAAATTTTGATATTGACCATATAGTAAATAATTAGTGTAGTAAATGGAAAAAATATTATGAAATATTTGTAATAAAGTTTTTTTTTTTTTTTTTTTTTTTAAATAAGAACAAAATTAATCAACGTGAATAAGTTAGCAAAAAATGAAAATTCAATGACTCGTATAGACACAAAGGAGTCAATAATAAATATAACGATAAAATGTAAAGGAAATATATTAAATATATACACCACACGTGAGCACAGCTGTTACGCTTGACGAGGGATGAATGATGGAGCGTAATCGACGCTGCTATACTTGCCAAGAAATATTTCGAGCGTAACCATCACGGCTAATTAAATGCCTGTATGTCTAGAGAAATGGAATAAAAATAAGAAAATCTATAAAGTAAAACTACAAAGTCTCTCTGTAAACATCATAGACACGAATTGTCACGTCTTCGTATACCTTTGGCCTCTTTCGTCGTTCCACATAACATTTTTTTCCCGTTTCATTTTTTCTTTTCATTCATTTACTTTAATTTTTTTATATTTTTTAATAATCTCATATTTTTCAATATTATTTTCCTATATAAAATATATTTTCCTATGTAAAATAAAAATAATATATAAATGAACAAAAAAAAAAACAAATAATTATTTTTTAATAGTCACCACATACAATTTATTCGATAAAAAAAAATCATTGAAATAAATAAAAAATATCGATAAACTTAAACTCAATTTCATATGTAGGACACGAATAATGTGAGAATTATTTTTATCCCTCAAGATAAAACAACAACAAAAAAAAAATAAAAAAAAAAACAAGAATGAGAAAAACGACAATTTCAAAGAAGAAAAAAAAAAATGAGAAAAACCCTGGCAAATGTGTCGACGAAAAGTGGAAAAGTAAAGGTGTGATAAGACACATGATAAGAAAAAAATACTTGAGAGTAGAGACTAAGTCTCGTGTACATATCAAGGATCTTCATTTGTCTAAATAATCTCGTGTTTATTCGTGTGTGTGATGGACGTCAATGTCAAGACAGTTTGATCATAACTAATACATTCTCATGAATTGCTTGCACATAAAATAAAATATTTTTTATTCTTCTTTCTTCATCTGTTATTTTTTATTTTTTTTTTTTTTTCTCATTTATGTATATACAATGTACAGTGTAGTCGCATCTTTACTCACAACTATAATAATTCCGCTATGCTGAAATAATCTTCAAAGCACTTTGTTCAATCTTTATTTCCGTGATCTTTATCTATTTCTACACATAAATATATAAAATATATATATATATATGACCGTTTACAATGTTATTTTCTTACCAATTAGCATTTAAACGATGAGAAAATAATTTTTATCCATAAAATATTGCACTTAAAAATAAAACGTCATACATAACGCGCAATAATATAAATATATTTATTAGTTTATTTATTTATTTATTTTTTTTTAAATTGCCAAGGGCAAAAATGAATAATTGGAATGTGAAAAAAGAAAAAAACAAATATATATATCTATAATGTTTATCATAGAATTGATAGTTATCAAGATACGAATGCCATTAGGTATATCACAAAATGGATAGATGGAAAGGAGGGAAAATGGTAAAGGGGAGACGGAGGCAGAGACGCGGCAGTCTGTAGTAGTAGAACCTGGTGCTGGTTGTGATGGTAGTGGTAGTGGTAGATTGCTTATATAGAGATGGCCGTCCATGATATAAGATCCCACGGATCCCGTAGGAAATCCCGGGAACGGATCTATCTTACCCCGAGGGATAGCTGCCGGGTGGGGTGTAGGATGGGGTTCACCTGTCAGCCTGAATTAAAGGATGGTCGGGTCGCACTGGCCTCGGGTACTGAGAGACGCTTCGAATCTCTCTTCTTCTTTCACTCACTCACTAACTCACTCACTCACTCACTCACTCACTCACTCACTCACTTACTCACTCACTCACACTTTCGCACTCTTGCAATTTGAGCGTCTTTCCTCATCGTCCCGTTTTCTATGAGAAATTCTACGCAAGTTGGAGGTTTCAACATGTGAACTATTCTCTTTATATAACTGTGTGTATGTGTATGTGTTCTGGATGAAAATATAAAGATAGAAGACGAAAAACGACAGAGGGAAAAGAAAAAAAAAATAAGAAACGAAAAGAGAAAAGACAGTCACTGGAGGGTTGTATCTCACTGGGTGAAGTGCTCAGGAACATTTTTGGGAGACCAACAGAGAGTACAGCATGAGCTTCTAGGGTAACGTGTCACGCTTGGAATACACGATGAGGCTTTTTTTTTATTCTTTTTTTTTTTTTTTGGGGGTTTTGGCTAGAGACGCACATCGTCTTGAAGTGGTGGTGTACACAACCACGTATCTTTTCCCTGAAGCGATATTCAATTTTTTTTTTCTCTCTTTTTCACGTTCTGGAACCACAGGGACCAATTTTATCACGAATATTTAATGCAATTTTACCACCCATAACGAAATTTCGAAAAATCAATGACATTATTGTTTCATTCAATTAAGTAATAACATTTTTTTTTTAAATTCCTCTAATCCATTATATATCGAATGTGTAAATGTATATAATAAAAATTTAAAAAAAAAAGAGAAAAAGTAAAAAAAAACGAAAAAAATATATTATTTATATATCTGAATAATGTGTATACTTATACGTGTGTATAAATAAATGAGTAGATGTAAAGTAATAAATACTTGATGAAGTTTTCGTGATCAATCATCCCATGAAAATTAAATATTAATTGATATTTCATTAATTAAGTGAAATAGCAGTGTCACTTGTGATTGCATTATCGAAATGCAACTTATTCAAAATTTATATATACACATATTGTGTTTATTGTTCAATATAATTCTCATACATTATATATATTGTAATTTCTGTTGGATTTACAATTAAGCCATGGCTAAACAGGAGACTAATTCGATCGCGATTCCAATCGACCCGCGTTTCATGCACCGGATCATCTTTATCGGCAATGTCGCTCAATAAAGATGACGCGGTCGGTTAACCGACGTCAATTAACCGAACTAGCCACGTTCAATCCAACCGAAAATAATCGACACTTTAATATATATATAAACAAATATACGTGCATATAAATTCGATAAATGCACAACTAAATGATCAAAAATATTCCCCATTAAAATTTTGTATTCAGCTCACTCACATGCCATATACGTAAAAAACTCGTGCATTTTATAACTGACAAATACATGCAAGTTTTTAAAATTGCATCAGAAAGTTAAAATTTTATCGTTTAACTACACATAAATATATAAAAAAAAAGTAATTTTAAATATTTAGTAAAATGCGATGTGATATTGATCGGGATTCGTACCAAATCGTATTTTATACCCAAGTAAGTATGAATATTATGAGCGATATACGAAGGATGTAAAAGCAAATAGCGAATAAGGATGGAGTTGGACGTGAAAGTTTTGATAGGCCACACAAAACTCACTGTGGCCATCACCACGAAAGGGATACCGTATCCTTTACCCCACGAGACTATTAAACGGTACCGAGTTGGTTGGACCGAGCAAGTAATCCCACTACGATAGATAATGCTCAAAGGATAAATTATTACACAACGATATTTGCTTTGATCTTGCTGTGGTAGTAGTGGTAGTAGTAGTAGCAGTAGTAAGAGTAAACGAGTGATAAGACATGAAAAAGAATAGGGAAGGGAATTACAAATATTGACCAATTGTGAAAAACGAGACGTTCAATTAATACATAAAATATAATAAAATGAAAGTGGAGATGCATTGAAGAATAATGTGAAATTATATACACACATATTGACAATAGTTAAAGTAAACATCGTGAAGGCATTTTACTTTCTTACATGCAAAAAAATAAAAAAATAAAGTTGAATTGAAACGTTTGTTTACTAAAGGTAGAACCCCAACGCGTAAATATACACGTGAGATTCATATTAGAAAAAGACGTAGTTTTGAACACGATGTGCGCGTGTGTCTATTTGTGAGTGCTCTCATCGTGTGACGTTAAGTGAACGACTATCGATTGCACGTCCATCGATTTTAATAGAGGGGGAATACGAGAAGGGGCAGGAAGCGACCGGCTCGACGAATGTAACGACCGTGGGTCGTGGATGAGAAAGTAGCAAAAAAAAAAAAAAAAAAAAAAAGAGAGGAAATGAAAGAACCAAAACCACCCTCTCCTATGCGTTCATATATATATATATATAGTGTATTACACGCGGGCCATTGGCGAATCTCCCCGTGGTCACTGTGAAAGTGCTCAATGTATTGTGAATAATATAATCCGCGAGTCACCCAAGCTCTCTCTACCCCTCGGGACATGCGACGCCAAACCGAGTGAACGAACCATCGACTATATATTGAGGATGTATAGGAGGATGAGGATGAGGGTGGCACATTCGACCGAGGAGGATAGGTCGGGGGTGCGCAAAGAGTGAGATAGAACGCTAGAATGAGGGAATGGGGGCGGGGCGCATCAAGTATTGATGCCACTTTGGGTGACCACCGGCAGCAGTTCGATCCCGTTACACATACACTTGCTAAAGTCTACATTGGTATAACATACATATACACACACATATGTACATATATTGGGCTTTCATTCTTGAGTCTGTAGTGGAATTGTACAGGTATTGGAGAGTCGACTGGTACCCATAAACCACCCAGATGTCCGGCACTCTCCTTAATGGGGTGCCACCGATATCCCACGCCACATTTTCTTCTATATACGAATACTCATCTTCCTCTCCTTACTCTTTTGCCCAAGAACGATCTCATCTTTTGCGACGCGTGGATGTTCAAAAGAAATTTAGTGGTCCAATGGGAATATCGTATAGAAGTATATTGATATGGGTAAAAATGTTTAGATAAACCTTAATGGAATTGTTTCTCAACAGAAAGTTCGTGTAAAATGATTTCACTTTATTTTTTATATAAATTGATTAATGTAAAAGGAAGAAAAAAGTAAATAAATAAATAAATAAAATAAAAAATAAAAAAAATTATGATGATGATGAAAAACGAAGAAAAAAAAAAAAAATATCGAGTATAATAAAATATTTTATGTAAAATGTGAGAAGCCCAAACGGTGCATCAGGTGAATGGAGAATATAATAATTTATATATACATATATGAAATGATCTTGTGAAATGGCCATGACTAATCCTTTAGATATACAAGTTGAGTCTCGACACGTTGCGCACAGTTATGAATGCATTCTCTGGTGTCTTTTGCATATGGATGACGTAAAAGCAGTGTCACGTCCATTAAGGCTTAGGATTTAAAGTCGTCGTCGCTAATGTCCGACCCTAGAGAGATACGCTTGCCGACCGCGCGTAATTGGATTAATTCAAATGCGAAATAGGGTGGTGGTGCTGATGATGATGATGATGGTAGTGGCAATGTTAGTAGTGGTGATAGTATTGGTGGTGGTGGTGGTGGTGGTGGTGGTGGTGGTGTTGGTGGCGAGTATGTTACTGTAAGTTTCAACCAACGTCCACCATACACTTAAACTTTATAAAACGACAACACAACTGTGTGGATTTAATCAACACGATTTATGTCTCCAATTATTTAAATAATTTTTCTCTTAATGCAACATCTAGAAATAAAGTTGTAATTGAATAAGCAATAGAAGAAAAATTCAAATTTAATTGATTATAAATTTTCAATAGAAATTGAAAATAAAATTTTAATATTATTCAAATATAAAATTAAATGTATAATGAATGAATAGAATTTTATATATTATCTCATATAAAACTTTTATCTTAATAAATATATTCCCAGTGTCCAGTTGATATGTTGACAATCTCCTGGATTTATTTTCATACATCTCAAGAGTTACTGAACACCTACGAATGCATATTCAAGATACGAATATTTTAAATCCCAGTAGGATTATCATGAAAATGAAGAATGAAAATTCAGATCATGCCAATGTCTCTAAATCCATCGTGTGAATTACCACCGCGGGTCCACAGGACATTCTATTATTATTATTTAATATCGACAAGGAAATATCGTTTGAAGGGAAAATAAAATTAGAATACAAAAAAAAAAAAAAAAGTAAAATAAAATTGAAGGGATTGAAAAGTCCCGGGTAAAAGGGAGGATAGATTTTTCGTGAGGGAGTGAGAGTATAAGCGCACAGGGACGACGGATTAACGGCGATAAATTTCGCAAAAATAGGGGATTACACTGTCGCCAAAGCGACAGACTAATCCAACGACCAAACCCGGTGTCTCCTATAACGCCACTACTATGCGGGACCGGATATTTTCTCAGCTACCGACAGAATATCGTAGTGAGATCACCACGACATTCATTGTCTTTGTTCATGACAATTTTTCCAATTATCTAAAACCCAAACGCCAATAGAATGTGATTTGACTCTTTATATTCAACTAAAATCTATGAAAAAATCATTCTGGTGAGTTAATAATACTGATACTAACGTTGCTATATAGATATATATTGATTACATAAAGTGTTGAACTCATAAAATTAAATATATTCACGTTGATAGTCAAGCGAAAACTTGGTCGCTGAGCATTCGAGATATTTTCATCGACGGAGTGAGAGTAATAAATTTGCGTATCGAAGCGAACGGAGAACTTTGAACCCAAGAGATAGTGGAAGTCTATACTGCAATCGCTATATATTCGGATAGGACTTCTTTTAATTACCGTAACGGAGTTTGCCTCTGTCTTCTTGTCGTCGTTGTTAGAGGTGGTACACTGTACTGTACCGGTGGGAATTTCCGTGGGAGATTGAGAGAGGGTAAGGGACACACTAAGAGTAAGGAAACTAACTGTGAAGTCTATTGAACTAGACAAGAGTTTCCTTCCTTCCTTCCTTCCTTCATTTACTCCGTCTATACGATGAATTTTTAATTTTGGAAACTCAATAAAACTAAAATGAAGAAAAAATAAAAAATAAAAAAAATGAAAAAAATGAAAAAAAAAATAACTTTTATCCAAATTAATAATCAAAAATATTTTATTATAAATATAAAATTAATGAAATTAATTTGATATAATGAAAAAATTGTAAACAAAAAAAAAACAGGGAAAATCATAACATTATTATTGAATATAATGAATGAGGTAGAATAATAATATGAGTGAGAAATAACAAAGACGACTTTGATTGTTCAGTTTCACTTTAGCATAAACGACGAGTGAGATTCAACCGACGTACAATAATAGCGCGCATCAACATAATTACAGTTTGCATCACTTGCCACACTCTCGAGACACCGGGGCCCCCATGTATTATATTCAAATGTGTGGCCCGTGCCGGCGCCACAGTGCAAAGGTTTAGTCCCTTTATTATTATTTCTTTTTTTTTTTTGTTTATTTATTGCAAAAGATTGAATTCTCCAGACACGCCAACCAAGACAAAAAAAAAAAAAAAAACGATCTGAGGAACGATCCAATATAAAACAATAAATTTAAGATCGACATACATGAAAATATTTTCACATCAATTATAATTCAAAATAAGAAAAGTAGATAAAAAAAAAAAAGAGCGAAACATATTTTTTTATCTACCATTGAAATAAATTCAAGCGAGTAAAAATTCACTCAGTATACGTAATAATTTTCAAAATAAATTTATACATGTTTATATATAAACGTACGTATTTTCATATATATATATAGTAAATGGATACAAAAATAAAAAAATAATAAATAAAAATAAAACTAGAAACACGTGAGGGTTGAAAGGGATTGACTTGCCATGTACGAAAAAGAAAATACCGGGAGGATTTGTTCGAGCGGAAAACTGCCGGTCGATGTATGCAAACGTCTCCAACGACATTTTCTTTTTTTTTTTTTTCTTTCTCACTCCCTCTATATATATATATATATATATATTTAGAACCGATGGGGTGACAACAGGCGTGCTGGGACTTGCTATAAGTATAGAAAAAAAAAAAAAAAATTATTCTTCCCTCTCAACTGCGGGGGTAAAAATTGTCGCTCGACTTTCGCATAGTACGATATTGGTAGATATAAAACTTTAAATATCCGATACACCAGGAAATGATTCAATCATGGTCAAAGTATTTCCTTTGAAGGGTGATAAAATAAATAAATGAATAAATAAATAAATAAATAAATAAATAAATAAACAAAAACACAATTCGTATGAATGCATATAAATATATAAATCTATAAATATATATTATATTGAAAACATTATTTGTGAGATATATTTAAAAAAAAAAAATACACGCAGTAGGAGGGATGCAAGTTGCCGTTTGATTCCAACCAAGAGTTAGATAAAACATCTAAGTGGGCCATACTGAGCTATACGGTTATAGCCACATAAAACGTTTTGTAGTATACACGTACGTACGCACCCAAAGGTATAAAGCAATAGAAAAAGGGAAGTTGTAGTTGTTTTGTAGGGGTTATATATGTGATGGCACGCGTAGAGAGTACGGTTGAGTTGAGTGCCATGCGCGTCGACAAAGAGCCCTTTTACTGTCAAGAAAAAAAAAAAAAAAAAAAAAAAAAAAAACTGCCACTATGATTTTCTATGCAAATTGTTTAAGATATCCAAACGACTGTACGTAAGCACTGAGTTTCTCTCTTTCACCCGTTATCATATCATCCTGTTTACTTTATTCATTTTTTTATTTTTATTTTTTTTTATTTTTTGTATATTCTTCATTTTATTTCCTCTACAGAATCTGCACATCGTTCAAGTGTCGCTGCGGGTTCACGAACTCAATTGCTTATGGTATAGAACGCAATCCAAGAAAACGAATGGATCGTAAATGACGTATATTCTAAATCACTTTATTCACGAGTAATATATAAGTGTGTGAGTGTATATGATGGAAATGATAGGGATTTTCATGAAGGAAACATTATATTAGTAATAAAAAATAAATAAATATACATATATATATATTTTTTTTTTTTTCTTTCTTTTTTCCGAATTTAATATATCAGCATTTGAGTTTATAAATACATTTAGAAAATTAAAAATTTATCTTTTACTATATTTCATACGGTTTGGATAACGTATTTTATATAAAATTCGTGTGCAAGAATGAGAACATCGTCTTTACTGAAACGATAGAAAAAAAAAAATAATAATAATGATAATAAGAAAAAGAAGGAGAAGAGAAGAAAGAAAAAATACCCAAAAAAAGGACGAGACAAATGAAATGAAAATGTCTGTAACTTGTGTTGCGTACATACATAGATATATACGAGTTTTGTTTAATAGTAAAAAAAAAAAAAAAAAAAAATGAAGAAAAGAAGAAGAAAATTTATTACTGGGTCACAAGAGTAACCCGAGTGAGTTTCGTTAACTCAGAACGCACGCGGTGGAAGATAAAAATGTGCGAGTGTAATTTCAGTGAATGTTTCTATTGATATACGAAGACTAAGAAGACAATGACGGGATGAGGAAGGGGAGGAGGAGTATAGTGATGGTAGTGGTGTGCCAAAAGGGTTTTCGACGATATGGTAGATATAATATCTATCCACAAGCACTATAGGATCATTGCCTATTGCCATATACATCCATATATATACATAGTTACATATATATTTATCCATATATATAAAATAATATGAGTCTGAGAAAATTGCAAAGCTAGACGAATATATCTTTCGAGTAAATTAAAATGGATTATAGATATATGTCCCGTTCTATCTTCAATCTTTCTTTCCGCTTATATGTACAATTTGTTTTATCTATATATTTCACTACTATATATATATATGTGTGTTACCTATATGATTGTGTGGAGGATAATTGTTATTGCCTGGCCATCTACCAATTGAATTCGAAGTTTTTAAAACCGATGATGAAGCGAATTTGATAATTCATATGATATTAAATATATTGCGTCTGCAAAAATTTTAAATTGACTTTATATATACATTAGCTTATCTTATCACTTGCTCATATATACTATTGAAGAATACATAACTGAATGAAATTCCTGGAACGCATGAATCTTATAAAAACAATGTATATATATTATAATGATAATAATGAAATAAAAAAAAAAAAAATAAAAATTTTCTTGCATCAGATGATCGATGAACGTGTTGACAGCGTAATGTAAAAAAAAAAGGTATATATGTATATAACGATTTAGTGGATGTGCGCTAAGGATAAAAGATGTACATATATCGTTGGAATTTCACTCAGGACGTTCCATACATATTGTGAGTGCGTGTGTGTGAGTGAGTGGATGAGTATTTGTTCCTTGACGCGCGATTCGCGTTAACTGGAACGAAATTTAATCAAACCGGTGTGCGTTGGTTAAATACGATGTGTGGCGGAATCGAGCAAATATGCAGACTGTATAGAACGGTAGATTTTACAAATATAGGGTGAATGGAGAGAGGTCGAGAGGGGTGAGAGGAAAAATGTGGACTTGGACATTTATCAAATTAATTTTATTTATATTTAACTGTATGAGAGATTGATATTTTTTTTTTCCATTTTATTTTTATTTTTTTGTTTAATACAAAAAAAAATTAACAGTGAAGATCATGTACTAGAGATGTTTGTTGGTGCATTGAGAATTCATGGGTTTTATTATTTTTTTTGTTTTTCTTAAGGAGAAATTTCAGTTTATTTATGTACCGCAACTAAATATGTATAATAAATAATATGGAGCATGAAGTTGTGATTGATGTGAGAAATTAATATTAGTACGGATATTTCTACATTTTTATTTAAATGATTAAATTCGCCTTAATATTATCATAATTGATATATATATATATATATACACATACCGTTGGGATTTATTAATATAGAGATAGAGTATGATGTGATACAACATCATTTGTGTACCTTTCAATTATTTCCTATATATAAATATACTTTCTGGTTAATGATATTTCTTGGCATTTGTTCCCAACATCTTATCATATATATATATACATAAATAACTAACAAAAATATATCCACTGTAGATACAAAGTTTGGAGAACACTTGCGACAAAATTATATTTCTCAACTCACTTGTGTAAAAGCCATATCGATCAAACTGTATTGCGTCGTCGCGCAGATTGTACGGAAATAAACCGCGTGTCTACTCTACTTAAATCATAAAATCATATTCACATTTACTTAGCTCCTACTTTTATTTATAAAAAAAAAAAAAAAAAAAAAAAAAAAAGAAAGAAAGAAAGAAAGAAAAAGAAAAAAAAACACTCATCTAAAAAACACGAATAAAAAAGTGTAATAGCTCCCGAATAAAAGCAAAATTATGACACGCGTATATGAAAAATATGAAAAAATATTCACGTTTTATTTCCATGAATTCAAAATCCGTTGAATTTTATTAAATACATAAATCAACTTTACAATAACAATAATAATAATAATAATAATATAATAGTAATAATAATACTGATAATAATAATCATAAATAATACTCGAATTAATTGCAATCAGGGGATGAAAGTGGGTGGGGAAAGGTGGTGGGTGAGTAAAATTCGCTTCTGATTGTGCACCCTTTTCAATTTTCCCCACTAAAACGATCGATATTCACCGGACGACGTTACGTGGCTATTTTTTTTTTTTTTTTTCTTTTCCTTTTATTTTTATTTTTTTTTTACTCTGGATTTTTCCCTCATACATCACACCCACTTCGACTATTACCTCATTCGTTGACTTCACTATTTGCCCCTAACTGTACACGAGAAAATTCACGTGCGCACACACACACACACACACACACACGAGTATGAATGAGAAAAGTTTCCTGGTTAACGGGGCGTATGCACCGAACCGTAAAGCCCACTATGCCAACGTCATATCCAATACACTCGTTCACTCTACATGAAAAGTAGGAAATAATGCAGGAGTAACAGTGAGAGAAATAGTGATAAAGTGACATAGAATAAGTGAGAGAGAAATGGAGATATGGGTTGGGTGGAAAATACAAGCGAGAGGGTGTCAAGCCCCTCACTATACGGGCGCGGTAATGGTATTAACCGAACTGCAATATGATTATCGTTTGGTAAAAGGTAACCCGATCACACCCGAATACTACATGGTGTTTGTAACGTTAAGACAAGCGTAGAGGGGTTGGAGGGAGGAAGGGAGAGAAAGAGAGAGATATTGTAAATGAGAATGAAGATAGAGACGAATGGATAAAGAGTGAGATGGATAGAGGGCGTTACGCAACTGCGTATGCCACACGGGGGTTCTAATCGCGTTGTGCTTTTTGCGGCTCAGATTACCCGTGAATCATTTGAAGGGGATACAAAGAGGAAAAACATTGTAGATGGGTGAGAGAGAGAATAGAGGGGATTTCAGAACGTTTCTTATCTCTGTATTAGAAGATTACATTTTTCTTCCTTTCTCACTCTTTTCTCCACCATTTTATTCTATTGTGTATGTTTTATTTATTTTTTTTTTTCTCCTTCTACTGTGACCTTGTATTATTCTCAATATTATATACAGATAAAATCACACAAGATTCATTCGACTTTTCGGTAATTTCATATTTCAATTCTAATACATATATTTTGAAAATAATAATAATAAATAAATAAATAAATAAATATAATAAAGTACTCACCGTTAAGTGTTGAAATAGCCACGCCCTAAGGATATTTGTTGCGACTTTAGGGAAAATTCCTCTTTTCTTTTGATTTTTTTTACCCGACGAGTCATCATCCTCCTCACCCGTACCTTCACCACTACCAATACTTGCATTACTCGCATCACCTGAAACAAATATTTTACAATAATAATAATAATTATGAATTAAAAATTGTCAATAATGTATTTATGTAATGTAAAATAATTTTTTTTTTCTTTTTTTTTGTTTAGCTGGGCGTATTATACTAGCTCAGTCCAGTAATGTAACATAGAGCTGAGCGAGGGGTTGATTTTCACCCCTCACACTAGTTCCCATGCATACAAACACCATTAAGCCACCCGCAATCACCCTCGGCCTCGAGTCACCCTCATTCCCTGTTCTGTATTTTTTTTTTTTTTTTTTTTTTTTTTTTCGGTCTACACTAATTCTCTCTTTCTCACTAACGCACTTACTCATTTTCTATTTCATTCTTCTATACTCTCTAGAGTCCTCACCCTTGCACATTAATTCTACGTCATTTATCAATCTTAGCTTTTTAATTGCGCGCCACTCTCGTACTCCCTGGAGAGAGAGGCCTGAAAGGCGCCTGGAAGCGAGACGATAATGAGAGATATTAAACGCGACTTACTATCTCATCTCCATTGTGACAGTGAATCTTCACTATCATATATATGTACGTGTGTATTTTTGAAAAATAAAAAAAAAAGGAGGGTAAAAGGAATAAGAAAAAAAAAAAAAAAAGAAGGAAAAAGAATTTCTCAACTTAATAATACTTCTCTAACTATCCTCAATTTTTCATCAACAAAAATCACTTTTTATCCTACACCCGCACGGTACCTCAATACCTCGAAATATCCGAATGACCAGAGAGGGATCACATTCGGATAACGATGACAATTTTTTTTTTTTTCCTCCTCGTATCTAAAAGTCTATAGAAAACGTTGTCGCCGTCTCGTCTGGCCAAGAGACGGCATCTTGGAGAAAATCAGTCAGGTCGAGCGGATTATAAATGACCTGAATCTTATCGAATCTTGAAGGAAAAAGAGAAAAAAAAAAAAAAAAGGTTTTTTCGTTTATATAACTTGGATCAGTATATATATATATATATATATATATATATATATATATATATATATATATGTATAAATACACATGGGATCACTCCCAGGGGGGTTTCACACGATGACAGCTTCGTAGAATTAACGTCTTTTTTTATTTGAGATTAATTATATATGAATATAATCATTGCTCGAATTTATAATAAAAAATAAAAATATATACACAGAATAGATAGTACACAGTTGGACTTCAGGGAATGAACACTGGAGTTCATTAGTATAAACTTTTTGTTTTATTATTTCTTTTATTTTTATTATTAGTATTATTAATATTATTATTATTATTATTATGTTGTTCACATTAGGACAGAGTAAATGGACAACAAAAACAAACTTAGTTCACACCGTTTAATGGTAACTTCTCGCAGACCAATCCAGACTTGTGGAATTGCGTAATGGCTTGCCGGAACGTTTCTTTGATTGCAGTTAATTTGAGACAAACCGACTTAATGTAGTGTGCGTCGTGAAACACATAACTCTTAATCACGATAATATTAAACATTGGTGATGAAAAAAAAAAAAAAAAAAAAAAAAAAACAATTATATGAAAATAAATTTTTTTTAACGCAGTTGAAGTAAAATTTTTTTTTTTACAATTCCAACAAACTTTCGTCTCGACTCTTTTTCCATTAAAGTGATCTAGAAATACAGTCGGAGAGAATGAGAAAAATCTAACGTTTATACTTGAAAAAATTTACATTTCCCATCTTCACATTAAAAATAGTTCATGTCAATATTCATTCGTAAACGGTAACTTTTGTTTTTCTTCTTCTTTTTCATGGCTTCCTCATCTGTTATTTTTTTTTTGTTTTTTGTTTTTTGTTTTTTTTTTTTTTTTTTGTGAATTTTGTCACTGTAAAATTTTACGAGTTTGAGGGCAATAAGAAACAAGGGCGTACTCAGGGTCGCCACTGCAGTGCCATATCGCACAGGCTGTGTTGATTTACGTGGCGCTCCACGCATTTTTACTGCGATGTTATAGAGATTTAAGTGCAGCCAATTATACGTTTATGTGTCGCTTTGCCCTCGGACGTTCTCTTCACCCTTTTTGTTTTTGTTTTTTTTTTTTTTTTATTTCATCCACTCATGTGTCTCTTGATGCTTTTTTTGTCTTCATATTATTTATTATTATTATTTTCTTATTTTTTTTTCAACTTTATTTTCGTCGTTCTTTCACATAGTCATTTTTTATCTTCGTAATATCTCCAACCCCCTCCCGTTTATCCCACTCTTTTCTCAATGTATTTTTTTTTCTCAACGTTTGGCTCTCATCTCTACTAAATACCTTCACATTTACATAAATACTACGTGTATAATGTATATACACACATGAAACTACACACATTTAAAACGTATATATACTGAAAAATAAAAAGAAAATGTGAGTCCCCCAAATGAATATATATACATTTTTTTATTTTTTTTATTTTTTCATTTTTTTTTTCGTTGAGATATATTTAGCGAGATCGTTGAGAATAATCATTTCAAAAATGACGATTCAGTATTTCAAAATTAGCCCAACGTGTCGTTTCCTCTCATTCACCATTTTCATTTCAATCATTTACAAAATCAAAAGTAAACAATACCAACAAAAACACAAAAGTGAAGGGAACGAGTATATTTTTTTCATAAATTCATTTTCATTTTTTAATTTTTATTATTAATCAAAAAAAAAATAATAATAATAATTAAAAGAAGAATAATAAAAATCAAATCAAAATAATTACAATTATTTTTTTCATAATTTAAACTCGTGATAAATCTTATTATATACGTTATCGAATATTTTCACTTTACATTTATCTCATTTTATTTTAATTTTTAACTTGAGAAGACATCAAGGCACGACTCTATTTAGGGTGATGTGTTCTCACCCCCCTCCCTCCCTCTCTCTCTCTCTCTTTCTCGTTCTCACTATCTCTCTTTCACGTTTAAAAATCCAGAGTAGAAATAACCTCGCGCATATGGCAAGCCAAAAATAAACTTCTTATACCCATCACATTCGAAATGGGAGAGGGAAAATGCGTGTGTATACCACCCTTGGTTTTACACTCCCTCTCTCACTCACTTTCTTCCTGCAGTGTCAGAAAGTTAAACATATATATATACACACACACGCATTTTAGAAACTGCATTTGAAACGTACACCGGATACGATGGTATTTATTTGCCGCCCGACAATACACGAATACAAGTAAAAAAATATATATATAATAATAATAATAATAATAATAATAATAATAATAATAATAATAATAATAATAATGATAATAATGATAATAATGATAATAATGAATAAATGAATAAGAAAAAAGGAAGAGGGAAAGAGGGAAAGAGGGAAAGAGGAGAAAAAAAGTATGGGATGACAAGTAAAAATATGGAAGATAAGGGGAAGGAAGAGACTGTATCGCATTTCACGGGTATGAATGTGACTGTCTTTTTCACTCCCCCTCTGACACACTTGCTTTATGATATTTACAAAATTCCACCCGGCTCGTCACGATTGTCGCGACAATGTTCTCTCTTTTTCACTTCTATTCTCACTTCACTCATCTCACTTGTTCTCTATCTTATTTCACTTTCATTCTCTTCATATACTTGCATTCTCTATTTTATTCACTTCTCTGCTACGCCACTTTCCAAGCGAATAGAGACTCAAATTGGAAGCACACCAAAGTGTGAGAGAAGAAAAGAAAAAAGAATGAGAAAAGAGAGAACGGGAAAGTGTGATGGCAACACGAGTAGAAGAACAAAGTGACAACCGGACGGACGTTTTGTTCCTTGTGACCAAGTAAAGAGCATGAGAGAGAAAGAAAGTTGAAGAGTGAGATAATGTGAGGGCATTGCATCTCCCGGGGTCAAAGTACTCACACTCGAATCACAAGTAAATATACATATAAGTATAGTCAATTATTATTTAATTTTTTTTTTTAATTATTATTATTGCAAGAAGGTAAATGGGCATTTTTTTTTTATTTACTAATTTTCTGTATTTTTTTTTTTATTTTTAAAAATTTTTTTATTGGTTTCAAATTTTTTTTTTTTCATACGCTTGCAACGAAAGATAAAATTCATTCCAATAAATTATATGTAATCCTATTAACTTTCATGCACATATATAAAGACTGAATTAAATAAAATGTGGAAAAAGGAGAGAAGAAAAAAAAAAAATTTTTTTTATCCATACACGTACACATGTGCCAAAGATAAACGCTGAGTTGTGGAGAAAAAATCGCGTGATCCCGCTCGATTACAACAAATTAGTGAGTTGCGGTATATAAATCGAGGCAATCGTAGGTTTTTGAATTTAAAAAAAAAAAAAAAAGGTAGAAAAAATAATAATAATTGATAATAAAAATGATAATGATAAAATAAGAGTGGAAAAAAAATGAGAGTCTGGAATTTTCACATGTCAATTGGAGTGAAATTTTTGCATCCAATTTGAATAATATAAATTAATAAAATGAATACTTTCAATGTTAATCGTGACTGTACTCTCGTCATCGAGAGAGTCAAAATTGTAATACGAGTAAGACAATCAGTCTCGAATATATTAACACCGAAACAGAAGAAATAAGTGGGAGGAAATTCAATGTTTACACCTGAATAATTCAAATTCCCCTTGCGAGTATACTATTATAATTTCATTTCAATAAATAATTGAATAAACAAAGTTTACAACCGTAAAGATCTTGATGTTTTCAATCTGATTGAAATTAATTAAAGGATCTACAATTAATACTGTGGGAATTTCGATGTAACAATAACCTTGATAGTCGATTCTTTCCCTTTTCACTCTCTTTTTTTTTTTTTCTGTATCAAATCGCACATTCGAGCAACTGCGTGTCACGCAATGTTTTTAAATTCATGTATATATATACACATATTTAAAAAAAAAAAAAAAAAAGACAACACAACATAAGATTGTAAAAGAATAAAAAAAAAAATAATAAATTTGAGCACGAGATCGAGGGTCATTGGACCAAAACGTGTGTGTGTAACTTTAAAAGATGCCAAGCTGTAGAGTGGCTCGGGTGCTTCTCTTCGATGTGATATTCCAACAAACTATTTTTGGCGATGAAATACAGTCTTAATGTTGCTCTCCGACCATTCACTTTTCTCAATACATTTTCGCTCTCTCCATTTTTTGTTTCTTTTTTTTTTATCTTCGTTTTTTTTTTCTTTCTCCTCACTACTTTTTATTCATTCTCATCTTATATATATGTATATAATACAATAAAACTCGACATTGTCTCATCACCCATATGTAGAGATTGCCACTTTTGTTAACGACGCATTCATGTGAACACGCGCTCGCTGACCCTTGGCACGACGTATTATTTGCGAGACAAACTGTATATTTTCTCTTCATGCGTTTAATCCGCGTACTACTTAGTCAAAAGATTAATTGACGATTGTGGGCGCGATGGGCCGCGGTGAATTAACTTTATAATCGTACCCAACCATCTCCCTCCTTCGTCATGATATTCATTTGTAGAGTATAACGCGGCCGAATGAGATAGCGAAGAATGAGAGTAAGAACGCGAAACTACGACTTGACTTTGTCTTACAAATGAGCCGCGTAACGCCGATGATTTAGTACACGGCTGTTCCACTCATTCCTCTACTTCTCTCTTCTCACTCTTATTTTCTTTACATACTCTCGCTTGTGCGACCCTTAATTTTGCATTCAACCTTTGCCTCAATGACAATGTTGATTTTTTTTTATTTACTTTGGTTTTCACGAAATATCAAATTTAATGTTATACATAAAAATTCCAGTATTTTTTTTTTTTTTTTTTTTTTTTTTTTCGGTTTATCAATCAATTATTAAATTTTTACCTCTTTTGATACATATTTATTTATATTACTTGGGGGATTGTGATCAATTGAAGAATTTATTTTAACTGTGAACGTTGTCGCGACGCTTTGTCATTATTCAAAGACGTTACGGCGTTTGGCGAACACGCAAAGTCTTTTTCGGCGGAAAGTACAAGGCAAAGAAAAAAAAAAAAATACAAAAATATATAACGGAAGATAAAAAAAAAATGGAAAAAAGCGGGTCTCGTGGTAGCTGAGAATAAATCCCGTGGGCTGTGCAAATTCCGGCCTCCCCCAACGAGTCACCTCGATCATCCGCGCGATACCGTTTTACCCGCGCGGAAGGAAGAACGTCTCGAATATTTTCAGTGTATACATGAATGTCGGGGAATCGACCGATTGGGAGGGGGTGGGAATGAAGAATATTTGTGACACGATAGGGTCTCGATTTCTCTCTTCCCCTCGTCGTTTCTTTTCATAAACTTGAAAAAAAAAAATAAAAAAAACAAAAAAAAAACAAAGAACAAACTAGAAAGAGAATTAAAAAAATTTTTCGTCCGCACTGTCGGGGCAACTCAAACATTCCACGGAATTCTCGTAATCCCGATGACGCACGATGTGTCGGCGTGACCGTGCAGAGCGACAAAAATACCAATCGTCGGCGTGACGAAGGGATATATAAATAAATAAATAAATAAATAAATAAATAAATAAATATATATATATATATATGAGATTATATATATATATATATATATATAGGTATAGATAAACATAAAAATACAGAAAGTAAATAGTAGTAGTCGGCAAACTTGCGTCCGAAGAAGTGTTTGCCGATTAACAAAATGCATTTTCTTCGTTCTTCAATTTTTATGATGTGCACCATTGGATTTTCGAGAATGCATTCAGATACGTATGTGTGTGTCGTGTCCTCGTTTGCAGTAGTTGTGTCCACCATAGAGCGCCGCGACAACATTTCTGGTGCTCGATTTGCAAACGTGATGGCACGTGTATGTATATAATCGTGAGAACCATCCATGACTTTGGTATTCAACTTCACATACAATTCACAATCATCAAAAACATCAAAAGACAAAACAACAAAAAATAATAAAATAATTCATAAATATAAATAAAATTCAAATTAATTCATTTATATGATATTGAAATGAATAAATATTTTATAATTACATATAAAACATAATTGGATGCAGATAAAAATTGAGTAAATATATACTTCCGCGCATTTGTACACGCGACTAAAAGAAAGCTTGATTGAGACATCGTAGTAGTGAGACAACGTGACAGTTGTCTGATTCATGGACATGCCAACTGTATTTTATACTGTACGACATATGAATACAGATCGATCGATCGATCGATCGCAACAGCTTGTAATGGTAGCCCCGACGTCCACCTATATGTATATATAAACGAGAACACTCATATATACTCATCCATTCACACACACATATATATAAAAATAGAAGATACTACTGTATAACTATACACGTATAAATATCAGCCACATAATTATTGTCAAATAGTCGCAATTAAATCTACATCATTTAATAATACTTGACACAATCAATCAATAATCCCACAGTGCGATACATCACAATCCAAACGAAAAAAAAGAAATAAAATATATATGTATATATGTACTAACAATATAAACTCATAAATATATAAATGAACATCAGTATTTAATACAGACACATTATAATTTTCAATTGCTTAATACGTCAAACTCAATTAAACCTATCTCGTTTACTATAAATACGACAATTCTTCATACATCCAATAAAATACACATGTGATAAGACAATGTATGTTTATGTGTATATGTGTGAAAATAAAAACCAACAAAAAAAAATAAATGACATTGAGAGGAGGAAAAAAAAAAAAAATTGAGATAAAACTACGGTGAATTTATCGTTTTATGTATATGAAATGAAATAAGAAGATCGTGAATTGAGAAGGTATTTATATACTATCATCATAAATTATATATCTACGTGTATTTATATATATTTATTTTGGTGAATAATATACATATGTAGTTCCATACATAACAGTAAAGGTAACGTACGTGTATATGTTCACCTGCCTGGACAAACGATGAGACAGGTGGTGGGTAAGCCACAAACTAAAGTGTACGTGAATCTGTATGTGGGTGTGTGTGAAGGAGTAGAAGGAGGATACGGGGGTGTATATTCGTGATATCTCTCGTTGTACGTTGCCAGGAGGAGAGCACGTACAGAGATTGTACTAATTAATGCCAAGAGGACCTGGGTCCACCATGAGCAAAGCCGGAATATAACCAAGTGAGGCCGAGTATATAAGAGAGAAGGAAGTAAGAGAGAGAGTGAGTAGGATGAGATGAAGGAGGAATGGGGAATCTTGGTGGCTTTCGTGATGTGTTACCGACAACGACGCCGTTACTATGATAATTGCCACTATTGGACGTGAGAGACCGTCTTAATTAGCCGTATACACCAAGTGAGATAATAATGTCACACCTATACAACAACCTCTTGTGATCTCACCAATATAAATTGTATTTTTATTTAATATTTATTCCAAATTAATGAATAATTAATTGATTTTTCATATACATATTTAGATATGAAAAGTTAATTTTGAAAATATTTTTTATTTCGATTATTCAAATAATTGTAGTAAAATAAAATTAATTAATTAAATAAATAAATAAATCTCATTATATTTCTGTTTTATATATGTATATATATATATATATATCTTTTTTTCTTCTTTTCAATGCAGAATTAATTGTGTAAATGTGTCAATAAAATTGTTATTCACTTGACGCTGTAACTCGTGAAATATTGAAATGCGTGAGTGTTAATCAAAGCAAAGCGTCATGTTTGTATATAGAGCACTTCTTTTTTTTTTTTTTTTATTATTCTTTTCTTTATTTTTTGTGTCCTGTCTCTCTTATACATATATATATATAGTCACTTTCGTCTCGCGTCAACATGTGACAAGCACGTGCCTGTGTATATTAGTATCGAAACACACGTCTCTTCTGCACGCTCTGCTTCGTTGTTGCGATGTGTATAACGATGTTGCTTTTTGCGATCTCGCACTCGCGTTCTTCTCCCTGGAGAATTATATCCCTCTTATTCTCTCTCAGTCTTACCCTCTAACTTTCCATCTCTTATGTGTCGCTACGTAATTAAAATCTCGGCCGGAAATACAGTGTTATTTCTCACCAGTAAAAAAAAATAAAAAAATAAAAAATACTAAATAAATAAAGAAAAAAGGGAAAGAAAAAAAAAGTCGAGCCTTCACTCTCTTTGAATAAGAAATAAAAAAAAAGAAAAAAAAAATTGTAGACAAAAAAATTATATAAATGCAACAATTTCCGTCCGTTTTAAATTAAGAGAAATTAATTTCTCACAGACATATAATTCATAGGCTCATCATCTTTCCTAACTGTCTTGTTAACACATAAAAACAGCATAAAATCTCTTCTTTCTTCTCTAACTCGATAACCCATTCCTATCTATATTGAAAAAAAAAAAAAAAAAAAAATTGAATAAATATGTACATACTTATTAAATTTATTATATAATATTTTATATAATTTTATATGACTAGTGAGAACGAGTTTTTGACGATAATGATAGTGTTGCGATATATTCATACTATTCTCACTCACTATTTCCAACATTCACGTGAAAATATACATATCTATTGTGCGTAAATGTATGGCTACATAGAAACTATCGTTTTGTCATATCTCCCGTGAGGGTGGAAAATAAACGAATGAAAAGTGCGTTATCAGCAAATTCCAACCAGATAAATTCAGTGTGAGAATAATGAGTTGGGTATTAGTCATACGTCGGTTGGCACATAGAAATAATCATTTAAATTATTTTCTATAGAAAGAAAATAAATAAATAAATAAATGAACAAAATAAGAAATTTTTTTTTTCCTCCCAATTATATAAAGAATTATCAATTAATTTAATATAAAATCATGTATAATCTAATTATACGTGTGTTATGAGCTTGAAAAATAGTTTGATAAATTTAAATGTTAATTTTTAAACAGAAAAAAAGTATATGGGGTTGTATAAACGTGTGTGTATACATAAATATATATGTGTATAAACTTTCGGCATTGACATTGAGTGACAGGCAAAGTTTAGCGCGTCCGTTTAGTCGCGACCACTAGCCCCACAACCATAACGGGTGGCGAACACCCTCCAATTTCATCGTACAATAAAACACGTGGCGACAAATTCGACGCTCGACAATCACGATCAAAACCAACCGCACACCCCATGAACTAAAGCCACGGTGTCTGTATTGATGCCAGGATAAAATCAGTAGCTGTGTGGTCACCATATGCACGCAAACACACACACACACACATACACGTAAATAGACAATAAACAAAAATATATATGTACATCATCACAATTATTGTACTGATGATACGTAAAGTCTGTGTGATCTTGTTTTCCCACTTTTACATTTATTCAATCCTAATAAAAATCATATAACGTTCATGAATAAAATTCAACAGTGAATAAAGAACTACATTAAGTTTATTTTTATATGTATTTAAATTTTTATTATATAATACTATATATACCTAAAATCATTTGAGAATTCGATTGGACATCGTCAGAAATTTTTTTATACGTCTCATGAAGAGATAAACCCAACTGTAAAACATACATAAATGGACAAGCACACTCAGTGCTGTTTCTTTTTCTCTCCTTTCATAAAAAAGAAAAAAAAAAAAAAAAAAAAAGTGAGAGCGGAGGAAAACACCACATAAATAAATAAATGAAAATAAAATAAATATTGCAAAGTATTTACTTGTGCAGTACAATCGTTAATATATATAAAAAAAAAAAAATTTTACTCGAGCACGTGTGTTATAAAACACTTGACAAAAGAAAATAAAAAAAAAAAAAAAAAAACTGGTAAAACACATTGAGAATTAAAGATTGAGAGAGAATCTTTGGCATAATGCAATTCTATTTTTACTCTATATAGATATAGACTTGGAAGAGTATAAATATTGTATTTGTAAGTGCAGTGAATGCGGTAAATGCATGAGAGAAAAAAATAAGAGAAAATTACTGAGACCAAAGAGAAACAAAATGATAAAAAAATGACAAAAAAAAAAAATCAGAAGATAGATCTCAATCAGGACGGTGATAACGACGATGGAGAAGAGCGATAAATTAATCGATATACCAAGTAGAGAATGAAATCCACAGGAGAGACAGTGAAATGAGACAGTAGAAGATATGAGTATATATATATATGTAGTTGATGGTATTAAAGAGGGACGTGAAGAGTATAGTGTGGCAAAACTCTTGGGAATATAGGAAACGGTAGAGTATCCACGTTGCGGAACAGCGAATCGGCCACAAGAACTCTGGGTATTCCACCGGCAAGTATAAACGGGCCCAACGAACCGTGTCGCTACAAGAACGAAAAACCCGTACTGATCGAAGGCGAACGATCGTGTCATATAGCTACGAAGGACGACGATAAAAAGAAGCAAATAAGAAAAAAAAATATCTATATATATATATATAACTATGAGTTTTTTTGTTTATGTGGAATCTTGTCCCTTGCAGATAATTTATCCGAGTGAAACACATTGTGATATAACGGCAAATGTAAATATTACAAATTGTAAATATAAATATAAACAAATAAATAATTAAGATTAATAAAGAATTTTTATATCTTATTTTTCCTTTTATTTATGATGGTTGAGTATACAGTATTTTTTTTTTTTTTTTTTAATTTTTCATTTCACATTTACGTGTGTAATGAAAATACACGAGTAAAATGCAAATGTAAATTTATATACATTTATTATTATTATTATTTTTTTTTTTTTTTTTTGAAATAGCGCAAAGTTATTTAATGTTTGGACGCCATCCTGACTTGAGTGCTCCAGAACTGACTTACATCCCTCAGGGCGTACTGGGGTGTGTTAAGAGGGGCGTGACCAAAATTCACGCAGTGGTCGCAAAAAGTTGCCTTGAAGTGAAAAACTTCTTTCTTCTTTTTTTTTTTTATTTTTTTATTTTTCAAAATGAATAAAAGTGAAAAATAAGAAAAGGAAAAAAAAAAAAAAGAAATGTTAAAAAATATATGAATAAAAGTTTTTGAAGTAAAACGTGAGACTTTATATTTATATGTGGTGGATTTTTTGTTAAGTGAATGTACATTGCACATGTGTATATGATATACGTCAAGTTTTGCTTCAATATTGCAGTGGTGCAATGTCGCTATCTCAATTCTATATCTGGTAAAGAAAAAATCAAAAACAAAAAATAAATAAATAAATGAAGAAGAAAAAAATAAAATTCGAGGTATTCGACGTTGGCAATCGAGTCTGCACACATCGACGATACATCATCCAAGTGCACGCTCGCGCACACGAGCTTATCACACTCGCGAATCTTCAATATCTCTTCCTCTCTGTAAATATACGTCTCTACATATATACACACACATATATATCTCCACGCTTGTTCAATATATACTCTTCTGTCCAATATACGTCTATTGAACAATATCCAAGTATAAATAATGATGGACTATCGTTCATTCCAAAAATTTTCGATTCCACACATTCAAAAAATACATATGTACACGTATACGTACATAAACAAAATATTATATATATACAGTGGGCAGTATAAAATTTCCAGGAAGTAGATAAACCTCGTTCATGGACTCGCTCAGATTGCACTTGTTTTTTTTTTTCTTTTTTTCTTTTTTATTTCAATTTTTTTTCTAGTTTGTTTACAATCTTTGCCGCGACTTCTATAACACCAGACAATCCAAATATGGCCACCATACACGATTGGTCAACGCGAGTAATGGTATAGGTAAAGTTGTTCAAAGCAAATACGTCTATCCGTGATGGGCATCGTATCTATAGCCACGCAAGGAAAATATTTTTTTACGTGAACGCACATCGTCATTGTCATCGTCATCATCATCATCATCATCATCATCATCATCATCATCATCATCATCATCATTGTCATCGTCGTTTCATTTCTACTGTTTTCAGGCACATCGCACGCGTGTTCACCCAACGGCAGTGGTGGCAATACACGTTATGGTGGGACCGAGACAAACATGTATATAATATAGGAAGGGCACACAAGAGGCAAAAGAAGAGGAAAAAAAAGGGAGAAGGGGTCAGTGGAGACTGAGGCAACAGCATTCCATCAAACCAGCCTCCATCTTATAAGATTCCTGACCCCGCAGGCAACAACATGACTATATATATATATATGTATATAGTGATGGTTGGCTTTTATTCATTCGTTCGTCGCGAGAGATCAGATGCGTCACCTCGTCCCTCTTCTCACTCATGCCTTTACATACACACAAGCACTCACGAATACATAAAATTCATGTGAATATATAAAGGATGGATAGAGAATTGAAGGAGATGAAGAGGATAAAAGATGAAAATAAAAACGAAAAATGTATAAAGAATGAAAACAAAAAAAACAAAAAAACAAAAAAAAAAAATAATAATAATAATAAAGAGTGGAAAATTTATATTTTTTTTTTGTTTCGTTTTTTTTTTTTTTTCGTTCTTTCTCAATCTGTTATATACACTCTTGCTCCGTCTGTTTCATCGACACGAGGCTGTAAGAAACAAAATTTCAACGTGTGTATTCGTGTGATGCGTCAACGCGTGGGAGGAGAATCGGTTATGTGCGATGGACGTATAGTGTGTGATGTTACCACGACGATCGCGATGGAGGCCCCCGTGAAACTTGAGAACTATCATGGAGAACTTGATTTATCATTTGACATAATCATATTTACAAAAAATAAAATGAGTGAAAAATGAGGATAAAAAAGAAAAAGAAAAAAACGATGAAGAAAGAAAGGAAAAAAAATTTTTTTTTTTTTTTATCACACTATAATGACAGAGATTCGATTGCGAGTTGGTTTTATATTATATACGTATGTGGGATTTTTTGTGTATTGAAAAATAAAAAAATAAAGATGAAAATAAAAATGAAAATAAAAATGAAAATAAAAATAAAAATAAAAAGGAGAGAAAGAAAGAGAAAGATCACTTGAATAAACAGATGATGTGTGTGAAACATACGAGTATAGACATGAAGTGAGACAGAGAGAAGAGTAAGTGTATGAGGGATATTAAGGCGCCTTGACGATGACGTTCTCGACATCGCAACGCGAGTGGTGAATAGGCGCGTTGACGTGGCCCGATGGATGCATTTTTAACACAACCGAAATAGCAATGCTTTGGTATTTGGAATAGCATTCGAAATGAAAGACAGAATGTTAGAGTGAGAAAATGTTAAAAATAAAAGGAGAAAAGGACACAACGCCAGACAAAACAGAAGCAGCTGCGACGCCACCGAAGACCGCGCATCACATCTGAATATATATATATATATATATATCTTTTTCATATTCATTTTTATTTATCCATCACGCGTTGTTTTATTTTATTTTTATTTTTATTCTCTATATTTCGGAATTTTCGAATCCTCAGAGACGCAAATTTTATTCTCCACTGACTCGACCAAAACAGTACAGTTGGATTCACAGTACAAAATTTAAGAAAAAAACAAAAAAAAAACAAAAATGTATAAAATAAAATAAAATGAAATAATTCAGTGAATGGGCATTCAATAAAATAAATTCTAAAAAAAAAATATCTGACAAGTATAAATTTTTCCATTAAATTATTTTATAAAATAATATTTAATTCGAAATAATCGCAATGCGCGTTATTTTCAAGGAGAACCAGCAGAGGTTCAAAAATAAATGTCGCATTATCATACACTATCATACACAAACACAAAAGCAATTACAGTGAATCGTCAGGGAAAAAACCGGAAGTGTAAATGCCGGAGGACAAGAAATTAATCCAAGTAAAAGGAGAATAATAATGTGAAATACAATGAACAAAGTATATAGGTAAATGAGATTTACAATAAAACGATCCTTGAAATGTCGCGTTGTTTTGCAATTTGTATCTCACGCATTCTCGGACACTACACGCGATCATTGGCGTCGCGACGTCAACGACGCCATACACTTATACAAAATACATGAGGAACAAGAGTGAATAGAGCAGAGAGAGTGTATTGTCAAGTATGCTAATGGCATTGAGCACTTGCAGTGATAAATTGATTATACCACTGCCATTCCTTTCCCCTATTTTCCATACACATGCGCACATTAAACGTATATATGCGACGATCCAAACCTTGATGCGCTTTTAAATCGATGAATATATATACACACACACGTATATATACAAATTTAAACCCTCTTGGCTTACATTATAATAAATATATACAATATCGATACTTAACATGCGTGAATGTAAGTGGAACCCTGGGGGCATCGATCGCCAATGTAATTTTGTAAATTTTATCCAACAAACAAGAGGCGTCGATCAAGTGAAAATTTTTCCACTGGTGAAACGTCATATCATACACTGGATCTTTTTCATTATTTATACACTTATTTGTATCATCATTTTTCTATTTCCATCTTTTGTTTTCCTTTTTTTTTTTTTTTTTTTCGTGAAATTATTGATTAAACAATGATTTTACTTATTTATAAATATTCTACTACAAAAAAAAAAAAGTCACAAATTATAATTATGATAAATGAAACTGCAAATGGCATTTGAAAAAATAAAGAAGAAAAGAGATTAATAATAATTCAAACACTTGAGTTAAGTGTTTATAGAAATAACGCAGTAAATTTTTTTTTTTTTCTTTTTTTTCCTCTTTTCATTTCGTTTACTCTCTTTCGTTCGCGCTCCCGTACTATAAAATTCTCTCCATCCCCACTCGGACATTTAATTCTCTCTAGAGAATTTTGTGTGAAAGAAAGAAAGGAAGAAGAAGAGAAAAAGAGGGAGAGTGTACACCGACTTTTGTACACAGACACGCGTACGTATATTCGCAAAGGGGATTTATATATCTCTCATTGTTTTCTCTTCGTCGCGGCAATCTGTTGTGGGTACTCGACTCAAGTGCCACTCTTCAAATGTATGCACATATATATATATACATCTCCGACCCTTTTTCGCGTCTATTCCCTATTGCTTCTCGAGTGTTTCGGACTTCTCAACTACCCTTATATGAACGGTATACAAAACACACACAGAGAGAGTAACCCCTTTATGTCCAAGTGCAACGTACGGTTTCTGTACAACGTGATACCGACAATTAATTTCCCCATTGACCTAACGCGTCATCCCGTGCACTCTCCAATCACTCAGCTCATCCTAAATACTCAAAGAAAGAAAAAAAAAAAAGAAAAAAAAAAATATATCAACTTTAATTATAAATTGATTCAAAATCATTTGATAAATAAAATCAATCAATTTTCATGATTCAAATGAATTTTATAATATTCAGGTTTTTTTTTGTTTTCAATTTTTTTTTTTTTTTTTAATAAAGAATAAAATTAACGTATGACAAAATTACAAATTTTTTTGTTTTTTTGTTTTTTTTTTTTTTCAATCAAATGCTCTAGCAATGCATACTGAGATGAAGACAAAAAAAATCATAATAATACACAAGTATCAACGACTATATGTATGGGTAAAATATATAAAGAGCGTGAAAGAAGGCGTTTAAAAAAAAAAAAGATTGGTTAGTTGGTGATTCTGTGCGGCAGTGCTAATTAACGAGCGCGAGGTGTTGAAATCAAGTCGCAGTATTTCACGAGATGGCGGCGAATGGTTGGGTGGGTGATGGCACGAATGGTACACTCGTGGTCGTGATGCCAATGACTCGTGCCGTTGGCTCTCGATTCCAATAAGAATAAGCAGTGCATGAAGAGACTCACAAAAGATACACACACACACACACACATATATATATATATATATACACATATATATAAAGATTCACGGGACACGTGAACTAATAGGCGGGGTAAAAAACAAGCCGCTTGAGAGATAAGGGGACCCGGGGGTTTGGCATAATAATTTGTGCCTTTCGACGTTACTCGAAATCTTTTCCTTTCCATTCCCTCCTCTCAAATGGATGCAGAACATCTCAATTACAAAAATTTCGTCTCTCACACTAAAAAAAAAAAATTTGAAAGCCAACCACACGATTATTCAACCGCATTATCAGAATGCAAAAAAAAAAAAAAAAAAAAAAAAGGAATATTGTCTTCGTGTCAAGCGTATAATAACATGCTTTGTAATATTGAGAACGCGTGGCTTGTATAGCCTGTAAACACATCAGAGACCAGTCAGCTAATAGACATATCTCTTTGTCCTTTTACCATTGCATCTCTTTCTTTCGTCCTTTCGCTCTTCCCTATACACACTCACTCACTTCCACTTTCTTTTTATCTCACTTGGTTATTTTCTGTCTTTTATATATGCTGATCTTGCGGTGAGGAGCGAACGAATGACATATTGCGGCGCGTTTATTTGAGAACTCCACGAGAACATTCGAATGAGTCCTGAGCAATTCGATGCGGTGGTGATGTACCGCTCTCTGTAACCATCTGAAGCGAAAAAGAATAAAGAAGAAAAAAAAAAAGGAAAAAAAAAAGATGACATAGTGTATATAGATAGAATAAAAAAGAGATAAAAATAATCAAAGAGAATGATGATTGAACCGGTCCAATATCCTTGTTGCATCGTTAAATAATATACTGTATGGACAATAGTAATAATAATACAATTACCCTGAGGCTAAATCCTGAGGATAACGAATCGATGGCTGTTCTCACGTTCGCGACATCCGGCATAATATTTTTTAACATATAAATTCACGCGGTGCCTTGAGGTATTATATACACATGAAACTTATATTTATATACAGAACAAATTATATATATATATATATATATATATATATATCCCCTTACTATATACATATTCACATTAGTAGTAATTTTTTTTTTTCTTTTTTTAATCAAACTTGAATTCATGAATTAATTATCATACGTTTTTACTTGCAATTAATTATTGAATTAATTTAAAAAAATATCCCAACGATATATATATATATATAACGAGTCATTGTGAGTAATAAAAAACACGTACAAATCTACCGAGAAAAACAAAAATATATATATATATATATATATATTTTTTTTTCTCTTTTCTTTATATAGATAATATAATTGATCTAAAAAGATGTTTGTTATAATCGTCAACTCTTTTATTCAAGTATTTCTCTTGTCGTCGTCGTCATCCTCTCTCTCTTCCTCCTCCTCCTCCTCCTCCGCTACCTCTTCATTCTTCCTCTCAATCTCCTCCCCAAAATCAATGTAAGTGCTTTTCCTTTATTCATCTTCTTATACACTCACCCTTATACACAATTCCTTCTCTATCCATTGTGTTATACTACGCGATAATTGAACTAATGATCATGTTCGAAAAATGCTCGGTAATCATTTTCATTTCACTTTCATTATTTATATATAATTCAAACAATCAGAATTTTGTGTACCTATACAAATCATGAAAATACTCACAGACAATTGCTCGTGCGTGGATTATTACGCGTACAATTCTCAATACACACATACATTTATATATATATATATAAATTCACATCTCATCTGTACATATATACACTACATATATATAGAATATATACGGAGAGAGAAACGGTAGTACGATACGCTACGCGGGGGCACTCTCTTCATTTCCAGGCTGTCACGAGCAGAAGAAGATTCGGTCTGTGTTTGACAGCTGCAGAGTCTGGGTTGGCTGCGAATACGTTGACTGGGAACTCTCCGTGCAGGGCATACGAAGGGGGAATATGGTCGTGCACTACCTCCTGTGCCGGCAACACACAACGAGGAGCATATCCAACCATCACAGAGAAGGGGCTATTCACTCTGTCTCTCCGTTTCTCACTCACACTTAAAACATCTCCATATATAAATAAATTTTTTTTTTTTTTTTTTTTTTTTCCCTCTCATAGTCAATGTCCTGTCGCGAGTGCGTTCGCCATATTCAACCCTCTTTACGTATACACTCTCAATTTTTCCCAGCACAACTCCCTCATCCCTGGACTATTACTATAACCCCAGTCTCGGTATCCTCTGCAATATTTTTTTTTTCCATTTCTTTTTTTTTTAATTTTTTTCATTTTTTGTTACTACCATCCCTCTACCATCCCTCTACTATCTCGACATATCGCAATGCTCACGCTCAACGGGACGTCCCTAGACTTCGTAAATACTGCATTTTAATTATTCCATCGTTTTATTTTCATCCCATTTGGAATGTGTATGTGTATGTATATGTATCAGAGTGGATTGTGAATGGAAAAAATGGAGAAGAGAGAAATCCGGTGGATTATCTAGATGGGTTAAAAATTTTACAACCGATCGAAATGTAAATTATATCGGTATATGTTGCATACATATTTATCATATTCTGTATAATATTCTTCGGCAAAAAGAAAAAAAGTGAAAAAAAAAACAAAAAAAAACAAAAAAAAACTGCAAGAAAAAAAAGGGCGAGGGGGGAGAGAGGAATTCATATTCAATCTCGTTGAATTTTATATTGGCATTTTTCCAAGAAAAGAAAAAAAATGGCGCGAAAAAGAATTAATATGTATATAACAATTGGATGAAATTGTATATCATGAAAAAAAAATTGAAAAAAAAAAAAAAAAAAATTTGAAAATAATGACGAAAATTTAATTCATTTCTAAGAACAAAAAAGGTGACTGCATTTATATCAAATATTTTCATATATATATTTTTTTTTTTTCATTAAAATATATCTACATATTTTGGATAAAAACTTTGTCGTGCATAGAGAAAAAGAATGAAAGAAAAATATATGCATGTGTGTGTGTGTGTGTGTGTGTGTGACACAAAATTTTGTCGGATAAAGTGGAAACGCGAAGGGGATGAACATGGGCAATGGAAAGTGGGTGGTGGTGGTGATGGTGGTGGTGATGATGAGAGGAAAAGCAAGTGAAAGAGGATAAGCACAGATGCACCAGCGGGTACTGTTTAATATCAGGGCCGCACCTGGTTCGTTCAGAGACACATTTCACTAATATTGCAATGGCACGGGATGTAGCGTTTCACAGACAACCGCCCCACCTACCTACCCCTACGTTTTACATATCTCTCCGGGCATTAATATATTCAGCACATATGAATATTATACATGGAGAGAGTGAAACAGTGAATAAGAGTAAGAGCAAGAGTAAGTGTGAGGATACAGAGAGTAGTCGGTGGCAAACGCGCGCGCATACACACGATGAAATGGTATGAGAGGGCAAAAGAAGAGAGAGAAGAAAATAGTTATATAGGTATATTAGAGAAAGTGGGGTATGGATGAAAGCCATCCACGTACATTGGCTAAACCATTGTGCCTATCTCGAGCTCTCGTGGGGCTTCATGAAATCTGCGGCTTTCATTGTTCCGCGACAGAGCTTTGTGCTTTGTGTGCTCTACCCTGCTATCGCTCTTTCTCTCTTCATTCCTCTCTTCTACTTATACCACACATCCTCACTTTCTCTTGCTCACTGCAACTCCGGAATTGTATTCTCGCTTGCCTTTGAATAAGGAACTAATGAATATACCTGGTGCAGTCGCGAGTGTTCGTTATATCATATACGAAAATACAGTTCTTTCTATTTCTATCTCTAACTCCTCTCTCTTTTTCTTTCATTTCTTTATTTTTTATTTATATATATTTTTTTTTTCACTCTTTCCTTCTCTATTCATTTTTTTTTCGTCTCATTTCAACGTTTGGCTTATCGTTCGCCACATAACAAGTGAATTCCTAGACACGTTATTTCCATTTTTACACAAGAAAATCCCAGTATGAGGAAAAAAAAAAAATTTTTTTTTTTTTTGTCTTCCCGTGTTGTATATATGTATCTACATATATACATATATATAAAATCAAAAACAGACATTTGGAATTGTGATGATGACGAAGAAGATGAGTTGAAAAAGACGAAGAGACGAAGAGAAAAAGAGAAAAAGAGAAAAAGAGAGAGTTAAAGTTGATGAGTGGAACATCAAGGGGATGAGGGTAAACGACTGTACGATGGAGGAAAGAGAAAATGAGAGAGAGAGAGATAGAGGGAAAGAGTGAGATAGAACGATAAAGATATGCTTCGGTGATGGATTGTCCAATCAGTGCCGCGAGATGGAGCATGGCAAGAAGAATGAGAGGAGATCCCGAACAAGAAATGATGGAGCAAGAGAACGAATGAAACTACGTATCTTCTCTTCTTCTCCCCATTGCCTGGGTACTACTACTACCACTACTATTACTACTACTACTACTACTATTAGAGTATCGTTGTGACTATGTACATTACGGGTCAGGCCTTGCGTCGAGCCGGGAGGAGCAATGGAAAGTGGAGGTCATGGTCGGGTCGGTTGCCCGCTAATCGAAGAGCACGTCGTGGTGGTACGAAAAAAAAAAATAAATAAATAAATAAAAATCTTTACTCCTTCATATACATACATATACACATATATATACCTTTACCTTCTTTGGTTCATCGCGATTCTCTTTATTTTTTTTTTCTTCATCTTATTTTTCCCTTCTCCCTTTTTTCTACCATCGCTAGTCGCCATTGTGTAACTTGGACATCAAAGAAACGTTGCAAAAACATATTACAACGTGTCTATATATAATTATATGTCGCATTAAAATATTAAACAAACAAAAAAAAAATGAAATAAAATAAAATACAATAAATAAATAATATTATTGCGCATAATTTATTTCATATATTTTTTTTTTTTATTTAAAATTGAAATGTGAAAAATTTAATGTATAATTGGAAAATTATGAAAAAAAAAAATTATTTTACATATAAATGAAATGCACAGTGAAAAAAATGTAATTTTGAACAAAAAAAATATATATATATATATATATATATATATATATATATATATAATAAAAAAAATATAGAAACAGAAGAAGAAAAAAAAAAAAGTGCATACAATCTTCGAATATACCCACACAGAAGCAATAAAGACGATATGTACTGTTGAATTAGTTAAATAGAGAAAGACAAGAGTTGAAAAAATATTTATAATGAGAGAAAAAGAGAAAAAAAAATAGAATCGCGGGGGATGGTGGTGTAGGACGAGGAAAAGAGAGGGAACGAGGGCGGTTAACAATGGCCGCCAACCAAAACATCCGATAAATCTCGCCGGCCCGGACCTCAAGCCCCTCGGGGGTTTAAAACTCTCTCTTTCGCTCACCCTCACCCAGGAAAACGGACGCCAAACGCAACCCTTACATTACACTCTATACTTCGTTGGAATTGAGGGAACTAACACAGTGTGAGTAAGACTTGTGTATATATATATATATAATGGTGTGATGGTTGCAGAGAACGTAGTGGGATGACGTGCGATCCACGAAAAACCAAACTAAACAAATTCCACTGCCAACCTCGTTGGTGAGTGAACCCGCCTTCAATTACATACATATAGGGTTTTTCTGTCCTTCATTTTAACTCAACTAAAGTGGAGGTGTTTCAATGGTGTTTGTTTAGTGTATATACATATATAAATATACGTGTACATGTGTGGGTCCCCAGTAATGAGATCTGCAGTGTTGTTTGGTCACCAATGAAATTTCTACAAATTTATTTGCAACATCTTTTACCAATTTATTTTATCACTTGTACCATTTCAAATCAACACTACGAAATAGTGTAAAAAATTTTGAAAAATGACAATTTTTTTTTATTCACTTTTTGAGAAAAAAAAAAAATAATATCAATCATATTTAAATGTCTCGAAATTGACCTTAATTATTATTATCATTTTTTTTTTTCTCAAAAATATCTATTCAATTGTAAATTCTATATATTCATAGTTGACGATGCATCAATTATCAGAATATATATTATATACATTAAAAATAATTTACATTATAATATGTATAGTTACATTTATATATTAAACCGGTTGGTTATCGGGCGAATAGAATGCGATTGAAATGGCAGCGCAATCATGACGGCTTTATTCAAGCAATATTGGATACGATTAATCGAAGGAGACACGTATCGAGATAACGCTCATACCATCGAGGTCATATAAAATATGTTGGATCAAAAATTGATCAATCAACATATTAGTTTCGCTTCAATAAATAATCAAAAATATTTTCATCGATGTTTTATCAAGTAATATAAAATTCATAAAACATCAAGATTAAATTTTATCGCAAATAAAAGACACGTACAACAATGATTAAAATTAAATCCTTATTGCTGCGCTTTATACGGAGTACGTATGATTCGACAAGGAAGAGTAAAGAGAAACAAAATACGTTGAAATAAACTCTGTGTGTGTGTGTGTGTGTGTGTGTGTGTGTGTGTGTGTGTGTTTAGACTGAGTCCGTGGGCGGAAGGAAGAGGGCACACGAGCATTTGGAAACGTGTGCGCGGAGGATGTGGGGGCTGGAAGAAGAGAGGACGGACAGGTTGGTTCGAGAGCAAACCCGTGCTGCCATGGTTACCGTCGCATTCCCGCCTCGCCACGTTGCCATGGTGATCTCGTCGGCTCTCGCTTGCGCGCTAACCTCGCCAAGGCTCTCGCGCCGTCACTCATTCTCTCCTTCTCTTTCTCCTGCTCGACTCAAGCTCACTCGCTTCATCATATTCACTTGTGTGTCTGCCTTTTTTTTTTTTTTTTTTTTTTTGCCATTTCTACTTCGCCGCACGACCGAGATGTGCATCGAATTCAACATGGGAATGTTTCACTCATCGCTGTGAATTTTATTATTTATTTATATTTCTCTTCATTTTATTTTATTTCATTCAAAAAAAATTTTTTTTTTGTTTTTTTTTTTTTCAATATTTCAGGGTTGAAATAAATTATTTAATATTTTTTTATCGCCATACGTGAATTGAATATTAAAGTAGCGAGTGATAATAGAGAAAACTCATATAATTTATACAGAATACAATAACAAAAAAAAAAAAAATAAAAATCACATGCCGTTTTCATGCTTCTCTTTTTCTCACTCACTGATTGGTCGGCGTGTCACATTCGATATCAATATTTATTCAATGCAGGCGAATGCCCGGGGCACGATTAAAAGTTGTTTATGCTATAAACGTTACGGCCCAACCTCCTCCTGCTGTGCATTGATGCTCACGAATATTATGACCCAAATGTTTGCGCAGGCACGCAAACCCATTTATCCTGGTCTATATGTTTGTTCATGTTTCTCCCACCTCTTTTACCTACCACCACCATGATTTTCATACTGTTGACGTGTGAATAAATTCCTGATTTATTATATTTTCATTCTGTCATTTGCATTATATTTATATTAATTTATTACGATTTATTTTTATTCTCTATCATCATTATTAATTATTACGAATACATATACGTATATTATTATTCACATTTTGTTTTTTTTTTTTTTTTTTTTTTTTTTTTTTCATTTCATATTTCTGTAAATCAAAAATTTTCAACTCACCAGGACTACCGAGAAACACGGATGAATAGAGGACACCACGTCGCGCCGCGTCACTTGCCGCCCTTTGCGCATCTGGTGGTGAACTCCATTCTCTGCGCGGACACCACTTGCCTATAACAGGAAATATAATTTTTTTGTCTCAAATAATGAGATAAAGAGGAAGAAAAAAAAAAAAAAAAAAAATAGTAATAATAAAATAAAATTAAACATGAGAATGCAAATATACCTGTCACTCATATACATGAGTGGATAACTATATCGCGTGTCGGATTTTTATCATTATTCTCATGTCATTATGTACTACTTGAAAGCTCACATTGACTTGACGGAAATAATTACACAATTATGATAATTCAATAAGAGTGCATGTTAAAAATGAATGGAAAAAAATAAAAGAAGGGAAAAAATAAAACAAAAAAATGTCCATTGAATATTTTGTGATTTTGATTTACTCGATGATTACACACAAGTGTCAACACATCCCAACATATTAATGATATTATAAATAAATAATAATTAAATATTTATATAATAAATATTATATTTCAATGTTTTTTTTTTTTTTTTTTTTTTTTTTTCTCTATTAATATTTAATATATTGGTGGTTGACATTATTATTATTATTATTATTATTATATATTTACTCTTACACATCATAAATAATAGTTGAATGAAAAATAAAGAGATACTCGCGACATAGTTTTACGTGGTATTGCAATTTTCCAGATGCGAAAATAGGAAAGGTATCTACTTTATTTTCCAACGAAGATCCCAACCGAATGAGAAAACACACAGTGGAATGGGAGTGAAGCAAAAAAGGGGTGGCTAAGGGGATATAAGAGTAAAGCCGCTGAGCAAAGTAATTTCACACGAGTGAGCGAGGGTGTTCCAGATCCAAGCAGATGGAAAAGCTCCATGTGTAACAGTGGCGAAAAAAAAAAAAATTAAATAATAATAATAATAATAATGATAATAATAATAGTGAGAAAAAAAAATTATATATGAAAAAATGAAAAAAGCAACGGTCTGTCTCATCTGTGAAAGATATGTGGACTTTTCCACCGCGAAAATTATATTTTTTAAAATATTAAAAAAATGGTTGTGACATTGTCCTATTATAATATACAGAGATACAAACGAGAAATTTACATTGTATATCTTGACTTGAATATTTTTTCGTAATCTGTCACGTATAATAATCACTGTCCGTTGCATTATTTTCTGACATATGAAATCGAGAAAAAAAAAAAAATGAAATAAATAAATAAATGAAATGAACTAAAACCAAAAAAAAAAATATATATATATATGTATTGAATGGAGGAAAATAGACAAAGTGTAAAATATATCTGTACCAAGAGAAAATGGACCGACATACCCATCATTTCTCTTGGAATAAATTGAAGATTCTACATCGCACGTGGGAGTCCCTGAAGGTCTCATGTCCCTGTTATTTTTATATATATATATACATATATATGTATATATACATAGATGTACAATGTCGAAGAATATATATCCTAGAGCTCCCCATTTCGTTGCATTTAATCGTTACTCCATAAATCAACGACGAAACCTCTTTTCGGCTCTCAAACGAAACTGTGTGCTCTCGTAAAAAATGAATTACGACCGAACCCCGAAAAGAGAGACGACGTATTATCCATTTCATGGTTAGTGAAAGAAGACAAAAACATATCCAATTCCTATTCTATACACATCTTTAAAATGATTAAACAGTGTTGTAGTATCTTATACATAATCTATTTATGGCCGTTAATTTGTAACAAAATTTTGAATAGTGTTATGTAATAAGTATATAAACTTCCAAGGTGAATAGCCGATATATGATGAGTATAAATAAATAATTTTAAAAATAACTGAACCTGCTCATTGAGTATTACTTAAGAATTTTTATTTTTTTTTTTATTTTATCCCCCTTTTTTTCCTATTCTATATTTAATCTTAACGGCGATTATTTTACAAGTGATATACGTGTGTGTGTGTGTGTGTGTGTATATATAAATTTTTATGTGTTAAACGAGTTTGTATATGTCGTCGAGTAAAATTTTCATAATGCAAAATGAGATCGACAACACACTCATGATATTTAACTGGAATTATTGCAATCAAAAATTCATTTCAAGCCAATTGACAAATTCCATAACTCATATAATTTATTAATCTATTAAATCTATTTGAATATAATCAGCATTTTAATGAAATGTTATATAATATTTTGTCGTATTATAGGAAAGGTTATATTCTAATTAATATTACATCTATCTGATATAATATCATGAAAAAATAAAAAGTAAATATTATATTAATAGAACATGACACTTTTAACATTTAATTTATCATTTAATTTTTAATACCGTGCATATTTGTATAAAAAATTATTCATGAGTTATATTGACCCAGTTACAATTGTCACAAAATAAAAATTTACACACATACTTGGGTTTTTGTTTTATTTATGATCATCTCGAGATAATCTGAAATAAAATATTAAATCCGTGGTAGAAGTTGGTATATTATATATACATACATATACACATTTATATGTTTAGATACCTGAGGAATCCCTCAAGGATAATATGAAGAAGGTACGCGGGTCATTGGAGATTTATAGTTGTTAGGCGACAGGGTGTAATCATACCACATCAGGCCAGTCAACCCCAGTATATCTGATTTACCGTGGGAATTTAAAAAGTTGATTTTATAAATTCCGTACATTCCTATTGTACAACTTCAATCTGACCGAGAAAAAACAAATCTTCAACTATATAATTACCAAAATAAAGGAAAAAAAAAAAAAAAAAAATAGAAAAAAATAGAAAAAAAAAAGAAAACTTTTTTTCTTTCGTAGATAATTAAAAATCCTCCCCTAATAATACGAATGATGATGCATAATAACTTTCATTCATAGATAGTTTTAACAAGGCAAATTGTTCCAAGTGAGATATCATTGTCATGTTTGAAATTTAATTGACGGTTTAACGTTATAAATAGTAATTTTCACATTTGCACAAATAATAAAAATTAAATGAAATAGATAAATTATAGGAAAAAAAGAAAAAAAAATATTCCTGTGATATTTCTTGAAGAAGAAAATTAGAATTTAATTGAAAAAAATCCTAAATATAAATACGATAAACAAATGTTATTTAACCTGTTAACACAAATAATCACTCGATATATCAAATGGTATATACATTTATTTACTTATTTCAATTTCTACAACCAATTAAATTTTCACATTCAGTTGACAGCGACGAATTGGAACAATATCCACTGCATTATCTACACCCATAACTCACCGCCTACATTTTAATTCAAACCTCATATATTTATTATTTTCTATAACGTCAAGTATTTCTCATATCGTCAATTACAACATCATCCTTTGATGTTATATATTTTCCGTTCTCTTTCCTCAATTTTTTTTTTCTTTTTTTTTTTTTTTTCATTGCCTTCTACAAAAATAACACAACTAATACATATATATACATATATATTTTTTCCAATAATTTTATATATATACCAAAGAGGGTTTGAACATGGCTCAGTATAAATAAATCAATATAAACCTTCCGACCCTGCCTCATCGTCGTCATCGTCGTCTCTTCGTGTGTAAGGGAGTGACGTATGGGACTCACATCCTCAGTGTTAGAGAAATGAGGGTAGCAAAAGGAGAACCACCCTGTTATTTCACAGTTAAGCAACACCCTCGCCCTCTTATTTTCGTTTAACTTGCCGCATGTTTCGCGCGCGTATTTCCATTCTCTTTCTATCCTTAGTTCACGCCACCACCAACCAACAAAACTTCCACTTGCCCTCTCACTCTCTCTCTCTCTATATATATATATTTCCACTATGGGGATCGTCCTCTTACTCACTTTACTCGCGCACACGAGTCTCACGGGATGCTTTTGTCCTTCATGTTGTAAGCGACTTCCTGACAGACTAAGTTTGCACCTGCTCACACTTCGCTTATTCACCTCCCTCTCATCACCTTTTCCTTCATTCTAATCTCAATTCTGTCACGTTCTTATTTATATACACTCATGTCTATTGTAATTTATTCAAAATCATCATACAAATATATTTATCTGTCAATGAACACGATATTTTAATTTTAAACACATATAACTACCGATAAATTTTATATTTTCAATGTTTCAATAAATAAATAAATATCCACAAATATAATACACAGGCACAAATGAAAATTCCATTCCATTTACAAACACCTGAGAGACTTTTAATTTTCATTCTGACACTCTCAGTAAAATATAAAAGTCATAATTAACATCTTTTAATAATGAAAAAAAAAACACCCAAGAGTACAGAAGGAAGAAAAAAATATAGTAATAATGAAGAAAAAATTGATGCGTATAATTATTCACTCTGCACAGCAGTAAAAAAAAAAAAAAAAAATAAAAAAAACCAGAAATAACAACATGATCTTTTGATTCATCTTAACTTTTTCTTTCTATTTTTTTTTTTTTTTTTTCAATCGCTGATAATACGTATATATATAAAAGAAAGAAAAAAAAAAACTATCGGCATTGCCGTCAAAGTACCTGATACACGCTACAAATGTGCTATACGTTCGTTTACAAGATTGATGGCATCGTTTTCAGTAGGTAAAGTCTACATTGACAGACACAGAGGACATGTATATACATTTATATACAAGTATCGCATGGTTGTGAGTTAGTACCAGGGACGAAGAGAAATCTCGTGTACCGTGATACAAGTTATACAGATTTTCTTGTATAGAAATTACGTGTGTGACGTCAGTGGTAAGCGAATCGTGACTCGTGACACGCGCGCACCAGGTTTAATTAGCGCTACAATGCCGAATTGGTTGGTGAGCGCAAGCGTTTCTCCACCTCCATCGTACAATTGAGAGAAATACACGCACACAATAGTAAATTTCACAAATACATTGTATAGATATAAGTGCGACATGCATATAGGAAATGTGTATATACACTCTGAGGTTGTTCTCTCCCTTTCTGGCACGTTGCCGTGATGACCTACGACCCACCGGGACCCCAAGACCACGTTCTTCGAATTACCGATCCGTATAGCGAACTGCACTGTGCACTTAGCGTAAATTCCTGACTACCCGATTCAAATACGCGAGCACTAGTCAACTATACACACACATATATATATTGTCATTGTGAATGTGTGTGGTCTGAAATTTTGGAATTTATGGGCATGTTCCAACACGCAATGTTTATATGAGCAGAGATCGAGAACTAGACGAAAAACAAGAAAAAAAAAAAATGTCTAGAATTTTTTGTTTTTTTTTTTGTTTTTTGAATCGATCAAAGTATGAGAAAATGAGACAAATTTAAAAATTCTAGACATTTTTTATTATACTTTACAGTTGAAAAATTTCTTTCATATACAATTTTTATTCATTTTTTAATATCAAATATATATCAAATATATATTGCGTATTCGCAAATGAAGAGAGGGAAAAAGGGGGAGGTGGATAAAGGGGGGAGAGGGAGGTGCATGCCGTCCAAGCACGACAACACACGACTAGTGAGATAGGAGAGATTTAAAATGTTGAGGCAGGTCGGGGAGCTAAATGATGATAAACTATCTCGTCGGCTTGTGCCCGTCTCTCCGTTTAACTGACCCGCGTCCACTTGAATTACGGCCTAAAATGAAAAAAAAAAAAAACGAAAAAACAAAAAAAAAATTAATGGCAGACGCGACAGGACCAACGAGGTATTCCCAAACTCGTGTGGCGTCGAGTATACTGTGCGTGTTGCGACACGTACAATACCAAAGTGAAAAATAAAATGAAATAAATATAAAATAAAATGAAAAAAGAAGAATAAATAAATAAATAAAATGAAATGTAAAAAAAAAAAAAAATTATTTTTTGTAAAAAATGTAAACGAAAAAATATATTTTTACGTTGGAAAACGAGAGAATAATAATATTTTTACTCTAAAAAATACAATAGAAAAAAATTTTAAAAAATAGAAAAAAAATAATAAAATAAAAGTATTAGATGGTGAGATACAATTTAATTTTTCCAGTCATCTTTTACATTGAAAATCGTATCGGATCGAATATAAAATAAATTATATGAGAATGATATTGGGAAAATGTGAAATTGTAAATATTCAAGTGAACAGGCGTATCGGGGGACACGACTCGCCACCAACGTTTTACCCGATTAATAATTGTATATCGGCACTAATTAAATCTGAAAAATATGCAAATGCACTGTTTATATTTCAAAGTAACGAATACTCTCTCTTTATCTCTCCATCTATATACGTATACAGTAAATATATAACTATATATGAATGTTCATGTGTGTGAATTCATCGGACTATTGTGTTTGCGAATACCCATGGGATTCGTTTACAAATTGCCCATAAAAATGCATAAAATACTATTATCTTCCATTAATTTTATTTTTAAATTTCAACTCGAGGTGCATTTGTGCCGAAATCGAAATGAAGCATCGCCAATTCCAAATTATAACTCTACTCAATTTATTTTCAGACACTATACACATATACAATATATACGTAAATATATGTAGAAAACCAAACTATTTTCACATCATAAACAACTATTCCGATCTGAAATCCACTGTACATACATAAATACATACGTAAAAGTATCTACGTATATGTGAAACCATTTGGCTGTTTAGTAAATGAGACTTTTTCACTTTTTACTTCTATAGCACAACGAACTTTTGGGAAACATACCGCAATTAATCAGTTAACCCAAAGCGAATTTGGCATCGTTTCAATTCGGTAATCGACGTTCGTTGAGTATCTCAGCTTCTTTTTTTATTTTTTATTTTGTCTCTCTCTCTCTCTCATTCTTTCTCTTCTTTTCTCTCTTTTTTTTTTTTTTTTTTCTTATTTTCGTTTTCCAGACCTCGTTATACTGAAAACGATTTCTCGGAGGTGTCTCTATTTTTGCAACCCAAGTGTCTATTTTTTTTATTTATTTTTTTTCTTTGTCTTTTTTTTTGTTGTTTTTTGTTTTTTTTTTCCAATTTATTTTTTTATTTTTTTTTATTTTATTCATTTATTTATATATATATTTTTTATTATTATTATTTCTTCCTTTCATTTGCGTCATGTCTCTATGTCTCTGGTAGTTTTTTGGCAAATGAAATTCCAAGCGTCGCGCCGCGATTATCAAGCGAATAATATACACGAAAATGGAGTAGGAAAATAACGAGAGAATAGTGGAGAGTGGAGAAAAAAAAAAGAAAGAAAGAGAGATATATAGTCCTGCTGGTGGTGCCAACTGATGGATCAAATCGTAACCAGTTTCCACTTGCTTGGTGGAGGCGCCGCGTTACGGCCATCAATAGAATCAACTCTCTCACCGTTCTCCCGCCACTGTACACACGTTTATACTACCGTCAACTCAATGTGGAAGGGCAAAACTCATGTGTATATATATATATATACATGAAATAGCGGTAGTGGTAGCGGCGTCGGCGTTGTTGCTTCGCGAAAAAATACCACGCTGACCCGGTCGTTTTTATTCCGTAATTACGTCGTTAAGCGCGAGGCAATTAAGACGCAAGAAATCGAACAACAATTACATTTACAGCAGCTCCCGCTTCGCTACGGTGTATATTGATCCACTGAAACAGCAGCGCGTGAGCAAGAGAGAGAGGGTAAAATCGAGTATATACGAGGTGTATAGAATATAGTGGGGAAAAGAGATAGTCGACATGACACGATCGGGCTTAGCTAGATATTGCGAAATAGACAGCATGAGATAGAAAAAATATATATATATATGATGTACATCACAGAGAAGTAAAAAATAAATGAAACACAAAAAAATACACACTCGTGTTTTATTAGAAATAAAAAAGAACAAATGATAATACGTTTATATATATATATATTAGGGTGTGCCAAAGAAAAAAAAATTTTTTTTTTTCATCTTGGGAACAGGTTGTACTCTTTCAGGAAGGTAAAAAAAGAGGCCTGTTAAAATTTGAGCTCTCAATATTAATATTTAGAGGTGTCTCATTCACTCATGTATTGTAAAAAAGATTTGAAAATTTTCACACTGCAATAAATTATTGAATATTTATAATTTTCAATCACTGTGATTGAGAATAAAAAACGATATTTTTTTTGTTTGTTTTTGAAACTCGTGAATATTTTATCTATCATTTTTGTAGATATTGTAACAAGTCCGAGCTCATCAAAACCATTTTTCTGACAAAAAATAAGTTTTCAAAGTCGTAAAAAACTTACTATCAATATTCATTAATTATAAATTAAAGAATTTTTATAAGAAATTTAATGATCTATAAAAAAGTCATTTGATATTTTACAATAGAGTCGATAGTTTCGCTGTAATATTGAAAAAACGATAAATTTTCATACATTTCGAACTTTGAACTTGAATATCATCTGAGTGGCTAGGTTTATCGAAAAAGTATAGGATATCTTTTTTGTAGAGCGTTTGATTCTCTATAAAAATGTGTGATGCGTCTGTCTATACAATATCCCATGATCGAGATATAATAATCAAAACGTAAAAAAATTTTTTCCCGATGTTATTTAAATGGGAAATAGAAATTCGCGATGAGGCACATCTAAATATTAATATTAAGAGCTCTAATTTTAACAGGCCTCTTTTTTACCTTCCTGAAAAAGTACAACCTGTTTCCAAGATGAAAAAAAAAAAAAATTTTTTTTTTTTTTGCACACCCTAATATATATGTATACGTAGGAATATAAATATATAAAATATTTTTGTTCGTCATTTATGGAAAAATTTGTTTTGAAATAAATACAAATTGATGGGCGTATACACGTATATAAACGATCAGAAAGGAATAAAAGTGAGCATCGAGAGAATGTGTCGCGGCTGTCGGATCGTCAAAGGGAATTAATAGCGCCATCGAGCCGTAAAAAGTGTGTATCAAGGTTCGCACACACAACAGGCTGTGAGTGGTGCTGCTCGCACCCCACCCTCTCTCATAACTGGATTGAACTCCGGACGATTTCAGGGCCCACTGTACATATATATATATATAACGTGCGCCCGCGCGAAAGAGCGAGTGAGCAGTCGCGCAAGTAGAAAAAGACCCGTGTCACGATCGGTGTTGGAACGGTACATGTGAGAAAGAAAGTGCCAAGTTACCTGCAAGCACGAGAGAAATACTAGAGGAATAAGAGAGCGCGCGACGGCGGTGAATCAAACGATATCGGACTTCTGGATTAATTTATGCACCCGAAGGCTGTTAAAATGCGAGACTCAAAGGTAGCCGCCGTTGCAATCACACGGCTACTGTAAAGCCCACCCGTACTGAATTCGTCTCGCCAGTTGTTATAACCTCAATGTCTACATATACACCCACGTACCTGGACTCTTTATTCACAAAGATACGTATATATAAATCTAAACAATATAAAAAATTAAATATTAAAATTCACCATACACTTGTTTCATTCACTCTCTTCCCCTCTCTTTTCCTCTCTCCTCGCTATTTTCTTTGTTTTTTTTCATTTTCTCTTCACGTTGTTTAAATAGTGCCGCCTAACTAATACTCGACATGAAGAAGGAAGAAAAAAAAAAAAAAAAAAAAAAAATTCTATATAGAGATGAAAAATAAAAGCATAAACAAAAATAAAATTAGTTGAGCATCTTTATTTCATATATTTTCTCGAGCATGTACGTATCAGAGTATGAAGAAAAGTATGAGAAAAAGAGAAAAAAAAAAAACAAAAAAAAGATATAGGAAGAAAAACCTTCGCGCAGTAGTTGCAAACGTTATTAACATTACCCCGAGTTCTGGTGTGCTCTGGTTGAAGTCATGGCACACAGCAAATATAGTATATACGCTACGGAGAGATATTGCACCCGACTGCATTCCCTTCGCCTGGTTGCGATGCAATTTACCGAATTGTTTTTAAATCCCTCCAAGCGTTGGGTAGTACAGTGTGGTATAACAGCGAGAGCCAGTAAAAGAAGAAAGGAAAAAAAAAAAAAAGATAGAGAAATAGAGGGATAAAAAGAGAGTGAGACAGGTGGGGATGAAAGGCGCGGGCGGACCATAGACGGCAAACGACGAGGCTGCTAGCAGCCATGGCGTCAGCTGTTTTGTCCCGGGGACGCGCTTCGTTTCTTTATTTCTTGTCCGGAACCTCACCATCCCTCTTCATATACTAAGCACAGTACACGATATCATCCTCCACATACCCACACATATGCAACTGTACATACAACAAATACAACTGTATATTATCTATCTTTGGAATATTATAACTCATTAACAGAACAATACTTCGAAAAAATCGAGATGTATTTTTGTGAAAAATTTCACTCTCTACAAAAAAGGTTCCTCATGACTTTTTGGTAAATCTACTTTTTCAAAAGTTATTTGGGGTTAAAGTTGGATTCATGATGAATTAGAATTTTTTTCAATTTTTAGATGAAACTATCAACTTTATTCGAATTAATTATAAATATTTCTTGACGACAATTCCTATTAAGCTAAAAATAGGTTCTGAAATTTTTATATAACTTCTTTAATGAACGAAACCAATTTATGATGAAAAATTTTTATTCTACAAAATGTGAAAATGATTACAATAAAATTTTTAGGGAAAATATTTTTTCGTTTAACTTTGAAAAGATAATTCATCTATGTACAAATATCTTATTGAAAATATATTCTCAATGCCCATGAGGAATTCATTTTTTCGTAATAAAATAAACAATTGTTACATTGAAATATTTTTATTACAATTCAGGAACTTTTTTCTGTATTCACTTATAACTAGTAATAAGTACTGTAATTTCCTGTAAAATAAAATTCCAAAGTGTAAAAAAAAATTTTTCCTATGTTATTTGAATGGAAAAAAGAAAATTGCGATACGGTACCTCTTAATAATAATATCAAGGGCTCCAACTTACAACGTATTTTTTTTGTCATTTCCAAAAATATTCTCGATATACTTTGGAAAAAAAAAATAATCGATTTTTTTTTGAAACAGTCTAATATATATATATATATCGATAATTTGTGAGAACCAATCTATATATGAAATTGTTTCAAGTGGACGAAAATCGAGAATTTTATGGTTTTAATCCATTTTGAGGTTCTAGGTGTTGGTTCGAGGTCCACAATTTTATGATTTGGACCCTTAGTACGGCTCAGGGATAAGGTTTGCGGCCAAGAATCTATCGATAATCCTCTTCCAAAATTGAAGAACAGAAGAAATGCGGCTCTAGGACAGTAAGATAGATGAAAAATTTCGATTCGAGTAATTTCCTATGTATAAATATATGTATGTAAACGAATGGAATTCCATGTAATTCAGATAATACACCGATAATAGCAAACGATGTCTCGCCAAGTATGTTGCAATTCCCGATTGCGGAAACGACTCGTCACGTGAGCATACATACAGTTATATCGCGTGAACACGTATATGTATTAATATATACAAACATAATGTGAATGTACGCAAAATATGAAGAATAAGTATTTATAAAATGTGTGTATTGGTGTATGAATATCGCAAAGTACAAGTGTGTTATTTACATTTATCTATGTGAGTGTGGGTGTGTTGGAGGTGAGCGAAGTAGTCGCGTCACTGGGACGAATCTATCAGTCCATTTCACGCGACGGGTGTACGTTGATAACAGCGTGGGCGATAATTGAAAATCGTGGCCCGTTGACCAGTTGTGACGACGTGTCTATCAAGATACGAAAATGAATTTCATTTATACACGAACACACATATGCATTTAAACAAAAGAAACGAGAAAAAAAAAAAAAAAAAAAAAATACAATATTCACGAAGTTCATCGTTAATATTTTATTATAAAAATATATCTCCATAAATTTCAAAAATAATTGACACAGTCAAGTCGTAAATGTAACAATTGAAATAATAAAAATTAAGAATAATCGTAGACAAAATATTTGGAAGGAAACAAACAAAAAAAAAATAGATAGACAAATGATGAAAAATTATCCTCAATGTGAGTACGACGAATTTTACTGTGTACAGACACATTTTCATATAAATATGTGTGTATGGATGTGTATGTGTGTGGTAAGTATAGTCGTCAATATTACGGTCTCAAGTTGAGTGAGTGTGAGACGAAGAACGAGACATAGGCAGAAGGGTGAAAAGCAACGAAGCCAGACATAGTGAGACACGAGAGTGCAACTTGTCGACGGATCGTGTGCACAACGAAGACGAAATTTTCATGGCAAGAGGGATGAAAACGGGAATACGATTGGTTTGCGAGGGTCGCCATTCACTACGGGGGTTGCTATGTTTGGAGAGTCGTGGAAGAGGGAAATATCCGACGATGTGCGCATCGTTCGCGTCTGCGCATTTCCTTTAACTCTGCAAACATATACACAATCATTTTACTTTATCCTGGCAAGAGTAACAAGGAAGTTGTGCCACGCGCACATACAATTTCTCCTCTTACTCTATCACACTCAACTGCCACTGACCCCCATCGACCAACCCCGTGGAGCTTGATGGACGTCGCGACGCCCCATGTCACCTCCTCGACGCTTATACGCCCTCACAAGAACATATTTCGAGATCTATATATATATATATATGTACACAAATATTAATTAAATATAAATAAAGAAATATTTAAATCATCATTCATTCATTTTATTTTTGTTCAACTATTTAATATAATATTGAATTACACGTTGACCTTGACCTGAAAATAATTTATTATCAACGAAATGTTATAAAAAGTATCTCAAGTCACTGACGCTCTCGGTCGTATAATCGTTACAAGGGTTGATTGTACGACAGGGGTGCGAGTCACTTTGTCGTCCGATTCAAGAAATAAGGGGAAATATATATACGCACTTAAGACGTTATTTACGGTGTCGTTTCGCGTAACGTTTTAGTTGGGGCAGGTCAGGAGGCATCGCTCTTCACTCGATATGTTTATGATGAAACGAGCAAAATAAAAGTGTAATACTAGAAAATACGAAAAAAAAAAAAAAAAAAAAATCATTTCAACAGTAGAAATAAAAGAGTGTAAAAATATCAAACGATAACGATAAAATTCATTTGGAGTATTGGAACAAAATGGCGTAGAGTTCAATTGTATACATTTAATAATCTTTTTTTTTTCTACCAATCAATTGGAAAATAACAAAAAAAATATACCTCACAAAATTGATTGTCACAAAAAAAAAAAAATTTCTCTCATTATCCCGTAACATTTATATTAAATCAAACGTCAATTTAACAATGTAAATGTAAATAATAATAAAAAATTATTTCAATATAATAAAACGAGTAAAATATATATATATTTCATCTTTCATTTCATCTATTAAATACAGAGACAAATCATTTATAATATTTATTTATATCATTATATAAGCATTAGAGAACGATAATACCGGTATGCCAGTTGATGTCTGATTAATTCGCAGTTTATAATGTCTTTATTGCATTAATTCCTTGAGAGTCAGAGGTAGTATAATAGTAGTTATAGTAGTAGTAATGGTAGTTGTATAGAAGGCGGGCCACTGCACAGAGCAGATAAGGCCGAAGGCTTGGCGAGCTCGAGTCAAACACCGATACGGTGCTCCAACGTACGTGGGCTTTCGCCACACAATCTCTCTCTTTATATATATATATGGATGTAATACATGAATACAGATATTTGTAGACTTGTCTGTATACGTCCCTGTCCAATATTACTATTCTCCTTTCTTTCTTCTTTCAACCACATGTCCAAAGAGCCAAGCCGCTACGTGTATATTTATAATATCACGAATACCAATCTGAGAAATTCAAGACTCGAACTTGCAACGCCACGAATTATTTATTTAACCAACTTCATCGTGTTTATCCCCACAGAGAGATAAGCATTAAAGGAATATGATATAAAATAGGAAAAAAAAAATGAATAAATAAATAAATAAATAAATAAATAAATGTGTGTGTGAATTTGTGTGTGATATGGACATTGTGATCAAGGGACAAATATAAAAATGAAGATTTTAAGCTCAATAGCATAAGAGACACGCGTTGTTTTCAGGTTCTGTTTGCAGACGTATATGTGAATTTGTATGTATGTATGTATGTATGTGTATGTATAGATATGTATGTATATGGAAAGGGAATCTGCAGAGTTCAGGGTCGAGGCATACAGGTGGTCCATAACATAACAGTCACTGCGTTTTATCCGGCAGTAAACTGGCGGCAGGCGCTTGGCTCTATGATTTAATACTCTCCTCACTCCCCCGTTTCATAGTGTACACTTCACCCCTATATTTATCCCTTTCTCTCTTCTTCATAATGATATAATTCCATGTCAATAATTCAATAAAATTCTTCACGCCAATATTCAATTAGCCTATCAAAAATTTTATTAAATCACAAGAATATTGAATCAAACATTAATTGGTAAAAAAATTAATAAATAAATAAATGAATAAAAGATAAATAAAAATTTTCTTTAACCAAATAAATAAATGAAATTTAATACATGTGTAATAATAATAACGTGTTTCAACTAATCACTGTCGAGTTGAATCGCAAAACTCTGAGACATTTTCAAGTTGGTAAGCCGCATAACTCGGGACACTCACCTACTACCGGAAGCTTCGTAACTCTGTTAATTCATATCTGCAAAGTTCTACCTAGTCATGTCAGAGGAGGTCGCGAGACCGTGGAAATATTACGAGAGATGAGAGACAAGAGAAACTCGAGAGTGAGAAAATAGCAATGGGAAAAGAGAAAGGGGTGGCATAGAGTAGCGAGTTTAGACACGCGCAAACGAACGACTCGTCGCACTATTTGAGGGGTAGAAAAAGGGTGGGATATATAGTCTGTCTATAGGTAGGTAGGGAAGGAAAGGAGTTCATTCGCGGTCCTTGCTTTACCATGGTGGAATCGATACGATGCCGGTGAGAAACCCAGCGCCACCAACGCCTCCTTCATCGCTACGTCATTGCATCCCATCGACAATTCTATACAACTACATATATATAGATAGAAATTCTTTGCTCCTTGACGACACGATCTACCAACTTCCAACCCCTTCCTCTGGTAACTTTCATTTATATATATATATATATATATATATATATACGACGTCAATATATACGTGAGCCACCAAATGTGCCATTTCGTTGTGCCATTGGAGCAAATATAATCTCACTCTCTCACTCACTCTCGCTCTCTATCCTCCCTTTCACGATTCCATTTTACTATCACTATTACTATTACTATTTTCACTATTGCAACTACTATTACTACTGAGAATGTGTTCGCAGAGTGTGTTACGACAATTTCTACGAGTACTTTCTTGTGGATCAATGGATTTAAAGACTTCCTATGCGGATTGACTTAATCGGTAGATTATCGATTAAACAAGTGTATCTCCATTTTAGATATTGCCATATGTGAATTTGATATTTATTAAATTGAAATAAACTATCGATTTTGTGTTTTATGAATAAAAATAATAATAAATAAAAGTAAAATTATTGATTTAATTTTTATTCTAGTCGAATCTTGAATCATTTGATTTTCTTCGTTTTAAATCGTGAAAAAATTAATTAATGATATATTCTCAATTAATTAATTGAATATATGAATTAAATAAATAAATAAATGAATAAAAATGAAAAAATAAAATAATTACTATGAAAAATATGTATGAAAAAAAAATAACGATAATTTAACAAAAAAATGAAAAATAAAAGAGAAAAAAAATATGTGAAATAATTGTAAAATATAATTTATCATAATTTTTCCAATTTTCATTTAGTTTTATTACTCTTAACTCATTTTTTATTGACTTCCACATGATGTTTGAGTATAACTGAGGAATTGTGTATATTTTATTACTCATATATTTGTGATTTCGAATGATTTCTTTCGATTTCACGCCATTGAAACGTTTTTCCGACCTATAAATACCACATGCTATTCAAATGCCGTGTATAAATCCGATAATAAAATTAATCTACATCGCGTGACTTGCAATTTCATTTACTAGACTTACATATTAAGTATACACAGATTTATTTGTAAAAATTATTCTTTTAAAAATTTTAATTTCTCATTAATATAACGTCTTATATTTCATCGCATTAACGTAATATTTAAAAAAAAAATGTATATTTAATATACAAAAGTACAATCACAAAATCAATAATACCCAATAAAAATATTATATATTCAAAAAAAAAAAAAAAAAAAAAAAAAAAAAAAAAAAAAAAATAGTAATAATAAATCATAAATGTGATTTTATCAGTTCATTGAATAATTTAATAATCCCATCGTGTTGTATCCAATCAAAATATCAAAAAATCACCAATAAATGAAAAAAAAAATACACAACTTTTATTTATTTCATCCCAATTCAAAAAAAAAAAAAAAAAAATACTACATAGAAATACTATTTCTATGAACAATCAACTGCATGTCAATACATACAATTTACGTTGAAACATAAAATAGAGGTGAAAATTTTGTTGAAAATAAACCGCTCGCTTTTGCGTTATACATCATCACTCAACTAATTCCCACGATGAATATTTTACAGTCGGCCATTACGGTAACGCATTCGCGTATAGTGAAATGTATATACAACCACTACCACCACTACCACCACCACCACCATCACCAACAACAACAACGTCAACAACAATAACAACAACATCATCACCAACTCCTACAACAAAACCAACTAACAACACCGAGGGATAGAACGAGTGTTGAACACACACACCATCCATATACATATCGATAAAAAATATATAACGTGAAAGTGAGGGTGAACAAAGTGATGGCGCCAGAATAATACCTGATATATACAGGTATATAAATATATACATATATACATGAATAATTCTGAAAAGAGGGTGCCAGGGGGTAAATGAAAATGGGGATGTTGATGCCCGTAAAATTTGCACTCACCCACAGCGGCGCCATTATGTTTGAACGACACTTTGCTCATTGAAATCTGCAACGACATACACATACGCAATATCCGAGTGTAATTTTAATGCGTGAGTGTACACGAGAGAATCAAAAAGGAATGGCTTGTACCATAGGGAATTAATTTATAATATTGCACTGCCTCTAAATATCCACACACTCATAAACATAAAAAAAAAAAATAAATGAAAAATAAAAAAATAAATTATAGTCTACATTTAATATCACTAATATGATAATTGTTATACTATCATTGGATATAATAAAAAATAATATAAAATAATTATACAAATTGAATATAATAATTTGTGTATCGTGACTGATGATTTTATTGATTGGACAAGTTTGTACATATGTAAATAGGTAAAATGGTAATATCAGTTGTGTTACAGAGCAAATGTGCGAGTCATGGTCCCTTGACCGGTCGATTGTCGGTCTTCCAACCGCATATAATAGTGTCATTGCATTGCCACGCACCATATTACGCCACGCTAATTACGTGGCAATGCTTTCAATGACCGAATAATGCCTATTTAAATTAGACTAATAGTCATGATGCACCAACGAATGACAATGGCAATAGGTAAAATAAAACGCGTAATGCGCGCACATTGCAACAATATATAATCAATGACAGATGTTTATTCACAATGTGAAATAGTGAAATCAGATTTTAAAAAATAAATAATAATAATAAATAAATAAATAAAAAATTAATTAATTAATTAAATAAATATTTTGATAAATATAAAAAAAAATGTTTAAACAAGAAAATTTTTTTTTATTATAAATGATTAGAGAAGTGAATATAATTACACAATAAAAATGCTGTGTCATATATTATAGGTGTAAGAATATAACAAAGAGGTTTATAAAATTAAAAAATTAATATCTACAGCATAAAAAGAAAAAAAAAAACAATGGAACAGTAAAACATTAATTGAGTTCTTATCTGAATTGTCATTATATGCACTGGAATGACTTTTTTTTTTATCTCCTAATACTGGTAAATGATTTATTTTACAAAAAAAAAAAAAAAAAATTGAAAATGTTTAAATGTAAAAATATAAAATATATATATGTATTTATTGATTAAACTACCAATGCAATACAACTAAGCGAGTGGTATTAAAATATGGGTAACATGAAGCCCCAGAGTTCATCGCCACCTGAGGGTGGCTTCCCTCTTCGGTCTCAACGTCTCGCGTACACAGTCGGTGAAGCAGGGATTACCCATACCAAGATATACACCCACCCATAATACTCGCATGTACATATATATATATATAAGGTCTTCACGCTTCATCGTCTGGAAAATGGCTTAGTGCTTACATTTACCTCTACCCCCGTTGTCGCTTTCCACAATGTGTTCTCTGTCTACGTGTATTGAGTCGACTATTTTAACGTACACGGAAAAAGGGGTATGAACAGCCACTTGATTCTCTTCACTTGCTTCGCGTGTCATCCTTACCATTTCCTCTAAAATAAATATTTATATATAACGACGAGTCTCATACAAACTCGAATTTCGATTACACGACGATAGTAAAGTGATTCTTCCTCAAACATTTTTGTTATCATTCCGGAAACGTATTTTTTTATTTTTCCCATTCTCGTCTATTTTTTTTTTTTTTTTTTTTTTTTCGTCCCCATGTTATTGAATTTACGAACGGAAATATATTATTGTGATTTTTGTTTTTTCAATTATTAATACGAATATACAAACAACAAATTCATGAAAAATTTATTGATAAAACATTTACACGATACAATTAAAATTCATTTTTTCTTCTTCTCCTTTCTCCTTCAATACATTTAATATATTATAATAAATATATAAATATATGAATTTTATCCATAGAAGAAATGTCCACGTGGGCGTGTAACAATTGCTAGGGGTGTACACGTCTATGATTTCTCCTCATGTAGAAGACGACCGGAGATATCATCCCCCGCTTTTACGTAATATCCGATAGACAACGTGCAGGGAACTATATATATATTCATATATATATATGTTTATATACATATGTATATACTTTGGATGAGAGTCCAACAAGAATTTATGCGCTGGCAGAAGGAAGAGAAGCGGAAGTCCGGGGTATTGGTCTTCCTATTCTCATGGAATAGCTATACGAGAGACCCTCTACAAACTCCACTCAACTCTCCCTTTCTACTTACTTCCTTTGTCATATATATATATATATGTATATCACTCATTGTCTGATGTTGTTCATCGTTCAACCGAATCTCTAAGAACAGTATTATATGTTGGTCATTTGACAAAATAAAATAGGTATTTTTTTATCCTGTATATAAATCATATGCTCATAAAAGAATTTAATCAAAGAAAATTTCTCTCACATCTTTTATTATCTGTCTTCGATTATTTTTTTCTATCCAACCATCTAGTCATAATATGAAATAATTTATATGTATATAACTTAATCGTATTTTAATAATAACATGACTTGGTAAATGTAATCGGTGAGTAATCTACATTCGACAAAAGCATGTGTTTCATTTATCATATATAGATCAGAGTAAGAAGAATTTGCACGTGTGTTTTGTAGCGGAAAATGTGACGTTTGATCTGAAACTCTGATCTTCCACGAATAGAAGAAGTAAATGTGAAATAAAACTCTAACCACAACAAACTCTTTCTACCTGTCGCAATTTTAATGTAATTCTGTCTGATGCACGTACAACGACAAACGCACTTATATTGTATAATATATATATATAGATGACGAGTTGTGTCTCGTTGGAGTAACATCAACGAGACAACACAAACCAATGTATGCTCAGACCACAGGAGCAAGTAACGTGCGAATACCAAGACGTTTGCTATGTAGAAAAAATAAAAAAATAAACAGAAAAAACAAACGAAAGAAAAAAAAAATGGGGGGAGTCACGCGATGCCACGAGTCGATGGCGTAGCGGCGGATCCAACCTGACGAGAGACGCGTACAACGACTAATCAGCAAACAGGCATCTTATTTCTCCGTATATATACTCTTCTATATACTGATACTACATCTCGTGTCTCTCATGGGACACCTTGAGATGCGTCAAACGCGCAACTGAAACTATTTCATGGTGTAGAAAAATTCTCTTCATGTCTGAGGTAACGAAAAAAAAAAATAAATAAAAAAAAATATATATATATATATATATTTTAGAGATACATATATATGTACAAATATTTATGTATACATAAATATCCCAGAGGACTGAAGACTTGAAGGAGGGAAATGGAAATCCGGCAAAGTGTCTAGAGAGTCACTGTGAGGGGTTTTAAAAAAACAATTTGCCCACAATTTCCCCCTCAAAGTCATGGCAAAACTTTTTATCGAAAGAGAATGAGTAAAAAAAGAGTAAGAGAAGAGAAGAAGAGAGTTCCGGTTGAGGTGCAATCCAATGTCTATATAGTGAAACTAAAGTCTTTCCCAAAGGATATTTTTGCACTTTCTCTATTGAATTCTCACTCACTCTTATTCTCTTGGTATTTTTATACATATATATATATATATATATATATATATATTACTCTTGGAGCGTAGGTGGCGTCGCGATAATATGTAAATATTCTGTTATCACCCTGGTGGTGGTCGCAAGACCCCCTTGGCGAAGTTAGCACCAAGCGGGCGATTATTCCAAGCGCGTAGTAACTCGTGCAATTACCCGGCTTACGACGAATCGATAGCTTTTAATTACGATAGGTACTGTAGAAACAAAGGAGAGTATGAGATGAAAGAGAGTGAATAAAGGATATTTGTACCAAGCATGGAGAATAGTATATAGAGTGTGTGTGTATGTGCGAGAAAATTTCACGATTCAACTTGTCTTCACAGAAGAATAATTGGTCGTTCACTCGACCATTAAGATTAACATTTATTTTCAATCCGATACCTAAACTCGGACATTATCGTCTTTTTTATTAAAGAAAAAAAAAAAAAAAAAAAAAAAAAAAAAAGTGAAGAGGAAAAGATAAAAAAATATTACATAGAAATAAGTAGAATTTATATAGAGAATAAAAATTACTCATATTATATTGATTATGATATATATAAATCAATAAATATATACATGGATGATATAAAAAAAATTAAGCTGAGTAACTATATGAGGTGATACAGTAGCGAAATACAGTCTCAGAAGCGGCTCCTTCCTCAGTCAACGCACGCTAGAAGAAGCTAAAAAATGATTAGTTATTAAAATGACGATAATTACATATAATCAACGGTAACTGGGAGTGTCCTCCTTTCCTATTCCTCCTCTCTATTATATACCATACCAAATCTATATACTATAGCATATATATGTATTATGGGCGAGGTTACGTCTCTCTTGTACACTCTATCCATTCGCGCCGCATACTTTTTACTGGTTGTTTAGTGCAAAAACAAGAGAGAAACATGGGCATTATAAAAATCCAAGTCTATAATAACTGTTATCCACAATCTTGGAATATTATAAATCGAGGCCCACGGCAACAATGCGGTGAATTTTTAAATATAAGAGTAGCTAGTAAATGATTATGCTACTATACACTGGATATACAATACAATCATGAAATTTAATTCATGATATTTATAATGTGAAAATTATAATAAATTTTATAAAACTATCGAGTTAAAATATTAATTTTCACTTCTTCTTTTTATACAATAAATATTATATTAATTCATTTATAAATTATTAATAGTTCATTTGAAATATAAATATTCATTTATACGTAAATTATAAATTCGCAATTTATTTTAATTCACGATAAATTTTATATACATGAGTATATGTATATATATCGATCGTTTTGTAAAGAGTGAGATATAACTCGTGAATGAAGCAACGAGTCAATGAACAGCAACCCATCAAAACCCAACAACCAGTCACTGGAGTATTTTATATATATATAGATATTGTTGTAGGATGACGTGGGGCCCTGATGATTTACAACGTGTCGTGTGTGTCACGCAGCGGCTCTGGGTCAACGTGTGGCCAACGTTATAGTGTGAATTATCTACTGGAAATACGTTTGGTAGATATTATGAGTGTAATATAAAACATACACTCAAATTGGAATATAATGATTTATTTCCATTGTTATATCCTTTCACTTCCACATTTCTTCTCAATATATATATATATTTTTTTTTTATTTTTTCTTTTCCTACATGTCATGAATATCAAGTATTCATTTTAATATACAAAAGAATAAACGAACAAGCATAAAATAATTGTTAGGATAACAAATTAACTGTGATCAGTGGTGCAACTGTTTGATAGATTTGAATGACGACAAATGTTATCATATGCAAATAAATAACGAAAAAATTAAATAAATAAATAAATAAATAATAATGATAATAAATAAATGATAATAATTATTTTATTTATTTATTTTTTTTTTTCCCCATCATTTAATATCATAATTTTATTATTATTATACGAATAATAATTAATATAATAAAAATAATTGAATAAAATCCTAATATATCATACACACAGTCATCATTTTGTTCATTTATTTATTATTATTATTATTTTTTTTTTTTCTTTTATTTTCTCTCGTTTCAAACATAATTGAGAGAAAGTTCTTGATTTGATGTCTCCGAGTAGGAGATCTCTCTACAGATCGTGAAGACTCAAGATCTTCCAGCCAAAAGAGTAAAAAAAAATTGAGATACACACACATGGATATATATAATATGAACGAAGAAAAAGAGAAGGCAGAAGAGAAGAGAGAGAAATGAGATTGTGGCAAGATAGGCCGCCTGACGCCGTCAAAACTGGTAGGCCTTGAGGAATTATGCGAACTATTCTTGCCAGTTTGTCCGTCGGTGAATTTACGAAGGCTATAGCTTTGACGGAACGTATATATTCCATGCACATATGAAAATCGATTCACTATGCCATTATATCGATCACATTTTTGTACCGTGAAGGCAAAAAGAAAAAAAATAGAAAAAGAAAAAAAAAAAGCAAATTGTACATACAAATAATTCTATTCAATGTATCAATTTTAATTTTTTTTTTTTTTTTTTTCTCTTATTCTCCTTTTATTCCTACACGTTTTTCAATTGCATAACGAAGCAAACTCTCATGAATCCACATGAATATAAATAAAGGATGAATTGCTATGTGTATGAATGAACAACGCGAATGCAACGCAAGTTTTCTATTTGACGATGTCTCCGTGAATTCATCAAATGAACTATGTAGAGAAACAGTCAAAGAAGTTGAAAATAAACGGATAATAAAAAATAAAAAAACTTGTATGTAAAAATGCCACGTCATCATCATTATATATGTGTATACATTGATAGAATTTTCTCATGGGAATCCGTTATGTATCATCATTGTATGTATATATATATATATATATATATTGTGCGATTCTACCTACGAGTTCAGCTCTTTTGTAATTTGCATTTGTCTCTCGTATAAACCGTAATCGGCAAATGTTAGTGATACGTCGATCGTTGGTGATTCGTTTGGTACGATATTTAACTGCCGAATGCACTCATCCTCATCGTATGGAATATGCAAAGACCTCCCTGACAACTACCGCAAATTTATACATTTCTATATACATTTATTTCAATTATTTACCAACATTTATTAACAAAATCACTTATTTTTATCTAAATGAATAAGTCAACCCAAATGGAATTGGTATCTGAATATTTTTAAATCATTTATAAATATAAAATTTACATAAATATTCATTTATTCATTTTCCTTTTTTTTTTTTTGTTTTTGTTTTTGTTTTTGTTTTGTTTTGTTTTTTTTTTTTTTTTTCATCATGAATTTTATAAATAAAAATATCGAAATCGTAAAACAAATTTATATAAAAATTTTTGTGACAACACATGAATTCACTCAAATATCCAAAATGAACGCGCAAAATTTGCAAACCGACTACCTGATTATAAGTGAGAAAGAATGACAAAAAAGAGAGAAAGAGAGTGAGAGGGAGGAGGAGGGTATAATATAATATATCTAGCCTGTTGGATTGTACATAGGAGATTGTGAATTTGTTCCTACATTCCACCACGTGAATTCCTAAATATATATATATATATCAAAGTGAGGATATACGTAGCCAAAAGGTGGAGCCTACTCCCATTTCGTCCTCCATAATTTCCTCCTGACTGCATATATACGTGTATAAATATACATGTGCTTGTGTATGTAAGTGCATATCCAGTGCCACTGTACGACCACAATACTCTCGTTTAGTTTCCATGACGTACAAGCAGACAGCTTACACCGACTCAACTTTGGATGGAGTTTCATGAATTTAAATGAAAATTCCGACAGTTAAAAATATCATATGTATATACATTTTATTTGCCTTTGGATAAACAAGTACATGTTTATCCTGCTGATGATTGTATCTCAAGGAATGCACTGATCGAATAATCTATTTTAACGTTTAATCTTCACTTTACTCAAAAACAAAAAACAAAAAATATTATATAATTATTTATTTTAACTCATGAAATTGATCATTTATTTAATTTTTTTTTTAATTTTTTAAAATTTAATTTTCATTATATAATCAATTAGTTTGTAAATTTTTTCAAAGTAATTAAATGTTATCATTGAGGATTATCCAGCGTCCTCGTTAATTATTCTCACAACTCCGTAGGTGTATCTTGCACTCAACGGTGAAATTCTCGAGTTGCATGCGCACAAAATAGGACGTAAGAGGCTGCAGCCTCATTATTATACCGTGAGCCGATTAGACTTATCCGTTCACCAGTTCCCCAGTAGTTACGAATATATACATGTCTGTAAGATACCGAAGTACAGCGAAAGCTACATATATATATATATATATATATATATATATATATATATATATATATATATTTATTTATGTATAAAAGGAAGTGTCTCCACGTGGCACGATCGATTACCATTGGTGAATGTGTGTTCCATAGCGTGCAGTTTACAAATATATATTGCCACGATACAAACGCCGATCAAATCGTGTATTGGTGAACATTTACATTAACCCAATTCTAATTATGGTCGGCAGATTGAGGGAGTGTTGATACATACTCGAGTAATAATTGTCAGTGCACGAACATGAATTTAAAATAATTCATTGATAATGTAAAAATAAAATTAAAAAAAAAACAAAAGATAATAATAATTATAATAAATAATTAAATAAATAATTTTTTTTTATTATATGTATAACATTAATATTCATAATGTCAATGTACGAATTTTCATATTTCTATATAAATTACCACAGTGGATTAATTGAATTTATAAAATCACGAATATTTATTGATGTGTATGTGTACATAATTAATTTATATCACGATAAATTAAACATAAGAAATAATAATCGTGATAATAATTAAAAACACAAAACACACGCTCTTATTTTTTTTTTCATCATTTTCATTTTCTATCCTTTCGTTAATTGAAACAAAAAAAAAAAAAGCAACAAAAAACAAAAAAAACGTATGCATAGTGTGGATATATTAAATTTTAATACTCTAACAAATTTAAGCTTCACATTGTCACAAACATACAATTATTCACACTTATAATTATCCATGTTATATATATATATATATATATATATCACATATAGTTTATGTGCAACACTTTTGTCTGAATCTCGCGCGTGACCACACTCATTCATTATTTCCGGATTTATGTAGACAACCAAGAGAGAACTCTGTGGAATTTTATGAATTATGTATAAACATCAGTAGGTCAAACAATGGAATGGAAAAAAATATATATAACAATAATAATAATAATAATAATAATAATAATAAATAATAAATAATAAATATATATATATATATATATACTGAGAGAAAATAATGAAAAATAATTCGATGCATTTGCTAATATAATTAATGATGTTAACAAATGCGGAAACGTATGTGAATATAAAGTTCCACATGGTGACTTTAAATACGCGCGACCTTCATTAATTTTGTCGACATCTCTTACCCCGTATGTAGCTCCGATGCGTACAATTTATTCGACATGTAAAATATATTATACATTTACGTAGCCAAGACAGCGACTAAAGAAAAAAATACTATCCACACACGTGACTGTGTATATGTGTGTATAGAAATAAATAGTATAAAAATGTAAATAATAAAAATTAAAAAAAGAAAAAAAAAAAAAAGATCTTATGTGAGTACTCTGAAGCGTTAAGACGGTCTGATGGGTGCTGAACCGTACGTAAACAACACCAACTATTCACCACCGCGGTAATATCATATTTTTATTTTGTTTTAACTTTTTTGCTTTTCTCAACCTCGCGTGAGCAACTCAATATCCGAAGAATCGTGTCTTCCGCAATTATAAATACCCATATACACACTCAACAATTTATAAACATAAATATCCTCAAAGTTGAATAGATCGACGTTACTATATTTATATATATATATATATTTATTTTTTTTCACTCACTAGAAAATTTCCCGGTCGACTAAAATATCATAAATAAATATAATAAAATATTCTTTTGCCTTTGATCAACAGATACACACGATATTGACTGTCCCAAGAGACACTCAGACATTTTCAGTCCAGCTTCTATTGCAATATATATAATATACAAGGTCAATTCACCCGTGGTACTTTTTATCATTTTCTCCATCGTTTTCTTTATTGAACAAATCAACTTGGGCCACACTGACCAACCGGTCATACTTTATGTATGACATACAGCACAGTCATGGTAAAGTCCAGGGTGAAATATAAGTGGTATTTGGTATTCCACCACTTTCCTCGGGATCTGACCTCGCTACGTGCACCAACTATGGACCAACTGGCGTCTTTTGCAAACGGTCAGTGAAATCTAAAATATCCCAATAATATACAGCAGTAAAATTTTAAATATATATCTATCAACCGATGTTATTTCATCCAAATTTTCAGATAAATAGTACGAAAATTGTGTATACAAAGATACTTTTTATTTTATAATCTCAATGAAATTAACTTGTTAAATTGCAAAATGCCAATTAATTTGTTATTTCCAGAAATCTATTTCTTTCAATTATTCCATCTCCATCGTATTACATATTTCTTCTACTCTTTTTACTTCAGTCACTCTATCAAGTATAAAATAAAATAAACAAACAAAAAAAATAAAAATAAAAAAAATTATAATGCACCATCAAACCGGTTAATGTAATAGCTCAAGTCGTACTTTTTGTAGTAAAATAAACACAACTAATTGTGTAATAAATTTTAGACGAGTACAAACTACGTATATTGAAACAAATCGTGTGTCAAGTCAAGTAAGAATGAAAATTTCATCAATTGTACCATAAATATCTCAATTAAAAAATAATGATAATAATAATTAAATTACAATATTACAATTGAACGAATTAAAAATGAATAATAATTTTATTTATACATAACAATCTTAATATAATTGATATTTTCACTGATATATTTATATAATTTACATGCATAACTATCCCACAAACATTCACATTTAATCATTTATATATATTATGTGAGTTAGCACACGCGGTTCGGTGTTCGCAAACTATTGTAACTCAATAAGGTGCGCGGTTTCGATTACGAAAGAAGCCGAATCAAAATCCGTTTAATTTTATGAACTATCAAAGTCGATGGCGGTGTCGTTTGAGAACAAACTGGAATCCGAGAACGAACCTTAAACGACGCACGACCATACCGGCGCGTGCACCCTATTCGTGAACACTCAAATATACATTCATGTATATATATATATATATATATATGTGTGTGTGTGTGTGTGTGTGTATATGCAATATGCCTGATCGTTTCTCAGGTGTCAGTGTGGGCGCAACGAAAATTGATCTTGGTCGAACAAGAAATGAGTTCGCAAGACGAGAAGTTGCCAATGCTATATACGTATCACATAAACATATGTACATATATATACCTACATATAACCGAAATTAAGTGATGGATCTTTAAGAAAAAAATAAAATACGAGATTGAACAAATATGACATGTATGTATTATTGATAATACAATATTGTAAATATAAATTTGTCCTCAAATATCAAATGAAAATTCATGTTATTGAAATATTATAAAAATTATATACACACACGAAAAAAATATTCATTCACTCAACACACATGACAATAATAATAGTAATAATCACGAAATTCTAACAAAAAAAAAAAAAATTTCTTCCCCTACATTAATATTATAATATTATTACGTCTCTGGAGAAATGAAAACTCGAATTCTATCTCAACTCACATAATAAATACATAACAATTACAATAAATATGTGTGTCCCTAATGTGAACAAAACCCAAATTGTATATCACAAGTAATCACGTCGACGTCCACTACCCTTAAATACACCTCAAATAAATGATACATATATACAGAGAAAATTAATCACAAGTGACGTAGAAAATTCACAGTCTTTCTCTTTCACTCTCAACTCTACACATACATAAATATATATTCCAAGGCATCTTTCTTCCTCACTCTTCTATACAATTCAAGCCAGCGAGCACAACCACACCGCGTTCCTGATGGATGTTACGAGGGAGGAATTTTAATGACGTCTTCCGACTTCCTTCCCTCGGGACGAAAGGGACTGATATGGCAATGGAATAGAGAGAGAGAGAGAGAGAGAGAGAGAGAGATCGGTAAGGGGGACACAGAGTCATTCGTAATACGTACGTAGATTTGATAACGGAATGGTTAGTAGATTCACCCAAGGGTTGGCTAACGCGTTGCAATTTCGCGGAGAATGAAATATACATATATGTGTCCAACCACCGTGCGCGTGTCTGTGTGGTGGGGTTGGAAAAGGATGAGACAATTTGGCCGTGTGTGTGTGTAGTTTTGGTGATATTTGAGGAAAAAAGAAATAGATAAAAAGAGAAAAGGAGTAAGAGAATGATGGAGAAAATGAAATAAAGAAAGAGAGAAAATAGCGAGGTGGGAGACATGGGTTAGGTCTTGACTCGGTGGATGAGTACGTGAGTGGCATGTGCAAAGACGTTTACAATAGAATCGTATATATATATATAGATATAAGAAAAGAAAAATAAACGAGTACATATGAGTATGCGTGGGCAAAACAGAAAAATGTTAAGGGTAAAAGAGAGGGAGCGCATTGGCACGGCGAAAACCCTCGATAGCTCGTAATCTATTTGTTGAGAGACCGCAACGCCTGCAATTTCATCCGTATTTATACGCACATAGAGACTATAAAGCGTGAATTAGTGTAAAAAAAAAAAAAAAGAAAGAAAAGAAAAAAAAACACCACCAAGTCAAAGAAGAATAGAGTGAAGAAAAAAAAAAAAATAATAATAGAGTGTATAATATTTTTATTTTTCTTTTCTGTCGCTTTCACAAATTGGTGGCAAATAAAACGGGTTAAACAGAAGCCAATGCGACTGTATATAAATTGCATTTTAAATATGGCGTGGGCATAACAAAGTTTATATATTGCACTGTGTAAAATGGGAATAGAAAGAAATTTATGTTTATATAATGTGAATATGGATAAAGTTGTGTGTGAATACAAATATGAAATGTAATTGTAGAAACAGCCGTTGAATTTGGATGACACGAGAATGGGAGCGTGTAAATGTTGTCGGCCCTGGCCATTCCCATCTTCACATTCTCATCAGTTTTCGCAGAATAACGAGCTATAAAAGGCGTAATTTTACTACTTCCAAGATCGAAAACGCATTAACGCCCGTAAGCCTCTGCTGGCCATCCGGTAATATTGTTACAACACACTGCAATAGACGGACAGAGATAAAAAGTGAGAAACTCAAAGATGAGAGAAATACAGGAATTCAATGTATATATTTATACATTTACATAATATTATATATGAATGTGTTTATATGCCTGTGTGTTACATATATATATATATATATATATATATATATATATATACATAGAAATTTTATATTGTTGATGTCGGGGCTTTACACGAAACTAAAAGAAAAATTTGCATTCTAATTAATCGACCAGTTATACACGAGTGTATACGCACGTATCTGTATATATATGCATATGCGTGCGTGTGTGGAATATAAAAAATAAATATATGACGAAATGATGTGAAAATAGTGGACATAACATGAGATTGAATGAAAATGCAATGTATGTCAATAGTCGTAAAAATCCACATGATCTTTTTTTTTTTTTTCACGTTCCAATTATTTATCTCATCATATTAACATTCATTCAAGTATCAATTTTATTCAATTTAAATATACCTATAAAATATTCATTGTAATATAGAATAAATATATATATATATATATTGTATGTATATTGAGGTATATAATAATTTTATGTGATGTGTAGAAAATTTTATTCTCTTGTATAAACGCGGTAAAAGATAAAAAGAAATATACAGCAACACGACCACTTTTTTTTTTCTTATTGTTATTTTTTTTTTTTTTTTTTTTTTCTTTACAATTAACCACTAAAAATATTTTTATTGTTATTATTTCCCTCTATTATCTATTTATTTATTAATTTTTTTTTTTTCACATTCGTGTTTTTTTTTTTTTTTTTTTTATTATTTGACTACTAATAAATAAAAAGAAATAGATCACAATAATACGACACGGTTTATAGAGAAAGTGAATAAAAAAAAATTTTTTTAAAAAAAAAAAATTCTATGAAAATAAAAAAAATAAATAAATAAATAACATATGAATCAATATGGTAATTGCTTTTGTATACAAAATGTCTAACGACTGTCATCGATCCGTTGCGTTTTTGATATATAATACAATACACCGCTATATTGTATTTCTCTTTACTCGTTCAAAACTAATACAATATTTAATGTTCAAAGCCATTCCGACACACTTGAAAACCAAACAATAGACACCATTTTTCCAGGACACCTCACCTTCTTGGCACGTTGATGAATACCTCACGCTACATATTATATCAATTGTATATAATTATATTCAGCTATATATATATGTATATATATTTAAAAGCGTCGAATCTAACCGCAAGGCGCACATGGCTAGCTAAATGAAAAACGCGTCTCTTATTTCTCATTTTTTGACCACATATGTCTATCGACAAGCGACTACTTCGTAAGGGGCCGTGAACACTGTGTGGCACACACAATGCCGAACATTATGCGTAGAGTTTTTAAACTTAACTCGACCGCGTCGCGATGAAGCAAACCGGGTTTTGAATGTCTGTCTTCCTCCTCCTCCTCCTGCTCCTCCTCATCTCCTTCATCTTCTTTATTTTATTTTTTTTTTCTCTTTCTCACTTTCTCTCTGTTCTAGACTCTAACTTCTTCACTCATCTTACATTTTCTTTATTATTATTTTTTTTTTAATTTTATTATTATTTATTTATTTATTTTTTTTTCATTTTCGTTTTCTCTCTTTTTTTTTTTTTTTTATATATATATATATTATATCTGTCTTTCTCTTGGGTCTATACTTAACTCTCATTGCCTTGCACGTGTGTAGTCGAGACGCGAGCGATCGTAAAAAAATGCAACTAATTAACGACCAAAAAGTCGAGAGAAGATCGGTTTTTTGTAGTACCCCTCACTCGACGATATAGCAAAAGACTAAGATATGTTTCAAGACAACGAAATTCTTATATGTTATATATGTTCGTCCTCGCTTTCGTTTTTTTTTTTTTTTTTTTTTTTTCCTGTTTCTCTATCCTCTCCTACCGTGGCGAGGCTCGCGCCCTACGCCATTCTTTTCCACCATCTTCTTGTTTATTATCCTTGTCTTTTTCAACTTCGTCTTCCTCTATGTCTGACTCTCATTCACATACAAATTATCGTTGTATTTAAAATTAAAATTAAATTTCAATTCGGAAATATATTTTTGATAGATATTTTTTATTCAAGTATTTTTTTATTCATTTATTTTTTTTTTATTATTATTGCGTTACAATCACAATTTTTCTTTAATGTTTTTTTTTTTTATTTTTTTTTTGTTTCTGACGAATTCAAATAATTAAAAAAAAATTTACTTTGTATCATAATGTCGATTTATTAAATATTTCTTGAAAGGTCTAGACACGAACAAACGATGTAGACGATACGCTCTGTCTACGTTTATAATTAATTTTTAAAACTCGAAATGATTATAAAATTCAGTGATCTACATCACCTGTACTCATCACACACATCATATATGCAATGTACGTAATACATATGAATGATTTTATTATGTAATAAATATTTAATTATTAATGTACTGTTTCTATTGAATTAATTAATATTTAAAAATATATTTTATAAGATGTATTCCAATTTTTACTTGTACAATGGAATTATTTAAGACAGTCTACGATGAAATTACGTGTTCAAATTAATTTTCGTTTTTTCTTCATCTTACCAAATTCAATAGGCATATCATCCAAAATTTTCAATGTATTTTCGAAATATTCTTGAATTATTCCAATCAACCTACCCATAGCATCTGCAACAAAAAATGTACAAAAAAATATATTATTAAATGTTTTTTTTTTTTTTTTTTTTTTTTTTTTCGTGACATAAATTGAAATCAGATCAAATCAAATGGAAAAAAAAAAATTCATAATCTCAAATATCTCAACATACAAATAAAAATAATAAATCATAATCTTAAAAAATTTCTATATAATAGATGAATTAGTTGTATACAGAGTGTGGTATTTACAAGTACACACGCAGCAAAATACGCAATGCTTTATGTAACATGGAAGCCGCAACGAGAGTATTCCCTCATAATTTCACGAGATAATCTAAGCGGCGTGGGCAAACCACCGGGGTCTTACAGTCCGGATATCTGACTTGGTCTATCTCTATTTACCACTTCTAGGCGGCGAGTTAACACCACCATATGTCCGTAGGTAGATATATAAACTCCTTGGTGAAACTCACACGCTGAGAAAAAAAATTTATTATTCCATTTTTTTTTCTTTTTTTTTTCCACATTTATTCATTTATTTATTTATTTATTTATTATTAATTATTTCACTCTATCTTTTTATTCCCACTTTGTTTCATTTATTATTTCATTATTATTATTATTATTATTATATTTATATATATATACATTTTTTTTTTCTTCAATTCTATTGCGCACTGTGTGCGCACGCCTGTCCAACTTGTTCGCATTGCAAACACAACTTGAGCGTGCCAATCTTGCTGCCATCAATGCATACCAGACACGTGGGGAAAAAAAATTCCCATCGCTTTTCACGATGAATTAAATATTATATATATATGTGTTAATAATTATAATTGACAGTGTGAAAATTTAATTATAAATGTTAATTCATAAATATATATATATTATTATGAAAAATTTCTCTTGATAAATTCTGTGATAAATAATTTTTTTTATCATATAAATTTTATTTATAAACAAAAAAAAATATATATATATAAGTAAATATATTATTGATAGAATCGATAATATTATTGAAATGGAATAAATAAGAATTTACAATTTCTCTTTAGGGAGGGAGAGGGAGGGAGAGAATAGCACATGGTGACAGGTTGGAATTTTCGAGATGGTTGCGCCGATGTGCTTTAATTTGTAGCACGTTCTTGTGACGAGAGAGAGAAAGAGAGAGAAAAAGAAAGACGAGTGGGTTAGTTAGTGACTTTGGGCGGCATCGTCAGGCGCCCCAACGTCCACACAACTAACCATTTCTCCTTTACATTCTTTTTATACTCGTCTTTCTTACTTCTTGTTCACGATTTTTGCACGGTAAAACATCCCCATCTTTACCCCCCCCCCTCCTCCTCTTCCTCTTCCTCGGGTCCCGTTCACCGTCTCTAATTAATTTTGACTCCTGTGAACGACAACGATGGTCCAAGAAGTTTTGGAATTCAACGACAATTGCTACACACACGGTGTGGTGAAAAAAAAAAAATAAATAAATAAATAAATAAAAAATATGAAAACAAATTGGAGGAAAGAAACGCAAGAAAAAAATTAAGTTCATCGAATATTAAATAATATTAAATGAATGAATAAAGAAAAATGTAAAAAAATAATAATTGATTGTAATAATTGGTGAGATTTTTTTTTTTTCCTTCTATGTTGTCCTACACTTTTCCAGATAATAAATAGAAGAAAAAAAAAAAAATGTCACAAATCTGATGAGTGTATTTCATTTATAATTTATCGCGACATTCGTCACAATGTACATCAGAGATAAATTTAAAGGAAAAAAAATAAAAATAAGAATAAATAAATAAATAAATAAATAAATAATAAAATAAAATAAACAGAAAGTAAAATGAGAGAGAAAAAAAAATACGTCTATTATTATTAAATATTCTCACGATGAATAGATAACATATATACGTACGTATATTACTACGATATGTAATAACAAGATGTCAAGTGACATTAAATAATATTTTTCTATAATGAAAGAAAAAATAAATAAATAAATAAATAAATATGTATTATATAAATAATAAAATTAATTAATTTGAATTGAAAAAATATTCCCACATGTATCGTAACAAATACGCACCTCCTCATCTTTATTTCTACCTGTAACCATCGACAAGGAAAGACAACACATTCAAGCGGACACTAATACACGTAATTAATGTGATTACAACGCAACGTGTCCGGTCGGCCATGACAAGAACTCTCAGTAAATGGCATCCTGGCATTATCGCTTCATTACCCTCCCGCGCAAGAAAGTGGAAATAAAAAAAATATTTTTTTTCTTTTTTTCATTTTTTCCTTTCCATCACGATCTCTCAAGCCGTAACCACTGCGAGTTATTAATAGAACAATAGATACAAATGACGTATTACGTATTTCATACAAAAAACCTCGACATTCTGCACATAGACACCAGGAAATGTATAAAGACTTTGAGAATTGATGTTTGTGAATGGAATGTTGAAAATGAAGAGAGAAAAAAAATTTTTTTAAATAAAAAAAAAGCAAATAAATTATAATGATCTGGGATTTTGTTGCTTTTTATTTCCCCCCCGCTTGTATTGATCGTTACATAAACGTTTGATCGATGGAAATTATGTTCCTTCGTTACACGAGAATATCCATAAAAATGTACAAGATGAGACATGAATAAAAGCAAAGGCGCCACATAACGTGGCGTGACTTGGGACCCAAGCTTCGATTTCATTAATAAGTCACGCGATATTGTATTGTATATACACATAAAATGGCCAAGTAATTCTTTCATTATAAAGTAAGTTGTAGCTAAAATATATATATATATATATATATATATATACATATACATAAGAGGATCTCGTGATAAAATTTAGTGTCAAGAGAAATTCCACGTGAACGTCGTAGCACTAAAAGTGTCGCATGGATCCACTGTGGAATGATGACAGGTGGCAAAAGGATCTTCAGGGGGTGATGCGTGCTCACAAAACTAGGTCGAATGTTTTTTCATTGTTGTATTTGTTTTTTTCCTCTATCCCCACCCCTTTGCTCATCCTTCAAAAGAATAAATGCGATGAGATGAGGAAAAAGAAAAAAAAAAATTTTTTTAAATAAAAATAAAAACGAATATTTTCAAACATCCGAGAGCACAGGTTGGTTAATTGGTGTTCTATGAATTTGAAGGAGATTACCGCGAAATTCATCGGGAAGCCAGACGTATTCACAGTTGACTACAACCACTTCTTGCGTTCCACTGTGAGACGAGACAAACTACGCCACAGGAATGATTCGAGTGACTGAAAACAACGCAAACGAACGAACGAATGAACGAACGAAGGAACGACTAACCGACTCACTGTTGACCAAGCTCTTCGGCCATTGCGGAATTTTAATTATAAATTAGTTGATTAACTCAATAGGGTTTTTGCTGAGATGGCAAACGCGCTCGTTGTGTTTCTCAACGCAGACGTGTACAAACGTGCGCGCGTTCCAATGACTGTTGTCCGTGACACAGACACCGTATTTGCAGTGCATCGTGGGACGCATTATATTAGTTCTACGTTCTAACAAAAATCTCATTTCAACTTTAATTTATATTAATCAACTTTCACATGAAAATAATAAAACGGGGGAAAACAAAAAAAAAACAAAAAAATTATTTTTTCTTTCTTTTTTTTTTTCTTTTCTTTTCCTAACACCAGTGACTTTTCCTGAAAGTAACCGGATGCACTCCCGACATATCGTCGTCCCACTCGAGCAGGTGCGAACGTCGATGATATCTGCGTGCAGGTAATTCTTGAAAAAAACGTATAACGACCGGATTTGCGTTCGTTCACTCACGTCAATATATAAATATATAATTTTATTATTTTATTTTATTTTATTCCATTTCACCAGTTTCTTATTTTCAATCATGAAACTAAAGATCAATGATGATCCTATGCAGGAAACTGATATGGCGACATCACGAAATGAACCAAAAAAAAAATTAATTAATAAATAAATAATAAAATAAAAATAAAAAAATTCTTATTACTATCATGATAACGATTAAATAATATAATACAGTGATTCTAAAGTTAGATTTATCAATCTCAAGCTGTATTTTATTTATTTTTATATTTATTTATAATTTAAACTTATAGAAAGAGACGTTAAAGAGATGAGCGCGCGTGACGGGGGTACCGTACTCACATGGATGCGACACGGACATGTGAGAACGCTATTCGTGAATTCCACACCACTATACGTTCTCCCTCCTCCCCTAAAATATCTGTATATATATATAATTTTTTTTTTCTCTAGATCTTTCTCCTCACGGCACGCTCAGCATTCAGTACAAGCGCTTCATTCGATATTAAATGAAATATTCGGGTTGCGGGAAGGGTGAAACCAGAGGAATGAGTATATAAAAGATATATATACACACACATATATATATATATATTCATATATACATTCATACACACATACACACACACATACTCTTTGCATCTTTGGGCCGTTAGCCAAGTGTCTCGAGAATGCGTCCATAACATTCCAAATGCCTAGACTGTGGTTTTTGTCAACAAAAACGTTTACTTCAATTTATTGTTAATTAATATCATCTAAAATAAATTTCAACAAATATTTTCATAAGTATTCGTGTCCAGTGATTATCAAATATTTCATATAAAAAAAAAAAATAAATAAAAAAATAAAAAAAATACATAAATAACTAAAAAAAAAAATCTGTATTTAAAAAAAAAAATAGTATACAATATCATATTAAGGAAACAAAAAAATATTGAATGAATAGATAAATGAATAAATAAATAAATAATAAATAATAAAATCGTGATGAGTAACGTCACGATACAGGTCAGCACCCGCATCACGATAGATCATATACCAACTACACACGAATATACTCCCTCCCCCCTCCCCTCGGTCTCTCATCTCACACAATTTTTATTATCATCACTGTGATTAATAATTTTTTTATTTTCTATATATATATATATATCAAGAGGGATAGAGAAAAAGTGAGAATATCAGTGGCTCAGTGGATTGCGCGTAGTAGAGCTGGTCTGCGGCGGCACGTCTATCCCGCGCAAAAAAATACAAGACTGTGACCCCTCGTGTATTTATCCAACAGAGAAAGAGCTCCTGGATCTTGCAACATCGTCATCATCATCATCATCATCATCATCATCATCGTCATCATCGTCCAACATACTATACCTTTGCCATATACAATTTTTTTGTTCAACACTCTACTAAAGCTAAACGAGACTGTCCGGTGCGACCGTCGGTAGAATTTAAAATATACATCCCGTCACCATTCTCCACTTCTCTTCTATCGTACCCACCCTCACATGCCTCTTTACTCACTCTCTCATACCAATGATACATATATACACACACACATATATATATATATATATATACACCTACATGTAACTATATCAACCAGATGTCTGCCGCGCCGTCTAATCTTGTTTCACAAACGAATGGGAATAAAAGAAAAAGCGATGAAACAAAAAAAAAAAAAACAAAAAAAACAATAAAGTCGCTGCGACAGACGTGAAATTATTTCATTTGACTTATTATACATATGCATACCTCTATATATATATAACTGGGATTTTTAAATATTCAATTTGAATAAAGACCGAAAGAAATATGGCGTGTATTCCAACTACAATAATATATGAGAAAAAAAAAAAAAAAAGATATGAATTAAAATACAATATAAGAAAATAATAATATTTAATTCCATCAGGGAATATATATATGAACATTCCATTGAATGGTCAGTCCTTGTGCAAGACATTTTTATATACTTGAATATGATTCAACTTCAGAACAAGTAGAGACAAGAAAAAGGGAGTATATATATGTATAAGAAGGGCTGCGCAATACACACCCGACTAGTTTCTTCTTCACGTTATTATCTCTGGTAAGTGCCCAAGCGCAAGATAGTCAAGACGACGTCATGTCGAGGTACTACGTTATATACTTTCGCATTGGCTACCAGTGTATAATAATACAAGTGAACTGCGTGTCTACGCCCGTTGCATTCACTCAAAACACTATTGCAATGGCGATTTGATGTGTAGAGTAAGAGACTACACCTTATACTCCACTACCATTTTTTTACTCTATTCTTTTCTATATTTTATTATTTTTTTTTTTTCTTTCTCATACGTAATTCTATATATATATATCCAGTATTACAATACAAAAGACAGAAGTTGTGTGTGGAAAAGAGTCATTGGCCGGTGGTAGCGAATTACAATCACTGCACGCCCCCTATTTATTTGTACTTATATTTCTTTTTTTTTTTTTTTTTTCTTTTTTCCTCCTCATTTATTATTATACTTTTTTTCTCTTATATTTTCTTTACCGTCTTTTGCCTCAGCATTGACGCGATTCCAAGCGAGTGATAAACTCGCCGGAGATTTTATGGCTTTTCTAGGGTCTTTTATGGAGCAAAAAAAAAAAAAAAAAAAAAATGATAGCATTGTGCGAAGTAAACTCTTTTCTCGGTGTGTTCACTGTCTGCTATTTTTATTTTGTCTCTTTTTCATTTTTTCTTCACTGTTTTATTTTTTCTGTTATTATTATTATATATATATAATTTTTTTTTTGTTTTTTTGTTTTTTTTCCCTCACTACTTATATACACTACACTCTATCCAACACCTATCACACATCAGTATATACATATACACAACGATTGGCAAACAAGAATGCGTTGTACGCCCACACCGGAACCATTTCACTTGATAGTGGCAATACCATTATACGAGATTTTTGATCGTACACACCCGTTATATGTGCATATATATATATATATAATCTATACCACCAGCCGCTATTTTCAACGGATCATTTACATGATGCCTTCAACGTGTATATAAAAGCTCATATACTTATGTATCTCATTCAATGAGAAAAATGATCAACTGCCAATATAAAAAAAAATATATATATATATAATACAATAACACTACATTATTATTTTAATTTTTTAAATTTACATCAAATATAAATGAAGTTTTTTTTAAATATATATATTTAATATCATTTAATGCATTTATGCATGTGTGTGTGTGTATCTGTTGATCATTTGGCGTCGACGAGATTGAACCACGTGATAAAATGGAAGAATGAAAAAATGAAGAAAAAAAAAAATATATATCCACCTCAAATGTGGCATCGAAGGTGGAGGAGGTGAATAAAATGGACAAGGCGAAAAGGAAAAATAAAAAAAAATCCGTCTTATCATTAAGTGAAATGCCATGTCCACTATCATCCAACTCTCGCGAGTTCCCATCCCTATGTATATGTATATAAATATACACGGATTCATTCTGTATCTTATACACATGCAAGTAAATATATATTTACCATTTGTATGGTGAGTCGTGTGGATATCGGTCGTGGCTTTTTTCATGTCGAAACCACTATACGTCCAACAGTGTAAAATCTCAAGTTATTAATAAAGTCAAAACGTTATCTAACGCAATTAGGCGAAATCTCGTTTCAATACTAACCAGCCACGTATAACTACGTATAAGATATTACGTCTGCATTTGTCTCAAGAGACATTTCTCTCTTGACCATACGTCTCTCAACTCTTCACTCTTAATTTTACTTTCTTTTATTTTTATTATTATTATTATTATTATTTTTTTTTTCTTTTCGTTTATTTCAATTTATTTTCATCATTCAATAATTTTTTTTCATCTATTTTTCCTTCCTACTGTGGTATACAAGTAAAATTATTCCATCACACTATAAATATCTTTTATATTATGTTCAAAATAGTTGAATATATTTTATAATTAAATTAATTAATAAATAAATAATTGGACTTGTATAGAATTTTGGAATATGAATATATTCAATTGGATCGAATTAAATGATACTCATATGTCAATTTTCTTCAATAATAAATTGAATTTAGTCATGAATATGATCTTGAAATTTAATTATTAGTCAATCTCACATTATTGATTGAATTCATAATTCATAAAGTGGTATAAACAAGAATTGAATGATATATTTATAAATTGTCTTTTATAAATTTTTCATCATATGTCTGTCATCGGCTATTAAATAATTATTATATTAACTATAAAATATTATAGTTATAAATCACATACAGTCCCCTAGTGTAATGTAAATTGAATTAAAAATTATAAAATTCACAGTCGTCAGTATATAATTCAAAAAATTTCATATAAAAAGATGAAATAATAAAAAATAAAAAAATTTTTATTCACTGAATTCAGTCAAACAAAATAAAACTCGAACAATAAACAAATAATATAATATTATTCGTTACTATTACAGATGAAGAGGAGAAAAAAAATATATATATATACGTCAAATAAACAAAGAAAGTGCCAATTAATCGTTATAGTAACAAAACTCCACACTTGTGTATCTACTGAACAAAACCAGGTGGTGATGATAAAAAAAATAAAATAAAATAAAATAAAATAAAATAAATAAATGCAAAATAAAATGAAATAAAATAAAAATAAAAATGATCTCCATTTTTGTTTGCGAGATTGTATCTCGGGCGCATCGTTAAACTGGATATGGTAAGATCATATATACGTGAAGCGACTCACTGACTCAAGAGCTAGTTATCGTAGGTGTTTGCTCGTAAACACTCGAGAAATTTACATAACGAATGACATCTACTGGGTCCAATCATGCATGCAAAAGTTTTCTCCAAGTGGACAACAACACGCTATATTTGTTACATTCATATTCATATACATATATATATATACGTATATCAACAACGTATATGAAAATAATTTTTTACGGGACATTACATCGTAAGAAAACTGCAATATACTCATCCCTCATATTATACTCTCATCTTGTATATTTGACATACATGCAATTTTATATAATTCAAGCCCAGCATATCCTACAATTTTATACAATTTAATACGCACTCATAAAATTTATATATAAATTTTTTTTTTACTATTTTTTTTTTTTTTCAATTTTTTATACTTCCCCCTATTTCTCTTTTCCTCTCATCAGAGAATATAATAATAGGTAATATAAACACCAATTTGTACTACAAAAAAATAAAGAATAAAATGAGTTATATGTCTCATATAAAAAATACATTTGTGCATTTGTTTCTGTTCTAATTCGTCAATAAACATATTTAATTGTGTAATAAAATCTATACATACATAACTATATGTGTGGCCATAATATTTTACATGTTATATTTATTTTTGTCACTAAGAAAAGTGTACAATCGTAATATAGATATGAGAATGATGAGAGAAAAGAAATGATGATAGTGAAATAAAACGCAAACGTCTCTCAACGTAATCCTGGAGATACGTGAGCATTCATGAAGAAATTTTTTGCTTATACCACCTGTCGCTCGCGTGTATCCCTCTATATACGTATCATGTTCATTTATATATATATTGATACTCCTCCACTACAGCGATTCTTTACTTCGATCTCTAAAGCGATCCGCTGTCATATTTCTTGCTACAACATTCACTCGACGACGCAATTTAGAACTCTATAAAATGCATTGCTATATTTATCCTGTGTTCTTGTCTTTATATCTTAAATTTACACACACATATATATATATATAGATATTGATTCATTTTTATTTATCTTTTTATTATTGATTTATTTTTATTTACACTGTAACAGAAAATAGTCACAGAAAACTTGTGAATACTAAAATACACATTGTCATGAATTAAATCACCATTAATTTTAATATTATTGCATTGTTTAATATAATAAAGTAATTGTGAATAATGTGTAATTTGAAATTTAATCAAAATTTTATCAATTGCTTCATGATTAATTTTCGAAAATTCTCATAAAAGACACTTAATATACATTTGGTACATATATATATATATATAATTTAATATACAATATGACATAAGTTCACATGGTAATATATAATTTAAAATATATAAGTAACCCACTTGTAGTGAATTCAACAGGGAGCAATAAATATAATGGCGTGTTGTTAATTGAGTGGATTTTCCAATCAAGATTCAATCTGTCTCAGTGTAAATGTAAATTAAAGTGAAGTGAACTTCACCTATATTCTCTCATCGTCCATTCGTGCAACTCCATAAATTATAATGAAAATTCTCAATATATAATTCAACCATTCAAATTAATATAAATAAAATTAAAAAAAAAAAAAAAAAAGAAACAAAATCTGTCCCCACACCACCTGAATGACCTAGACAATATATAATTATTAAATATTGAGAATAATTTTAATTTCATTTCACAAAAAGTAAATTTAAAAAATAAAAAAATAAAAAAAGAAGAAAAAAAAAAACAAAGACGGAGGTAAATAAAGAAAAAGATATAAAAAAAAATATATACTTTTAAATATCAAGGTGAGAGTGAACTAACGTTCGTGCGTGTGCACATTATGCAAATATGAGAACTGGCAGTGAACACTGCGGGAGTCCGTCGAGACAAAGTCACAGCGTGAATTCTGTTTCCATCTTCAAAAATATATATATCTATATATATAAATACGCGTAGTAGTAAAGTCGCGTTTGCCACCCTCTTGTCCCACGTTCAAATGAAATTTTCCACAACATTGCATTCAAATACGATTAAACCAAGAGACAGAATAAGAGAAAGTGAGTTAGTAAATGCAACAGAGCTTTATATACTACAGCCAAAAGCAATTGAGATAGGAATATATACAAAAAAAGAGAAGAAAAAAAAAAAAAAAAAAGAAGTAAAGAGAGATATTCACAGATTTTATTATCGTGCACTTGCCCACGTGGGCACACATGATCTTCTGAAATCGAATTGTAATATATATATACATTCTAAAATAAGATATAAGTAAATTACAAAATGACTCGTAACTATCACCCTTTTGTGAAGTGATACACAATAAGTATCTTTATATTCATGCATGATTCATTAGTCAGTAACGTGGATCACTTCGCTAATTCCACTTTTAAATCTTCACATGGCTCTATATATAATCTCCCTTACTTTTTAAATATCACATATATACCTATATATATATATATAGAGAGAGAGAAAGAAATTTATCTCGTATCTATTGCTGAAAACCCTCGTGTGATATTTGCATGATGCAACAAAATTCGACAGAATGCGCTACACGAAATCAAATAATTGAAATTCAATCATCAGAATATTCTTCACCACCACTCGACTCTGTTACACATCGTCTCCAACAATGAAATTATCTACACAATTCAATTAGCCATGCATACATTGAAACATATAACGTGTTAAATGGATACGTTTCGAAAATTGTATCGAATTCCACTTTACATGATAAATAACATTTTCCCACAATAGTTTTGTTGACTATCAATAATTTTACAAAAAACAAAAAAAAAATGTAACAATAAATAATTAGTTCATCAAATGAATTTATACTGTTGTCAATGAATTGTCATGAAGAAAAACCTGACATATTAAAGTGCACGTATAGAAAAATTGTGAAAATAAAAAAAAAAAAATCTTAACCATCACCGAGTGTTGGCTGTACCATCACAACAATTTGACATTGATTGACAAATATCTTCAATGATTTCATTTGATTTTACACAAACACTGACATACTTACAGATATGTGTCACAGTTTTCTTCTTTTGTTTTTGTATTTTTTTTTTTTGTTTTTTTTTTTTCTTGCATAAATATACATAAATAGAATAGAAAAATACTTTTATAACAAAGTATTTATTTTCTCTACCTATTTCAATATCCATTTATATATTTTCTTTTCTCCATTCGTCTTTCTTTCATTCTATGACTACAATTTTTATTTTTATTATAAAACATTCAATCGTAAAACAAAAATCAACTTTAAACTAAAATTGTATATATCCCGATAAAATCAACGAAAAAAAAATAAGAAGAAGAAGAAGACGAAAAAGAAGTTGAGTTGTTTTTACTACTTGGCAAGTGAATTCAATTTAAATCCCCAACACCAAACGTCTGTTTGGAATAGTTAAATTTTTCCCTTGAGCAAAGACAATCACCATCAAAAATTAAATATAAGATCATGAGTAGAGGGCAATGTGTCCATCACACATCACCTGCCACGTAACAAATACCAGGTGAGATTATCACCACAACGATAATAAAATACCAACAGTCACATGAGGGAGTTAAAAGAAAAGAGAGTGTGTAATTACAATATAAAAATCGTAATTTCAAGTGTTAATGTATATATAAAATTGTATATACATAAAAGTGTATATAGATATTTATATATACGTGCAGAAAGTAGTGGGACGGATTGAGATCGCGAGTGTCAACGCAGGTGTGGACATTCTCATCATAAATAACTGATGTTGCCTTGCACGACGTGACCATAAACTTCATAAACTTAATTGGGGCGTGGCCTCAACACTATCAATACATATATATTAATGCAACGACAATGGATTTTAATTTAAATACATACGTCTTTGAAACAACAAATCATTTCAACAATCGCAAGAAAAAAAAAAAAAAAAGTAAAATAAATAAAATTAAATTAACACATTAAACATTCACTCGACAACACTTTAATAATTGAAATATTCAAAGTATACAAAGGACATTTTATATCAATAACATCAAAATCAATTAATCATAAATGAATAATAAATACATGTAATATATAAATGTAGAGCAATTATATGGGAGATTTTATACCAACACCTAACGTGATATCGAGCAATCATCCAAGGTGCTGCCATTGAAAGACCCACAATGAAAGAGAGACCCGGAATAAGAAGGTGAAAGTGAAATAAGGATAGGCAGAAGATACGTGTTGTATTTAATGGTACATGTGCGTGATGCGTAACATTCAGGTATACACATACACACACACACGCGTATATATATATATATATTGAGAGGATCCAACGATTGCCCCAGCGGGTGTTAAAAGGTGGGCTGGTACTGGGGCCAACCCTCCCGTTAACTGGACGCTTCACTTCAACTACTATCTATATAAACTCACTACTCTCTCTCTCTCTCTCTCCCTCTCATTCTCTTTCTCTTTCTCTCTATCGTCTATTTCGTTTCATCTTAATTTATTACACATCGTGCGACTGGGCAAATGGCCTTAACAGTTTGCTAACATGAACATTGCGCGAAGTTGAGAAGGTCTATCTCTGCAGCTGTGTATTCAATATATAATATAATGTATATATATTTCCTAACGGTTTAAAACTTTATCACAAATTATTATTATATACCTTTTACCATAAACAAGATTTCTCCCTCGCTATCTTTCTATATTTCTCTCTCACTCATGTTTATACTAATATTTCAAATATTCATATAAATACATACAATATTTATATTTATATATAAATATGAATATTAAAAATTTATTATTGGCATTGGTATTAACTCAAGTGTCATGGTAATTTTGCCAAGTGGCAATTTTATATATCCCATAAAATTGTGTGACTGTATGAGTGTGACATCAGTATCCACATTGTTTGGGCTCACGCGTGTATCCATCAGACTTGTATATAAATATATACACATGTCTATGTGTGTATTTATACATAAACTCTTATCCCCTCTCTCTCTCTCTCTCTCTCCAGCTCCCCCCACTTCACCTCTACCTCAACTCGCTTATTCTTATGTGACACTGTAGTGCGATGGTATTCTAGACACCTACCAACTACCACCAACTTTGCTTAATGCTAAAGAGGACAAAGTCCTAAAGGGGTAGACATTATGAAGTGCACACACTTGTCTTGACTGAGATGGGTGTTGGGTTAGGCCAACAATATACTCTCTCTACTACACAGCAGCTTGTTCTTGACGTGTTTAAACATGTTTACTCGCGTATATATATATATGTATACACGTATATGTACAGACGTGTATTTAAAATTTGACCCACTCATTTGTGTATAAGAAACTTTGGTAATTTTTTTTTTTCTTTTACCCAACATTATCAATCTTCTTGTTAAAGAATTAAAAAAAGAAGAAATATATATGTATATATTGATATAAAAATTACCAATTTAACTGAGAAAGAAAAAAAAATAAATAAATAAGTTTTTTATGGTCATTATAATTGTGTGACGGGTAAATAATTTTTTTTTTCCTCACTTTTTATTTATATATTATTATGATTATTATTTTTTTTTTTAATTTTATTTTTTACACTGTGTAAATATAATATCACAGGTAAAACAGGTCCGTGTGAATATTGTCCAAGAGCAAGAGTATGTTGAGTGAAGGAGTATGAGAGAAAAAAAAAAAAAAAAATGTGTATGGGAGCTATAACAGAGGACGCAAACATAAAGCCAGTTAACCAGTCAAATATTTGTTGCCGATCCCATTCAATGTTATCTCCAACAACCACCATCACATATTAAACATCCAGGTTAATTCTAACCGGTGCACACACACACACACACACACACACACATAAATAATACCAGGTGAATATTCTATAAATAAAACATATATAAATATTCAACAAATAAAAGAAAGATGTGGAGAAAAAAAAAAAGAAAAAAAAAAAAGAGTAATAATAAAAAAATTAAACTGAATATAATTCCCTCTCACGATGTTTATTAATGAATGAGTTTCTTTCATAACACCAACTTAAATACTTGAAATAAAACACTTTTATATCACAGCAATTTCCTTTTATTATTATTATTTTTTTTTTCTACCTGTAATAAATATATATGTACACTCCTATTCTTTTTCTTTTAAAAAAGAGAAAAACTCTCTCCCACTCCCTATCTCTATCTCACTTATATTAAATACCAACCAACATCTCATCCGGATGCTTTTAATCTAATCTTTGTTTGCATTAAAAGCAACAAAAAAATTTTCCACTGACCTCGCAGATACTCAGAGAGTAATTCATTGTATTCGTCTTGATTATTTCATCATTCTCCTCTTCCACTTCATCTTCTATACTTTTTTTTTTTTTTTTCTTGTTTTCCTATTTTTCTCTTACTCCATTACAACTGTACACATATATATATATATATATATATATATTTATACCTTATTTATTTACATGTGTGTGAGCGGAAGAGGCAAGTTGAATCCATGAGAGTATTGGATAAGTCATGCGATGGAAACGAATAAGGGGAAACGATAAATCGCAGGTTATTAGTGAGAGATTACGAGTGGCACACATCGTAACAACGTTAGATTGCCATACACTCTCAACATTATACACTATCTCAAATATATATATATATGTATGTATATATGTATATGTAGGTATATAAAGCTTTGGGAAATCCAAAATCTATATATCCAATGTTTGAAGTTGCAATGGTCGATGCCATAATACATTCGGTCAGATTCGACAGTCTTACATCCGAATGATCCAAACAACTGTGAGCAAATGTCAGTATATATATATATATATATATATGAGGGGGTGTAAGAAGATTCCGACGCGTGCACATTGTTAGGGGAGTCAGATTAGTCTTGGAGCTTGATGTATGTTGCTGTGGAGTCCACCGTTACCGAGTGTGTGTTATACATTGACTGTGTAGAATCACGCAAGTTTTTTTTTTTTTTCTTGTTTTTGTTAATATCATTATTGTTATTTTTATTTATTATTATTATTTTTTTTTTTTTTTTTCATCTAATGTTTCGTACTCTCTCCGTATTTTTCTCCTTTCTTTTTTTTTTTTTTTTATTTTTTTTTTCTTCCCTCTTCACTTTTAGTGGCGAGATATAGGGCGAGTTAATACCCAATACTGTGATAATGCTGCTGTTCTTGGATTAAGATCAATCCGAAGCTGAGTAAGTGCACTCTCGACTTCTTGTGCTACTATTTAATCTTTTTTCATCGTTTCTTTTTTTATTTTTTATTTTTTTGATTTCTATTTTTATATATTTTTTTTTGTTTTTTTGTTTACGAACCTCAATTTATATAACAACTGTACATTGAACTCAATTACGATTGTTCATGTGAAATATCACTGGGATAATTCAATTTCATCTTATTGAGAGAAGAAAAAAAAAAAAAAAAAAAAAAAACTTTTTTTTTTTTTTCACTCTACTCCAGACTATTCAAATTCAATTAGACAGTATATATATTTAATATATTAAAAATGTAAAAATTTTATAATAAATATCGATTTTATACTGTATTGAATCAATGTAATCATTAATTGTAGATATTTATAGTCACTGTATATATATATATTGAGGTCACAAGGAGTTGAGAATTATTGCACACAGAGACTACGGATAGACATATCTTAAGATGAATTCACTCATCTATGATAGCATCAACTTTTTCTATAAATTTCTCCAGTGACACACTAGCATTCATCATAAAATATATATAAAGGAAATATCAATATAGTCTTGATCAGTATAAATTCACGAGTTTATTCAATTCCACTCAACAATCCCATTTTAAATTAAAATCCATAATTATATTCCAAAATTGACTGTAGCAAGAATTAAGTTCCCTACCCTTCATTCCCTTACACCTTTTCCTTCTCTCACTCATTCTATCACACTATCTCATTTTTTTTTTCTCTATCTCTCGCATTCTCACCAATTAAATTAACACGTTTGCAGAAGCAGACGAGTCTGGCGCGATTTAATGGCAGCATTATTTATGAGCCAAGTTCAATATGGAGTTCGAGAGACACATTTTCAAGAAAAGACACACTCAGAACAAGTATGTACGCATATATATATGTGTTATAAAGATGTAAGGTGAGATATATTTTGTCTACATCAACAACATATATATATACACACACACACACATATACAGACGTGTGCAGATGCATGTACATAGCAATGGATCTGCCAAAATGGTCGACGTGAATTTAATTAGAGCTCGCGAGATGCACGTATACACATCAATTTATCCCCGCCACAATTTCCCACAAATTTTACTCGCGCAATATAATTTTTATATACATATATATTCTATGTACACATATTATTTTACACATTAAATATAATTACAAAAATTCATTATTTATCATTCGTAATCAAATCAAACGTAAAATAGAATAAACGACTTGATGAATAAATGCAATCCACGACAATAAAAAAAAAATAATAATTTTTCTTTATATCTACAGTACTTAGAATAAAGGGAGAGAGAGAGAGAGAGAGAGAGAGAGAAAAAAAAGAATAAAATATACGTATAAAATAGAAAAAAAAGTAAAAAATAGTCGACATTAAAAAGTAACGAAAATATATAGGTATGTAAAATGTGAATAAACTTAAAGACAATTTAATGATGGAACTCATCAGTTTATTTAAATTCACACAATCGCCGTTGTCGACAGGTCGGTGTAATTATCTCTCGACTGTGTGAATAATGTGTTTTTTTTTTTTTTTTTTTTTTATCTGTATTCAAAACCCAAGACCGAGTTGATGTCATTATGTGTTCTATTAATGTATCGTATACACACAGTCACATACACCCCCCGTTTTTCTATCCCCATTATTATTATTATTATTTTTTTTTTTTTCCCCACGCAAAATCCCTGACGACATCTCGCATATTATTACTCCCCCCCACCCCTCTCTCTTCACACACACACACACACACAGATAAGTCGTTTTAGTAATTTAACGTCGTTGGTTGTGTGTGTATACCGCCCCACTGTCTCACCCTCTTCATACTACTCGACAACCCCGGGGTTCACAAGCACGTGGTGAATCCCAGTATCGGCTAATGAAATCAATGGATGCGTGCCGAAGTCAAATACGATCGACAATTCCCCTCCCACACCACACAGGGTGATGTTCATTGGAATGAGAGGGTGCCAAGGCCACACCTCGAGGGTGGCGGGATCGTTTTAATTTCCGAGAGACATTAGAGGCCTCGGAAATCTGCATGAGCTCAAGAGTGAATGTGAATAAAGAAGAGAAGGATGAGTAACATTGGCGTCAATATTGTATATATACATATATATATATATGTGTAGGTATGTAGGTATGTAGGTATGTATTTGTATGTATTTGTATTTGTATGTGTATATATTTATATATAGATGACTAGTGATCGATCTCTTGTGGCGTAGTCGGGTCGATGGGGGTCGTGCTCCTGTCGCTCTTCCAGATTGGTTATTGCTAAGACGATTATTCAGCAACGCGTGTAGGAAGTACATAGATATTATGTTGATGATAATAAATAACCTACTTACAATGATAATTGCGTCTGAGTTTGAAGTTGAATTTTCCATTTTATTATTATATATTCAAACACTTACCTGAAACAAAAAGAAAACAGAAAATTTTTATTAAATTAATACGAAAGAAAAAAAATTAATTTCCTGTTATTTATTTTTTTTTTTTTTCGTTGCAGTATAATAAAATTTTTTTTTTTCTTTCACGTTTTTAAGATAAAATAAAAATCGTATTAGTATAAAATTCAATTGAAATCATTTGATAGATAATAAAAATCAAAATGTTGAAGAAAAAAAAAAAAAAAAAAAAAAAATTATAAAAATAAACGTATGAAAGGAGATAATCAAAATAATGTTTAAGACAATTTACGTGAGTGAGAGTGTAGGGGGTATACACACCACTTGGTGATAAATATATATATATATATATACATTCACTTCTTTAATAGTATTCAACAGCCCAACTGTCGGATCAAAAGAGTATGAGAGAAAAGGTATATTGTCTTTTTACGATGTTCACAGACATTGGTGTGTTCTCTATACCTCGAGGGTGTACTCGTTGTTCTCACTTCTTTTTTTTTACAGTATCATAACCCTCACGACCACGATCACACTCATCTCTATCTCTATTCAACCACCATCATCCTCAACTCACACACACACACACACACACACACACACACACACACACACTCACACACGTTTTATACCCTCTCATCTGGAATCTTATGTCCTTCTTCACCTCACACTCGGCATACTCGTTCTCATTGCGACATTATCCAAAAGAGATCACCTTTTTACCGGTCGTTGTGACCTCGTCATTTTGCCCTTATCTCACAAGACGCAAGAAGGGACGATATGGCAAGTCGTCTGTATGCCATGACGAGGTCGTCAAATCCTCGCGGACGATTGAAAATTATACGAGGATCAGTTTTATGAGATACTCGTTGACACTGTTCGATTTGGAATAATACATATAAAGATAAAAGAAAAAATACACACATATATATATAATCGACGTTCACGACGATCAATTGGTCAATTTTAATTGACAGATGTTGAAGTAAATGGATAAAAAAAAACTCGAATTCAATATAAAACATGGGAAAACCTAATTAAATTATCCGCATTAAGACCAAAACAAGAGATAAAAATAAAAATATAAAATTGTGAATTATAAAATAATCCAGATGATGTATATAATTAAGATATTTATTTTTATATAGAATTTTTATAATGAGCACTCGCACATAATCAGATATGTATTGACAACTGGTGTTACACACCCGTTGCACCTGTTAATAAAAATAAAAAAAAAAAAAAAAAGGTAAGACATTTCTTTTTTCTTCCCTCTCATCGTTTACATTTATTTCATAAATTGTCTTTTTTTTTTTTTTTTTTTACTTTAAAACATTAAAGAAATACCACGTGCGAGCACAACGTGAGAGTAATGTTTCTTTTCCTCACCATTCGCCCTCTTGCTTTCACCTCCTTCCACACATTCTCGACTTTTAGAGTACGATAACCCCATTCTGGCTTCTCTTCATTATATTACCCAGAGGCTCGCAGACTTTATACGTTAACTACCGCACAGGACAGCCTCAAATTGCTTCATTAGCTACGAAATATTTTATACAAATTGGGAAGTAAATTAAGCACGGGGGTTACGCGCTTTTGCCAGTAGGGGGTTATATTATTACTTAGTGTGTGATATGCCACCAATTTATTTATTTATTTATTTTATTTATTTATTTATTTATTTTTTTTTTTTTTTCACTCGAGTCAATAAAGAAAATGTGCAATCAGAACAAGTCCAGAATGTCTAGACTTCAAGCTCGTGTATGATGTGAGTAAAATGGAGAGGGACAGAAAGATATAAAAAAAATATAAAATATAAAAATAAAAGAAAAAAAAAAGAAAAAAAAACAACAGAAAAAAAATGAGAGAGTAATTTCTTGTTAATTTATAACTAAACAATTTTCTAGTTGCCGTTATTATTATTATTATTTTTTTTTCTTCTCTTTCCTAACAAACAATTCAATCACCATTAACTGTCCCCTTCAATTCTCAATTTGTACAATTTTTCAATTAATTAAAAACAATTTCTATCAAGTATATTAGAATCGTAAAAATAAATGTCGACAGTAGTGGAAGAGAGAGGTGGGTTGAACAGATCAGAAAAAATTTTTAAGAATATATGTGATGAAACGTGACACAATGAGAATATAAATATAATGCATTTAATACTTGTTATAAATTCAAATAAAGCAGAAGTGTTAGAATGGATAACTGCAGGTAAATTGCCACAGTGGGTGTATGATAAATCGATTGTGAACAATGTTGATGATTTATATCAGACCAATATTGTCGGGGTAACATTTATATAGTTGCAAGTATATTTATATCTCATGTCGTCGCGTGCGAGAATAGAAAATATATTAAAGTTAGGAGCATCTGGGGTCAAGCGACTATTATGAATGAAGAAATTGATGCGAGTAAAAGGCGAACTCGCATTAGAATATTGAGGAAAGAAAAAATAAAAATAATAATAATAAGAATAATTATGAAAATAAAAAGAAAAAGAAGAAGAAGAAGAAAAAAATAAATATTATTTATAATTAAAAGAGGCATAAAAAATATTATATATACATTCAATTTAATTTCCTTCAAGTAAAATAATTCTTTTTCATCTTCATGAATAGTCGCATCATTTCCGCAAGCATTTTTACATATATATATATATATATTTTTTTTTATCCATGTCATTCCCCAACGATGCAAAAGAACAGGAAAAAAAAAAAAGGAAAAAAACAAAACAAAAGACAAAGTACAGATACAGTTGCGTTTCGCAGAGTGAAAATGCCCAGCGAAATGAATTGGCAACTTTTAATTAAGATGATATCGTTGTGCAAAAGTCTCGTTAAAGGAAGGGAAACACAGATAAATAAAGAGTTTATATATGTATATACATTTGGATATTATCGAGGAGGTGGGCCAAAAAAAAGACAAAAAAAAATATATATATATATATACCCCCGGTAAAAGAAACAAATGAAAGTGAGACAAGAATTGTCTCTGTGTTAGATGACGTTGAAGATGGTTTAGGTTAAAAAGTTGCGAGTATGCAGGGTAAAAGGCGGTTGATATTCTTTTTGTTCATGCCAACTATTCATCATCGTTGACACTTCTTCAGATAGAAGGGAAAAAAAAAAAACAAAAAAAAAAATTTTTTTTTCTCTTCTTTCTTTCTTTCACTTTTGCTTTTACGTTACTGAGGCCCTCGAGGCTTCCTAATGGACCCGGACTTCGATCCGAAACTCAACCCGCTATATATAAATTATTATTATTATTATTTTTTTTTTTTTTTTTTTTCTACTCATAAACTATCACTCGCGCTCTTGTGAATCTCTTCGGGACTTTTAAGGATTTTAATTTCCCAACCAGCGCGTCTCATCTTGTCTCTCGGGATAATTCAACTTGGCTTTATACTCTCAAGGTTTTATCCCACCTGATAATGACATTGCACTCCAGTGAATTTCATCATGAGGACAAGCGAAAAATCGATTGTCGATTATCATCTAAAATTATAATCGATTGTCAGAATATTTAGGTCTCATCACACACACACACACACACACACACACACACATACACCCACACTCACAACTTCATTTAAAATGAAAAAAGCAAAAAAATAAATAAAAAAAATAAAAAAGTAATAAGACGAATGAAAAATATGAAAGAGAAAAAAATTGAGTATACAATGAAAAATATTTTTCATTTGTCAGAAAGTAAAACTCTCACTTCTCTTTTTCCATTCTGACAAGCCTATATAAATAAAAAATGAAGTTGTACCTACTTGAGTATCGTATACGCCTTCAAAAGCAAAAATAGTAGAAGAAAATAACGAAAAAAAAAAAAAAAAAAAAAAAAAAACGAGGCTATAATAATAATAATAAATAAATAAATAAATAACATATGAAAGAAAAGCCGTCTGTGGGAAATAATGTAATCACGCTACACGTCACGTGTGACTTGCGTGCATAGTCTGTTACTATTATAACTTTATATGTCGTCGCAGTTTTACCCTCACAATAGTGAGCTTTGGGCCTCACTACGTGTTACAGAGTTCTCTCTCTCTCTCTCTCTCTCTCTCTTTCCTCTTACCACACTCCCTCCCCCGATTTCTTCTTCTCCACACCTTTGCATTCATCCTGTTCTTACTATATATTCAATATCCCATGGGACACTGCTCGTCGTGCATCACGGTTAAAGAACACGCGTGAGTCGAAGCAAGAGGGCAAACGCGACTTTCAAAATGACGCGTCACTTGCTCGTAGTGTCGCGGACGCGTGGGATCTCACGGGAGTTGCGTGATAAAAACGAATGATCCCCCTACCATTGTCCTCCAAGATAAACCGTGCGAGAAGGGAAAAAAAAAAATACATGAGGACACACTCGTTTTTTCTTTTCTCGCGCCCCACGAGAGGTAAATAAAGAAATTACTTCGTACTACACACACACACACACACACAAATAAAATCATGAATTTGTCCAATTTTCACTATTTCACATTTCCACACTACTGATATTTTTCTATTTCATTTTAACATTATTTCAATAGTGTTAAACAAAAAAAAAATATTAATAATAGTAATAAAAAATTAAAGAAGAATTGATAATATAAAAAAATATTCATACAAAATTAAAATGAAAATTTTTTGAGATAGAAAAAAAAATGATAATAATATGACATACGAAAAAAAAAAAAAAAAAAAAAATTGTATCGGGTATAAAAGCCATGAAAATTACTTATAGGGTCTTGGTGTAGAAGAAGACACTGACGACGATGATGATGAGGGGTGCGCACAAGAACCCCCAATGTGGCCTGAGAAAATACGTTTTTTTTTTTTTTCTTTTTCTTTTTGTTTGTCTCAACACCCCCATATAACAGCCGTTAATAAAGTTAAGGTTGCATTATATAAGATGGGAATAATCGCAAAACATAGCGATATAAAGCACCGTGGTGGCGTAATAACGATGTTTTATAACGACATTGAAAGAGAGTGGGGTAAGGGAAATAAGAAATGAAAAGGAAGCAAAAAAAAAAAAAGAAAAAAGGAGTGGGTGTGTATCATCAAAGTATACGCATATTTGAGAACGTGTCCCGTCGACACTCCATAGAATATTTAAGCCCACGATTTCATATCATCTCTCGCTTTTGGAGTTACTGTGACATTTAAATCTTACGCAATATTAAAACGAAGTGTGAATATACCATCAGTGGAAAACCAGTAAAGTAATAAAAATAAATATATATAATAATAATAATAAGAGGAAGAGGAGAAAGACGAAAAAAAAAAAAAAAAATTACGTCTCCATCCCCAATATTTGACACATAATGAAACCAAGCACAACCTCAAACTCACAAGGGTTGGATTATTTGACAATTCACGCCATCAAATACAACAACCAAAGTCATTATTATTCATTACCCAGTGTCCGATTACTTTCTACAATGTCTTGTCAACACTATCTAACATCCAATACTTGGTTCATCAATTGTTTGTCATTCAACACAAAAACAAATACCATTGTGTCTGAAATATCTCAAGGATTCAATATGATAATCAATGTATTTCATATTAACAATAAATAAATCCGTAATAATCCCATAGTGATATATTTTTGGAATAGTTCTACACTAAATTTACACGTAAACATTTCAACGACAAGTATATTAAACTTGGAATAATAAATTTAATACAATACTTGTCTATACATGCATAAGTATTATCCATGAAGATGTGTCATTCACGTGTTTCTTCATCATCCAGATCAATATATCATGAAAGAATCAAAACTATGAACACAACAGTACATACATAACTCTCACTAATATTCCTTCCACTTGGCCCAAGCTTTTGACAGAGGTTTCTCTCACTTCCGCCAAGTGCGACCTTAAGATATTAAGTACTTTACCCACGATTAGATCTCTCATTGTACCAGCCGGTGTCAGACAAGCGGCGTGTTCTTCACTTAGATGGGTTGGGGGTTGAACACCAGTGCGAGAATGAATATAAGAAGAGAGAGAATGAGGGAGATGAGACAATACCATGAGTGAGAAACAATTGGTCAGAGTGAGACGCTCTTCTAACTGCTGTATAATTTCCTGCAACGACACCTTCATTGTCCGCATCCCGGCATTTCATTCTTATCGTTCAAATGTCATGAAGGAAAAGGGGGGGTATGAAAACTATAGTTATGGTGTAAGAGAACATGAAGAAAAGCATATACAAGAATTGCCGGGTGAGAATAATCAGAGGGGGATTCGTGTGTTAAAAATGACTCCGAGGGAAAAATAAAAGAACAAAAAAAAAAAAAAAAAAATATTTGAGAGATGGTTAAATGGAACAGGTTAAAAATCATGTAAATGTCATTCATTCTTATTCTCCAACTCACTGTATTTACATATAAAAATATAAATGCAAATAAAAAATTTTAATTTAATCACAAGGATAACAATAAAAGTATCTAAATCGTGAGAAAATTTTATTAAAGCCATAGAAAAAAAAAAAAAAAAAAAAAAAAAAAGAAAAATAAAATATTTCTCCTATAATTCAATCAATAAAATTATTATCATTCTCCCACGATTGAAAACCGACGAAAGCCCTTAATGATTGAAGATCAACACTTGAATGTAATATTTTTTTTTTTTTTTTTTTTTTTTTTTTTCTTCTTCAATTCAATAGTACGAAATCACGAGTAAAAATATCCTCAGGCAAGGGCTCACTTTCTCATTTCACTCTAGTAAATATACAGATATATATATATATATATTTTTTTTTCTCCCCTCGTTGTGCGTGTGTACAGGGAATTGAGTTTGTTTTCTCAACGCGGCTAACCTGAAAAATCCACTTGAACTACGTGCACTATTGCACGCGACAACAAACATGTTCATACTGGGCAATTTATATATCTATATATAAAATGGGTTCTTCATCATCCACGCCATGATGACGGCTATTACAGGGGATTGAACTATACACGCATACATGCACATATACAAATACCCATGATCCCTATCCGATGTAAATATACATTTATTTATACGTGTTTTGCGATACCTCAATATAATTTGATATGAATCAATTTTGAAAATTGATCTAAAATTCGATTGCATTATCTCATTGAAAGAAAAAAAAAATAATAATAATAATAAATAAATAATAGTGTTTTGCAAATATAAATATATAATTGTGATGTGAGACAAACTCAATAGACACACACACGCACACACACGCAGAGAGATAAATATAAAGAGAAACGAAATAATATATATATATACATACAAAAAAATAAATAAAAGGAACAAAATGTGGGACTTTTTCAATTGGTTCGCTACGCAAGTCGACCGCAAAATCAGGAATGAATGAAAAAGTGACACAATGCAATGGCCCAACACAGTCTATGTATATATGTATAATCACAAACGTTGTGTTTCATTTCTTCTCTCTGCAATATGTACAGAGTGTCCTCGATGCTACCCTTATATTCCTTTTTTTATTTTTTTATTCCTGACGCAAGAGACTAGACTACACAATTTCTTTCTCTGTATCCTCACTCTCCCTCTCTCATCTCCCTTGCATTTTTTTTTTTTCTTCAACTATTTTTTTTTGTTCACCAACACCGATGAATGAAAAAGAGAGAAAAAAAAAAAGAAAAAAAAAACAGGTCGTTTTAAAGAGCGCAGTGATGCGTAGCGCATCCCAACAGGGTGGTATACTCTGCGCGTAAACTCCCCTCATCATTGTATCTCACCACCCCATGTATACACATCCTAGGGCATAGAATGGTATCTGCATGTGATGGATCGTCTACATACACACACACATATATATATATATATATATATGAATGTTGGATATAGAATAAATACAAGGAGTCAAAGCAAAATTCGTAGGCATTTCCATTCGATCCCTTGAATAACAATCAAATTTTTTCCAATTGTAAAACATCGAATTCTACCCTTTTATTAATTTTATCCATTAACCAATTTATCACACTTTATTTATTTATTTATTTATTTATTCATTTATTAATTTCTACATTTATTTTAATAAATAAAGAATATAAAAAAATAAAAATTGTTTCGTAATTATAATTACTTGATGAATTTTATTTTAATTTACTTCACCTTGTCATCAATTTTTCATTCTCATCAAATTTAATTTCGTAATAGAAACAGAAGGGTAAACAAAAAATTGTTACGTAATTATATATATATACATATAAAAATGTATAGTAATATAAATGTGCCGTTCTAAAACCGGCTCAGAAGATAATCAACGAGACTCGTTTATAACCCTCACAAGTTTATTTCAATATAACTGTAATAATCCGCAACAAATTTACAGACTTCTTGGATTCCACTATTGCGGTGTAATATAAATAAATAAATGAATGAAAAAAAAAAAAAAAAATTATAAATAAATAAATAATAAAAATAGACAAATAATCTTACGTGAACAAAGATAAACTTTATCCCTACCCTCTTATTCAATGCACTCACTGTCAAATTCATTTTTATCTTTTCCTCTTTCACTCACACACAATATATTTATATTTCCATCTGTGATATATAATAATAGTCTTTGTGATTTAGATACCTGTCAATTATAATTTTATAACACATTATTTATATCATTATATTCAATCTGTGTGGGCAATACCACCCTAAAGAATCGTTGACTGAATAATTGCGTCAATTTGTGTCACTGTAATACATTCAGTTTCATCGCTATATAATTTTTCATAACATAACATATCTAAAATAGTTAACAAGTAAAATACGATTAATATTATTAAAATTATAAAAAAAAAATATATATATATAATGAAGTAAATGAGACATAATGTGATATTAATGATGCAATACAGCAAGTATTTTATATTATATTAAAAACGTTATAAATATATAATTTAATTTTTTATATCATAGATATATTTTTAAATGTATTTAATTATATATGTAAGGTTGATTAACGTCTTCAAATTTGAGTAATAGCGCGTAAAACGTAATTCTACACTGAGCGTCATCACAACGACAACGACGACAACGACAACGACGACGAAGACGACCCTTTAACTCCACTCGACCTTCTTCTCCCTTTTGGATAGTACAACGACCCTTTTAGCTATTCCATTGCGTCCCCACGTTTTCAATCATACACATCACTGAGTTTCATTATTACTAAATTTAGAGGTATTCTACACTTCTCCACAAATTTCACGTTTTCCTCTTCCTCTCTTACACTTTATTTCTCATCTACTCGCGCTCGATCAGACCCGTTCTCTTTCACTACACTTTATTTTAACTGATCTTTCCTCTTTTAACCATTACCTCACCTTACCGAATTTTATCCACTTCGACTTTAACAAATATCCTCTAAAAACGACAGTAGAGAACGAAAAAAGAACTGAAATCCATCGTAACTTTGGTGTGTAATAAGTTTTATATAATCGATAAATCGTGTTGTGGTACAATTTTTTTTTTTTTTTTTTTTTTTTTTTTCCTTTCTAAGCTATATAATTCCGACTCTTTTGAATAAATTAAAATTTGTACAACTTTGTATAATAATAATAATAATAATAATAATAATAATGATTCGATATTTCACATAAAATCGCACGATATGTCGCATTGAAAGGATAAAATAAAGAGTTGATGAATAAATAGAAACCGAAGAGTTACCGGATAATTATTAATTTATAACGTATATAATTATTTACGCAACGCCTATTTAAATCTACCAGTTTAATTCAATGACTATTCATATTAAAATATATTTAGCAGAGGTAAAAAAAGGAGAAAAAAAAAAAAAAAAAAAGACAAAGAACAGCATAGTAAACTTCTGGTCGCAGTAGTTGATGGCAGTAGTTAGAAATAAATCTTGAATAATATTTCAATCAAATAAACACATATAAAATATAATAAATTATTTGATTTGCAGATACGTGTAAAGTTATCATAAATTCCTTTTTTTTTTTTTTCCTTTTCTTTCACTCTATCCAAAATATAGTAATAAACGTAAAAATATTTTTATTTTATCATATGTGTATCTATATATATGTGTGCAATATTCACCCATTAATAAATTCCACAAATTTCATGTCTTGAACTAATGAGTTAACGTTTAACGACGCATTTACGTATGGCACGCGCAATAAAAGTCAATTTTGTCCCGTGGGTTAAAAGAGAGTAAGAACGAACGAATGGAATAAAGAAAGAACGAACAGGAGGAAAGAGCAAAAAGAAAAAAAAATATAATAATCTTGTTCTGCGGATGAAGAAACGAAACTGCCATAAATACATATATGTATATACGTACATGTTTATGTGAATATATATATATATATAAAATGAAGGAGGAAAAGAAGTGGCTGTCAAATGTGATGCGCGCATGTCCGGGACCTCGTTTTACTGTTGTACTTTGTGGTTTTTTTTTTTTTTTTTTTTTCTTAATTTTTTATCTTAAAAAAACCCTATCTAACCTCCTTTTCTTTTGGTCTCTTTCTCCCTTACATTAGAATCGTCGTGTGTTTATATGTGTACATGGGAGTAACAGTGATGCTCAACTTTAACATGTGTGACTTGTTTAATTTGGCATTTGAAAAATAACATATATGTACATATATACAGATATACATAAGAAAGAACGTAGAGGTAAAAGCAGACAATATAATGATGAGTGATGCATAGTAGTGCAAACAACTTGACCACTCGCATATTTACATTTAATTTTGTAAAAGTAACTAAACACCTGTCGCACATGACACGGTGAAATACAATTAAATTACGATAAATTATCATACATGATTTAATTACCGTAAATAACATATATTTACAATATATAATGATCTGAAACACATTCATTCATCAGTTTTAGAAAATATCAAGAAAATTTATACCAACTCATTTAGTTTATCACATTTAATTTTCATAAAACACAACAATGTATATAAAGTAATACCACTCTGTGTATTTCTCTTTATATATATATATCACACTTTGTGTATTAATGTTTCATTCTCTCTTATATTTCTTCTCTCTCACTCTATTTCTCGTGCTGCCCACATGTGCGTCTTCTCTGCCAGTTACATGTTGTGCGTGTGCAACTCGCGTCACTGAATTCTCTGGCAGACGCAAGCGCAAAGAGAAGAAAAATATATGAAAACGCAAAAGAACGAGAAGGAAAGAATGAGAGTGAGTTTAAAGAGAGAGAAAACACATATATATGCCTTCGTGCGCGAGCTTCGCCGCGGTTATTTTAACAACGTGGCAACCTCTTTGTAGACCACATGCTTGTAAACCAAGAGCGAAGTCTGTTCGCCTGAGCGGAATAAAAAAAAAAACACATCTCTCCGTGTTCTCCGTCGTTTTCTCCATCTTCTTCTTCTTCTTCTTCTTCTTCATCTACTTTTTCCTTTTCCTCTCCAGCCTCTGGCTCTTCAAAATCTTTTTATTTTCTCCTTCATTTCTTCATCTTCTTCTTATTTTCGTTCTTCCTCATCTTCCTCGTGTCTTCGAATGAGACCGGTCCTCAAATTTTTAGCGATGGCTTCTCTCTGACTTTTCGTTCACTGTCATGTATATCTATATGTTTATATCTTGTGTGTTATATGTAATATTTTTTTTTCTTTCTTTTTCCTTTTTGCCATGTTCGTTTATATTATTTCATCTATTTATCATGAATTTCGACCCGGCACGTTGGCGTCAAGACACATTTGAATTTGGTATGTGTGATATCACAAAAATACGTCTCGACCACTACTATCTCTCTCATTTTCTCGTTCTTCCCCATCCCCCCGGTCCCTTCTCTCTTTCTTTCATTCTGATTATTTTTACCCCAAATTTACACCACCCTGAGTCACACTTTATATTTAGCGTCACGGATACTCGCAAAAATATGTCGCAGCCCTCATATCTTTATAAATAAATTCCATAAAGCAAGTGATATTTTTTTTTTTCTCTATCTTTGTTTGTATCACATAATGTATAAAATTGCGTTCTCATTTATATTTTTAAAGTAGAAATATATACATATTTTGATTATTTTCCTCTTTTTTTTGTTTTTTTTTGTTTTTATTTTTCTTCTTCACTCTTTTATTATAGAGGTTTTATTATTATTATATATTTTTTTTTTCCTTTCATTTAAAAGAATATAATATATTTATGTGTGAATCGTAAAAATAATTTTATCGTTACACGGATGACGCTCAAGTGAAATTGCGATTTAGATTCATTGCATCGCGTTATATTTCAGTAATGAAAAATAAAATGAAGACGATTGTTTTTTTGTTTTGTTTTTGTTTATTTTATTATTATTCATTTATTTATATATGTATTATTATTATTTTTTTTTTTCAAAACAAACAAAAAAAGGAATTCAACTTTTTTATTTTTTATTTATATAATCTTTTTCTCTTTCACTCGTTCACTCGTTCACTATATTTTTATTCACTTTTATGTCTATATAAAGTGTACAACACTGAACGGGACGAGACGAGAATTGCAAGCACATCAGAAACCACAGAGAAAAGTAACTGCGAGAGAAGAATAGAGAATGAGTGAGTAAAGGAAAAGAGAGAGGAGAGCGGGGGATAGCGATTTTATGGTGGATATATATAGTATTAGAATGAGAGAAAGAGAAGAGGCAAAAACAAAAAAAAGAAAAAAAAAAAGAGGGAGGTAAAGAAAACGGTGTGACAACCCTCTTTCTCGTCACGGCAAAGTTTCATCACCGGCGCGACGCAAACTCATTCTCAACCCACCCGACTGAACTTCAACCAAGAACTTTGGGTCTACTCCTCGTTTATTTCGGATGATTGCACTTTCCTACCATCGCAACACCCAAGAAATGGGTCCCTCACTCTTTTTCACTTGCTCTTACAACATTTTTTGTTTTTTGTTTTTTTTGTTTTTATTTTTTTTTAATTTTTTAAAAATTTTTTTTTTTTTTTCAGTACAGATATGACATTACTCTTTTCCTCGTTCTACCAAAATATCGTAGAGCAATTTTATTCGATGGTTTGTGAAGTCTTCTTCGCTATTTATTCTTTTTCTTGTACATATATATTATATATTTCTACTTCATTTCATTTCCTCATTCCTCATACTCCCCGTAAAGTTTTTACCCAACTCGAGAATTATTACCGCATATTCCTCTGCGTAATATCAAATATAAATTTGAATATTTTTTTTACCAATATAAAAAAATGAAAAAAAAAATTAAAAAAAAAAAAATAAACGAAATAATATAAAAAATGAATATTCATTATTTAATCATGAATAAATTATATATTGATAATATAAAATAAAATAATATATAAAATATCAAATGAATTTATAATGGATTTTTGTTGTTTCCAAAAACGAATTTTCACCGCGTTTCAACGACGCGGTTGGATAGACAGACTACAACCGCATCAGCTATATTTTTAAGAAGAGGGGTAGAAAATCACCATGAAAGTAACACGCAACCCTCATGAAAGAAGCTTCGTGAAGCAAAAGAGAAGAGGAGAGTACTCGACGCGCCGTCATGGGGCGTGTAATACCCCAAGGAATGTAGAAAAGATGGAAGGATAGATAGGAAAATATCTGTGTGCGCGAGCATTTTCTCATCTCTTTACTCACTCACTTCTACTATTACAATACATATATTCATCTTTTGCTCTCGCAGTGTGCTTTACTAAAGAACCAAAGGGGTGGCTTTCTCTTTGGAACAACCCAAGTAAATGGTGAATCCTTGCGGAAAAGCTTAGAAGACTTAGACTTTCGTCGGATGAAAATGGTGTTTACGGTTGTGCTCCTCCCACTTCACATTTTATCTCGTTCTCTTTACTTCTCTCCTTTCTCTCTGATATAGAGAAAAAGTTTGGCCATGCCCTTATCGATCCTATCAAACTACATACAAATGATTCTTTATTTTTCTCACTTTTTTTTTGTTTTTGTTCGCTTTTTTTTTATGCTCTTCAAATGAATATAAACGAGTATGAGAAAAAAAAAAAAAAAAGAAGAAATTTTCTTCTTTCCTTCATGTCGTGATATCCCATATATATATATATATTCCATGTAATGCTCTTATATATTATCAAATATAACCACGTGACCAGCAATTATCTGACAAAATGAAGGGAAAAAATTTAAAATTGAGCGCGAGTTGAACAATAATTTTCTATTATTTTGAATGAAAAAAATTCTATGTGAAATATAGAAATTTTACTTCTGAGAAGACAATCGAGGGCATAAAAATTTTGTGTATTCTTTTTGTCACCCTCTCTCTTTTTCTCATCATCTCACTGTTGGATTCTTTGGGCAGTGTGGCCTGGTTATTTATGCATGGTCGGATTGAAAAAATATAAATGCCAGTCGATACACACGCGAAGTAACTGGCAACACAACGTAGTTGAGTGAAGTTTAGGTTATCTTACGTGCTTTGAAACAGCTGTCGAACAGTGATTCTCAACCGACACAATAATCATCAAATATACTCATATATATATATATATCTATCTAATTACATTGACGTGTAATTCAATTTTATTTTTATAACATTTCTTTATTAATCTTCATGATTATATCACGAAAAATTCCCGACAAATTGTAATGGAAAAAAAAAAAAAAAAAAAAAAAAAAAAAAAAAAAAAAAACACTAGAGAATTATGGATAACTAAAAATTTCTTTTACAAATTTAATAATAGTAGTAATAATTTGAATAAAAATACGAGAATTAATATGATTATATGCAGTGACGAGTCGCGTGATCCACTTGGCGCATTGGTATATAAAAGAATGCGCAATGCGCCGCTAACCTGACCGCGCGCGCGAAGGAAATTTACAGCATGCGATGAGTAGACACCACAATCTTCATTATTATATATACATATCTCTGTCTTGCTTCATATTATTTATTATATTCTCTCTATTTCTCAGTCGGTTGGATGCAGACACAATCTTACACACACACACACACGCATTATATTTAACATCACGCTCTGTTTGAAGGACATTGGATAAAGGCCTACAATGTATAAAGACCTAGTGATTTTCATCACATCAATTCGATTGTAACACCACCAAAAGAACTTCAATACAAATTTTAACAATGAAAATAATAATAATAATAATAATAATAAATAAAAAGATTTTTAATTTCATTGATATAAAATGGGGACAAGATCACGTGGGAATTGCAGCAATTCTAAATAATAATAATAATAATAATAATAATAATAATAATAATAATAATAATAATAGAAGAAGAAACTTCATTCGTTCATTTTCTATATACATATAAACATACGAATACATTAATTCTTTTATAAATTTGAAAAAAAATTTTTTTTTTTTTTTTCATTATTATTCTTATTTTATGTTTGAGATTGGAGATTGTAATGGCGTTTGGACAATGTGGCCATCGATATAATACATGCCAGAGGATTTGGCAATCGTTCGTAATTGCTACAATATTTCAAGTAAGCGGCTTAATTGATTTTTCACTATATTTTTTTCTTGTTCATTCTTTATTATTATTATTATTATTATTATTATTATTTTTATTACCTTTTTTATTATTTTACAAATATAATACCAAAGTGTTCAACACAAAAGAGGAAACGAGATAAATATTGGAGAATAAAAAGACAAATGAGGAAAAAAAAATAAAAAAATTACAAAAAAAAAAAAAAAAAAGAAATTCAACGAATGTGAGAGAATGTAAAAACAGAGAAAATGAACGTACAAATTTTATACAGACATTTTTAAATCATCGATATTAGATGATTTATTGAGATACCAATAAAATTATAGTCTCAAAATTCAAATTGACTATGGACAAATGTCACAAATTTATTCATAAATCAAATGAAAATTTTTAATTTATAAAATTTTTTTTATTCTGTTTATTATTTCATTTTCATTCTTATTATTGATAATATTATTTACTTTTTATTTCTTGTTGATTTTTTTTTTTTTTTTTTTTATTCTGATCTATTAACGTCATTGTAACGAGAATCTAATCACACATTGAAGATGATAAAACTCGAATCAATGGACTCTGAGATTCCAATGCTTTGTTTGAACAATATGTAAATCAAAAAAATAAAAAATCAAGAGAGAGATTGATAATAAATTGAACATGAAAACATAAGTGTGAGTAAAAATTCCGCGATAAGAATATAAATGATTTAAATGTACACAAATGATATGAAAAAAAAAAAAAAAACAACAACAACAAAATCAATCAAAAATATAAAAATATTAATATGCATGTAAATAAAATAAAATAAAATAATCAATCATTTCCTGTTGTCATATCAATATACATATCGAAATTAAAAATTATAAAATTCCGATATCATTTAAATCCATCATACGTATCTACTTTTGGATTTTTTCCTCGTGATTATTTTTCCGCAAAATTTAATCCACAAATACGCACATAATCATAATATTTATTACGTGTAAATAATTAATATCAGTACCACTAAAATTTGCATTGAAAAAATTTTCCCAATATTTATCTAGAACAACAACAAAAATCAAAATTTATATTAAAAAAAATGTATAATGATCAAAAATTCACGTGTCCCATTTTGCACTGTTTTTTTTCTCATTCCAATTATCAATATAAGAAATTTTTTTACGGAAGAAAAAAAAAAAAAAAAAATTATAAATAAATAAAGTGAAAATTGTAAAAAAAAAAAAACAAAAAACAAAAAAAGAGATAGCGAAAAAGAGGAGGAGGAGGACGGAAAGGAAGGAGGAAAAAAAATTAAGGATATGCGACGATACAAAGTGAGGGGGTTCACGACATGAAGGCCTCATTATACCGTGAACGCTCTCAAAGCTTCTCAAAGTGGCAGAGAGAATGAAGGAAAAAGAAAGAGAAAGAAAAGACGATGGTGGTGAAAAGTAGTGTGTAAGAGAGGGAGGTGAGTGAGAAGTGAGAGAAAATCGACGAGTAAAGAGCAAGAAACGACGATCGAAAGGGGGACACCACCACAACGACGAAGAAGAGGAACCGATAACCGTCCGATACGGGCGACTGTTGAAACACAGAAAACACGGAATCAGCCTCATTACTCCTATCTCCCTCACCCTCTCTTGGTTACGCGCGGCATTTCCAGGAATTTACCGTGATCTTTGGTCGGTCCGTTCTCTCACTCACTCGTTTCTCTCATTCTTTCTCATTTTGCCGTTGTCAGGAATTGAATATATTCAATGTATATACCCCCGCGTGGGACGCAATTTTCGGTGCCAAGTTGTCGTTTGGGCGAATGCAAATGCCCTCGAATGACCTTCGGGTTGTCACACAAATGGGCAAGTGGATGTAGACTCGGCGGAAGCGTGTAAATTGGGTCGTTTTATATACACTCATTGAAGTCAAAAGGAGTACAAAAAAAAAAAACAAACAAACAAAACAAAAAAAAATGGAAGGGAAAAATACGAGGTGAGAGTGACACGGAAAGAATGAAAAAGAGCAAATAACGATAGAGAAGTAGCGTGAAAGAAAAAATAATAATAAAAACAAGAAATATATTGTATCACAGAAAAAATATATATATATATTTTCGTTATTTTGTTTATATATATATATTATAAATATATTTTTTATTCCAGAGTCAAGAAGAACACAACACAACACAACCCAACAAGTAAATGGAGAAACGACAACGATATAAAGATTATATCTTGGCGTAAACAGACTGGCATCACAGAGCCACTTAATGAGCACTTCAAGCTCAATAGAAGAAAGAAAAAAAAAAACAAAAACAGAAGAGTGTACGCGTGAATGTAAGGAAGAGGGTATACACGCAGTGAACCGCGCGACAAAAAAAAAAAAAAAAACAAAAACAAAAAAAAAACGAAAAGGAGATGAATTATATTCTCTATCGACGTAAAAATGACGAATAAAAAAATAATAAAATAATAAAATAAGATAACGTAAATTAATATATATATATATATATATAAATATAATAAAGTGTGCACGTGTAATGAAACAAAAACATACAGTGACAACAACACCGGTCAATGCACGTAAATTCTATGTGTATATAGAATAAGGGGGTCCAACACTTGCCGCGATTGTTATCTCTTACATTAAGGGCGGGATAAGGTACTCACTCAGGTATATTACATATATATAATACTAGTACAATGTGTATTGCACAGTGGTTGTTATTGAAGAAGAAGGGGGTGGTAAAGTGACTACTTCGGTCGATTGTATATATATATATATATATATATGCATGCTCATGTACAGAGATCGCTAAACAGACCACGATATACATATATATATATACATACAATGTTTCTAGAATGCACGTGCATCGTTTAATATCATACACATAAATATATTTTGTATTATATTAGTGTGTATCTGTGTCTGTGCGTCTGTACATAATACCACGCCCGATAAGCCAACTAGAGGTGGGTGAACACGTCATCGACGATGTTTAAAAAAATATAAATAATAGTATAATTGAGAATTGACGAGAGGATAGCATGCCGAGTGTTGTTTATTACGTGCGCGTGCGTTATAAAGTCGATTCGTCCGATCGACGCGATTCCCCTCTTTCTTCTTCATTTCTTTTATTTATTTTTTTATCTTTATTATTTCTTTTTTTTTCTCTCTTTCTCTCTCTCTATCTCTCCTTTTTTTTTCACGTTTATTTTTATACTTTATACAATATTGGTGATTTCTCTACATTCTTTTTTTTTTTTTTTCTTGTTTATTGAAAACTCTCAATCAAAAAATGAGTTCATAAATAAATTCGACAGATACAAAATATTGTAAATTAATTAAAAAATATAAAATTAAATATATACACTGTATAATATATTGAATTGATTTAATAAATTCTCTTTTAAAAAATTTTATTTCATATTTTTTTTCGCTATTTATTATCATTATTATTTTATTATATTATTTTTTTTTTTTAATTTATTTTTTTTTTCGTCACGATAAAATACATCGGGTCTTGATTGATATTCATCAGTCACGCGTTTTGTAAAATTCTTTCCTGTGTTGAACATAAAAATATCTATACATTTATATTCATAATCATGTGTATATAGGAGAATATCAATGTGTTAGAGGCTCGCGCAATTTTATAATGTTGACATGACCAAGAGAGAATATATAGTTGGTTTGAGAGTGAGGCCTTAATGAATCTTTATGGGATGGTGTCGTGAACTTGTATTCCCTCTCGGTGACTGACTGAACTCGACCACTATTCACAAAGCACTGCAGTGGCGTCAACTTTACGCGTACAATTATACATACATATATATATGTATAATGTCACAATAAAATAAGTTACATTTTTTATTTATTATTATTTTTTTTTTTCGAGTCTATTTGATTTTACGTATTGAAATAAATAAATGACATAAATTATTATAACTGTATATGAATATACACAATAATTACACGTTTATTCTCGTGATCACTCAATTTTCTATGGACTTTATTTTTTTTTTTATTCTCTTATTCCTCTTATTTTCTCTTTTTTTTTTTTTTCCTGTTTTTGTTCTTTTATTTTTTATCACCGGAATAAAAATGACATTTACATGAATCAATTTGTTATTTCTTTGTGTATTCTTCTCTACCCTTTTTTTTTTCATTTTTTATTTTTTTATTATTAATTCTTTTATTTATTTTTTTTTCTCTTCTCTACTATTTAGATTGGTGTACAAAAATAAGTTTGATATTATATCATGATAATACATTGCTTAATGTGAATTATATATTTTATTCGAGAAAATTCTAGTGTAGAATTAAGGGGAGGCAAATACACGATGTCGACGCCAATGGCACAGACTGCTCATTAACCTCGACGATGGTGTTCATATATATATATATATACACTTGGTATGTTGACGCACACGTCAACATTTGTAAAATTTACAAGGGCACAACATCGAGAAAAAAAAATAATAAATAAAAAAAATAAAATAATATAACATCCGAATAAAAAAAAAAAATGATTTCACACAATTGAATATAATTAATAAGAAGGAATAAGAAGGAAAAAGAATAAAAACTGAATAAATCAATAAATAAACAATATGAAATTTATTGAATGTGATAATTAATAAATAAACTCACCAGGATCGGACGAATCCAAACTTGTCGGTGCTTGTTGACTCAGTGGTCCTGGTGTTCCACCACTTCCAGGACTACGTGCGTCATCATTAGCACCCGGTCCAGGATATGAGAGTGACGAGGATGGTGGCCTCTATATAAACAAAAAGCAAAACAAAAAAAAAAATTATAATTATATATATATATATATTTACAATTAATAACGACATCATTCGTCATCACTTGACGAAAGTCAAAGCAACCAAAATTATATATCGCGTGTTTTCGCCTACGTGTATATACATATACATATATAAATTAGTCGTGTCATACGCGCACGCGATCCTATATATATAAAACATCTCCTTTTTACATATATATATATAAGTGAAAGAACGAGATGTTGAATGAACGATTCGCGTATATATTTCACGTTACCATACACATACAAATGTGGATTATTCTCATGAATTATCAATTTTGCAATATAAAATAAAAGTTCAAGTATTACAATGTAAATAATGTAAGACAAAAAAAAAACAAAAAAATAAATACATATATATAGTTCAAGTGTAATATCACAATACAAAATAGATGATTAGGTGTTGTATCTTGTATATAAATATATGTAGGCAAGTATATACATATATACATATGTGTTTAGTTGAAAGATGAAGGAAGTACGGGGAAGTGAGAGGAATCGTCAACGGACACAACAATGAGTGACAGCCACTCCCACATGCTGTCACAGAGGCCTCATCTTTGCACTCACCACACGATGAATTCTCATCTCAGTAGCACAGTCGTGTGTGCCTCATTGAAATTATATTGTTGTTGGTGTCAAGAGATAACGCCTCAGTATGGGACACGCAATATCTGAATTTATATCGCATTTCTTCTGTTTTTTTTTTTTTTTATTCTTTTTACATTTCTCTGATACTTGTTACGATAAAGTTAAAGATCAAGTTCATTGTGATTTATTTAAACGATAATATTTATATTTATATTTATATTGATATTTATATCTTTATCGTAATGGCCTTCGATAGATCGACAAGAGTGTGGGCAGTAAAATATCTATTTACCTCGGATTCATCCTGACGTCACTTCCTACTAAACGGCCTGGATCAACGTTTTTTAAGTGGCCAGGGGGTCCCACTACTACGTGACTTGTGTCGATGCAGTGATAAACGGTTAGTTGACGCGGCGTTAACGTGTCACGACGCGCACTCATTGACTCTCTTGCGCGCACATGTCTCTCAATTATTATTTATATGTTTCTCTTTCTTTATATATATATTCATTTTTCACTTACACAATTTCTTGTCTCATCATCGTCATCGTCATTTCTCCTTTACGTTCATATTATTTTGGTTCAAGCAACCCATATCCTTATTATATGAGTACCACTTCTCATATATACTTGACTTTTTCATACTCTCGTCATACACGACTGCCATACACACGGTTATGTGCACATGCCACCTACTTTTATGTCAAATTTAATTTGTATATACCTCACCCTCATCCATTATAGATGGTCACACTCTTAAATTGTAATTTGACAAAACCGGATGTGTGTCTGATGATGGCTACAGATATATAACTCACCCTCATTTTCTTCCAAATAAAATCACTGCCCGCATAATAATTTTTTTATTTTCATTTTTTTTTTTTTTTCTAATAAAAATTTATAAGATTTTTTTTTTTTTTGTTATTTTGCAGTAAATTTAATTTTATTGGCCAACTTTCTATCAACGCACATTCACCCACGGTTTATATGTGTAAAAAAAAAAAAAATTTTTTTTTATATATATACAATTTTATTATACAATTGTGAATTATGAGAAAAAATTTGTACTTTGTATTTTTTTTTTTTTTTTAGTTTGAAATTTTTATTATTGATAAAATAGCAGGAAAAAAAATGTGAGATTAATGCGTGGGAATTCGTGCTTATGCACGCGATCCAATCGCATTTGGATAGATCAACAGTGAGACGAGTTTATTCCTGTATATTAATATTATCATATCGCGATGGAATATAAAAGAAAAAAAAAAAAAAAAAAAAACTCAACGACTGTGTGAATGGTCGTAAAAAAAAAGGAACAAAAAAAAATCATCATACATTTACAAAGTTTTTACGACTTGATAGTGAATTTTAAGGACATGATACCGATAATTTTCCTAGTGAATTCACAAAATTCAATTCACCAAAATACAAATAATTTAATAATTTAAAAAAAAAAAAACAAAATTAATTATTATTTATTGTTTTTTTTTTCCACTCGCAATTTATCGATCAACATAGACAAATACATGAGATTTTTTTACCATGAAGTAATTCAGATACATCTATTGTATGAAAGTGTAAATAAAAATTGATATACGTTTGAAAATACAGTGGCGTACGCCAGCCGTCATTGATGATAGCAGACAATAAATTACAAATTTCTCTTTCTCCCCCCAATACAGCACCTCTCAATTTAATCGACGTAAACATAAACGCGTTCTCTCACTCGTTTGTACATATAAAATTTAACCAAACACATTTTCATACGTCAATACATTCAATGAAATAAATTTTTTTTTTTTTTCTACATTTATTGCATCATTTAATTTAATCTAATTTTCTTATTTCTTTATTTTTTGCTACACTTTCTAATTCTATCACAATCCGTTCACTCTCCTCATTACTCCAATTACATTCTTACACGCTCACGCACAAACACATTTTTCATCATCATTATATACTTTTTTATTTATTTATCATTACTATTTTTTTTATTTTTTTATTATTTATTTTCCAACATTGTATTGCACGTAATATATTAATTGGTTGTCTCTTAACGCCATGTAATTATACAATTAATCAGAAATGTAAGAAATGAATATTACCGTTGACTTGTTTACGGCCGTGATACGTAAATCTCCACGAGCAATTAATTTATATCGGGTATTTAATACTTGTTTATGTACATATATATATATTATGTATTGGTTAGTGAATAAAAGTGAGACATAAAAAAAAACAAGGGCAAACAGAGAGAGAGAGAGAGAGATAAGTGTGTAGATAATCTACAGTCTGACATAGAGTGTCACATTGCACACAGAGACATGCCCATCATCATCATCATCATCTATCTATTTAATATATTCATATATAAAAATGTTGCGTGGTGTGAGAAAAGATCACGATTATTTGTAACGTGACTGAAACACACAGGAGTAAGAGAGAAAATAACAAATAAATAGAGAGGAAAAGTAATTTATATATTATATTCAAGTGATGAAAGAGTGGAAGCAAGTGAATGGAAGAGAAAGAGTAAAATATATTATTGAGTAGTATATATATATATATATATGTGTGTGTGTGTATGTGTGTGTGTGTAGTCTTGAATTTCTTTGGTGTAGCGCACGATACCCCCGCGCAACTCTCGAGCATCAGGACCATAAATTACAATTTATTGCTGAGAGGCAACGCGCACGAGCGCGCGCCTCTGCTCGACGGATTATCTTATAGTTATGTCAGTGTACTACAATTATATTTACATTTTCCACGCAATGAAATTTCCTGTTTGGATATACGTTAGTATATATATATATATATTTATATAATCAATTTAATATTTATATATTGTACCTGACACTGTCAATCGAATTCATCCAATTTCCTTTAATCTTCACTTTTTTTTTTGTTTCAAGGTCGTGACACGTGGACAGAGACGCATTGCCCTATCTTGCCTTACTATATATAACGGAGAGATATGTAAGTCATGCGAAGGTCGCGATGAACAAAACGATAAAAGCGCGTGTGTGTGTGTAAGAGAGAGGAATAAAAGAGAGAAGTAACTTATGATTAATTAAATTGTGCAGGCCACAAACGAAATGAACGAAAAAAAAAAAAAAAAAAAATCACAAATGTTCAAATTCACGTATGAAATAATTTCTTTATCCTTTTTTTTTTTCCTGTCCACAAGAGTATTCAAACATTTGCACTTTGATTTTATATTCATATAATTTTTAATATATTCAATTAAAATTAATAAACGCACACTTTTATCGTAACGAAGAGTAAGTGAACATTAGTAACGATAAAAAAATTATATAATTACAATAATTATAAAAGTAATAGAATGGTGAACGAAAAAAATGGTGAACGAAATGTAATGCTCAACTTAACATTCTCGCACCTGACTGCCGAAAGAATTTAAGGCGATCGTATAAACCAGAACAAATTTATGACGGTCATAGAGAACCCAAAGCTTGTTGGCTACATATATAAACATAACTACATAAATACATATATACACATACACAAATAACGCATTATATATAAATATACATTTAACTTGGAAGGCACGAGCGAGCAGCGACCAACAATCGAGGATATTCGACACTTGGACATTAGCATTTCACATCAATCGCAAATATAAACAAAACCGTAAATGTAAATATTGAAAGATGAAAGGAATCGAGGAAAAAAAAAACATATATATTAATAATAAATAAATAAAAAATAAAAATAAAACATTATATAAATTATTTTTCATTATAGATAAATTGATTCAATGTCAATTCACCCGTAATATTATTATTTCAATCGCGCCTATTTACTTTTTATTGAAATAAACAAAATGAATGTAAATATTGACATGGAATTTTTATCATGATAAATTTATTTCATTTTCATAATTCACAATTTCAATGCAATATATTGAATGCAATATTGCAAGGTGAAATATAAAAGAGAGGGTTAACAACTGAATGTGTATTGAGATACCTGCACTCGTGAATGGCTCACTGCGGGTGTCTAATGGCAAACGAGTAGACGTATATCGATACGCGCTGTATATTCTATCAGAAAAAATATCAGGAATAAAGAAAAGAAAAATATACAAAAAAAAAAAAAAAAAAAAAAACAAATAAATGAGAGAGAACGAGTAAGTGCCAAGGACAAATTTGCCTGTAAACGACTGGAGAGCATCTTTTATATGTGCCCACGCCAAAAAGATCTATATCTTATTTATACACTATGGATTTTTCAACTCAACTCATTCGTGTTCGTGTATACACCTTGTACAGTTATACATATATGTATATAAATATATATATGAATTTATTCTGTGGAAAATCGAATTTTATTATTGCACATCTCATCTGCATACGTATTACACATCATGTACCACAGTGGATATCATCTTACGACCTTTTCCTTAAGTGAAACGTGAGAAACATTAACTTGGAAAGATAAAAAAAAAAAAAAAAAAAAAAAAAAACAACTGGGAGAGGAAAAAAAAATTTTTTTTCTTCATTTTTTTTTTTTTTTTGCTGTATGGAAAAACTCTTAACAGCTCTGGAGAAACCTTTTCATTTTCTCATGCATCGTCACACTTTATATATATACATATTATATATTTATTTATGTATGTTTTTTTATAATAATGTGTAGGCGCGATCGCGAGAAAGGGAAATAGATTCGATGGCCAAGCGTGAGATAAGTTTTCAATACACGAGGGCTTTGACAAATGCCAGAGCGATTACATATATATTGACAAGCACATAGTATCTATATATGTATGTATATATATATATACATGGTGAATAAAATATACAATAATTTGATATTTTATATTATTTACACGATGACACTTGAGAATTCACAAGAATACAAATTAAAATATTTTTATTTGAGAAAAATAAATAAATAAATAAATAATAAAACATTCATGCGTTTAAAATAAATCTTTATACATTTCTTTGAGGACTTTGTATACATATATATATGTATATAGAAAAGAGATGGAGGAGAATAAGGAGATCCAAAAAGGCCCTCTCGACGCTTGCCTTTGCTGATGGGTCTAATCAACATTCCTCCCTAATCACGCAGGCTCTGGGGTCGCTCTCACGTTTCCCTCAAAATTTCTCTCTCACTCTCAAACCTCATACTCTACACTCTCACTATAATTCTATCCCTCTTATTCAGTCTTTATTCCGACCTCCTGTTTCTCCTTCTCGTCCTCCTCATCATCGTCTCGACTCCCGCATTCGTTTTAATTTACCCGCTCGATAAATTAGACTCCCAAATGATCGCGACCCTCAAAAACTCACCGACGTCGCGAGAGTTACGCGACAGGGAGATTTTAACCTCAATCCCCTTCACTCTCCTTTCCACCAATTCCCTTTATTTATTTTATTCTCATTCTTATTAATATTTTCCTCCAGTTTGTGTATAAACTTTTTTATCATAATATTTTATATTACCATCACATTTTTTTTTTTTTCATATTTTTTTTTTCAACATACATCATTTAACTTTATATACTTTTAGTTGTATAAAAATTAATTTTATTTATTTATTAATTTTATTATTATTATTATTAATTTTTTTTCTTATTATTATTTTTTTTTTATTGATAGATGAGCAGACTGAGTCTGATGTTGTGATAACTGTTTAACGAATGAAAAAGACAAACAGAGAGAAAGAGACACTGGTGTAGGCAACGACGTTGGTGTTTCACGGTCAAAGACCACTCATATATTCACAGTGGCCTCATCGACTCAACTTCTCACTCTCTCTTTCTCTATTTATTTTCTCTCTCATTTGCATTCTACTTCGCGACTATACTTTCCTCATATTCTTTCCTTCTCGCTCTTATTCGCTCGTTGTTCCTTCAGCTAATTGGTTTCCCGTGTTACTTTGACTCCCTCGGGATAAGACTGGCGCGCGATCCACTCACATATATATATATATATGTATATACCGGTTCATTGCCGGTGGCAGGCACACACGGCTCAATGTATCCGATGACATCCTGAATATCTTCACCCTTATATGCCATTCGGCCGCGCCCTATACTTTTACAACGATATAATATAATAATGTAGGCAGTCGTTTTAAATAAATTTAATGAGCATCATTTTTTTTTTTTTTATACATATATCAGTTATTATTATTGTATATAAAATTTTTTTGTTTTTGTTTTTTTTTTTTTATCATTGAATTATTGACGTGATATTAATTGAATTTTTCTGTTTTATTTTCGTTGAGTTGCAAATGCTCGTGTTCACCAATTGCAAAACTCATGAGGAAGGTCGATGGTGGACAATAAGAATAATGTATAGAAAAAATTGAAATAAAAAATGACATTGACTACATATATATATACACGTGTGTGTGTGTGTGTGTATGCATCAACGTGTGTAGTACGTGGTCTTATCGGAATTTTCAATCGCATTAGCAAACAGTGACGCCCATAGACAGGAGGGTGAAAGAGAGAGGGGTTTCATTAATGTAAATTAATCGAGCAATGTCCAATGTATTTTACATACTCTTCTATTTCTAATATAATAAAATATGTATATATATATATATAGCAAACATTATATATTTTTAATTTTCATATAAAAACATGTTGAAATAAAAATGAGAAAATTTATTTATGCAATATTTACAAGTGCATATGTAGGCAATAAGATAAAATAAAAAAAATAAAACAGGGAAATATTGATATGACATTGTGTGTATATATATATATATGTGAATGAGAATCACTGAAAGACGAGATAAACCGGATGGAGTGATGTGTTTACACGTGCGTGCAATAGATGTAAAAGAAAACCCCTGAGGTGACTCTCTTTGGTTGTTTATAAAACTTGACTTTTTCCATGACATAAACATAAATATATATAAAGATACACGCACACGCACACATACACTTATACTCACAAATATATATACATTTATAGATATATATATATATATATAGGACATATGTGCGTCGCGACGCCGAGGTGTCACCATGTTTGATCGACTAAACCACCGGGGAGTGAGAGGAGCGAGAGAAAAATAAAGAATGAGACATTGGAGTAAATATGCGCCACTCACAGGATAGTCCCAACGGCGTCACGACGAATATGGAAGCCAGCGACCATAAAACGCATCCATATTTAATACTGTAGCCATAGCAAAAACCTCTGTCACTATATATATTTATATAGTAAAATGCAAATTGTTATGAAAGCTTAGTCGTGTGCCTATGGCTTCTTCACTCTCTCTTACTCACTCTTCCATTCTATTTGTCGTCTTTCTCTATTTATTTGCGTTCCATCTTCCACACTGCGAGAGAGCTATTTCGTGTGTTCTATCTCGGGACGTGCCATCAGGAATATTGGCGAGTGGTACTGTATATATATTTTACTTATATGATAAAAAATATATGTCCATGCGAACGAGAATATTTAGATGAAAGTGTGTGTGTGAACTGCCATTTTTTTTTTTTTGTGTGTGCTCTTGGGATAGACCGAGCGATGAGGGAATGTGGAATTTTTTTTTTCTATCGCAATTTCGTTCCACCGCACATGTACACACGTAGATTTATGTATTTATATTACAGAGACACTTTGTATTTTTCAAGTCCACTTTGGTTGTATCAAATATACGATAAAAAAAAAAAAAAAAAAAAAAAAAAAGAGAGGAAACAACAAAATATTATTTATGTTATGTGGAAATTTTGATGATGACGATGTTGATATTGATAGAGAAAAAAATAATAAGAAGAAAAAGAAGAAAAAATAATAATAATTTGAAATTGGATAAAAAAAAATATTTTGATACTATTTATTTATTTTTTTTTTCTTTATATATATCAACACCTGAATGTAAAGAATTATTTTGAAGTAAAATTATTGTGACTGAGATTGTTTCAAACACTACAAATATATTCATATGTTTTTGCACGAGACACATGGTGTTACAATGAAAAAAAAAAAAAAAGAAAAAAATATTCCACATACATAGAGATTCTGTCTTCTCATCTTTCTTTGTATATGTATTCACCGTACATAACCTGAACGTTTACTCGTCGTTAGGAGAGAAAACGTTTGCTTTAAAAAAAAAAAAAAGTAAAAAAAATTATCCACATATATACGAAAAAAAAAAAAAAAAATTTCCACTTTTTCGAAGTAAAAACCGACTTCGCTTGCCTCCTGTCCATGCGTCTGTCATTCCTGACACGCAACACTCGCACGCCACCGCCGTCGTTATAAAACTCCCTGCGGGTCGTGTGGCCCATACACTTTCTTTCTCTCTCCCTCTCTCTCTTTCCCCATTACATTTTTAGAAATACAATTCCAATGTGTTTTCGTCCATCAGATCAACATCATCAAAAATATTTCCACAATCATACGAATAATAAAACAACATTCACATATACGTCCTTGAATTACAAATGTTGAGTTCTCTCATTAGTGATCGCACTTTGATGGAATTTTCATGATAAAAGCAGGTGAATGTACCTATAAAAAAAAAAAAAAAAAGAAAAAAAAAAACTACTACTACTGTCTATTAAAATAAATCCCCACGAGTGTGTATAGAAGAACGAAATAAACTCAATAACTTTACAAATGTTTCAAATACACACACATATATATATGTATTCAAAATTATATAGTTGATATTATATATATATAAATATTAAGAGTGATCGTAAAACGCACGACGACCCGGTCATGTTGGGGACATTTGAATTCGCTGTGAGGCTATAACATGCGAAATGCGAGGCAAGGACGCATTCGATCCCGAATGTATGTGTGAATACGTGAATATGTAGATGATGAGATGATATTTGTGAGACATGTGCTTCGCACGAGTCAAAAAATAAAATAAAATCAAAAAACAGAAGAAAGAAAAGAAGAGAAATGAAAATATGTACAATTATATTCGTTATTATGTTCATTTTATTTATAATCTCCAAGAATAATATATATAATTATTATTTTATTATTATTATTTTTTTCTCTTCTTTCTCCTTATATCTTCTTGTTCTTTACTCACAACTCCTCTCTCTTATTTATCCGTTCATTAGCTACATTTGGTATATATAAATTTTGTAATATTAATTACACCACGATTTTTATTTCATTTTATTTTATTTTATTTTAATTTTTTATTAATTTTTTTTTTCTTTAGTTTATGGTGGTTAACATCAACGAGATATAATTACAATATTACGATTATTTTTATGATTCTTCGTGTAGCTTTAATTAAATATATATGTACCGTGATATTCTTTGATGCAATGTATATATATGTAACATAGATGAGGAGCTATTTGGTGTCTGTTTACGATCACGTAAATATTTTATCATTAAATATGGATAATACACATAATTATCAACAATTTTCATCTTTTACTTGGTGACTTTTACTTGTAATTTGATGACAATCACCCATACATTTTTTCATCTTATAAATATTATAATTTTATTTACCCCCCTCAAAAAAAAAAAAAAAAAAAGAAAAAAAAATTAATTAATTGTCTACGTCCTTTGTATGTATAACAAATATATATATATATATATATTGATCGCCTACACGCGATCGAGTTCACTCACTATCTGACACACTCGATTATAGAATGGATTGAAGAGGGGAATAAAAATATATATATATATAATAATAATAATAATAGAAAAAAAAAATAAATAAGATAAATAAGTAAAATAAAAATTAGAGGCGCGGCACCACGATCCAAGTCACGTCTTGTTCTACAAAGATTGCGCGGTGATCTCTACTTGTATATAAAGAGAAAGAAAACGAGAAAAATCGTGACGTTGGTCGCGATTGGTCGAACACAAAGTGAACGCGCAAAAGATAATCTGAGAATGGAAAGAGTCGAGTGAGTAGTATAAAGTGGCCAATAAATATATTCCATTGAGTGGAAAAATATTCAAACTTGTATGACTATTTTTTTTTTTTTTTTTTTTTTTTTCTTGATCAAACTCCGCGCGTGTGCGTGTGTGTGCGTGTATATTTATATCTGTCATGTTATTATATAAATATAAAATGAATAATTAGATTATATAAAGATTTAGTTTGGTTAATCTTCCACCAATAGAACAAACTTTTATTAATATATTTATATATAAAGTGGTACACGGGCGTATGATAATAATCATGAATGTCACCAACGAGAGCAAATAATTGAGACACGGAATTGGGGGACACTCACTTACGCGCGCGCGTTAGACGGTTGGGCGGATGCGTCGAGTAATGTACTTCCGGTTATTGAACGCCGTCTGAAGGCTGCTGAATATTGCTCTAACGTTCTCAAACATATATATATTATATATACTACCTGGATTTCATCCAGAATTTAATTCCACTCAACAAAAAAAAAAAAAAAAAAAAAAAAAAAAAACAATCACATATTTTTATGTAATTTTGTTTATTAAAAAATAAAAATTCTCTTCTCTCATTTGTCATATTTTTTTTTTTTTTTTTTTTTTTCGTTTGGAGTAAAAAAAATCATTGACACTGACATTTATTTAATTTTTTTCTTCTTCTTCTCCTCCTCCTTCTTTTCTTCCTTCTCTCGATAGAAAATAAATTATTTTATTTAAACAAAAAAAAAAAATATGGGGGAGGAGGGAGAGGGGAGGAGAAATATGTAAAACTTGAAATGAATATTATACAACATGGGCACACCCCAATGGTTTTCACTGTTCTAAAATCAAACAGCGAACGCCACGACATTTTAACTGTTGGCTAGCACGCACGTCACTAGCTTGAATGGTTTATAATTGCACCATTGTAGATATAGTACAAGATACAAAAGCGTTTCTTCCCGGCCACTGGTCCGAGCATACATCAATTTATACCACATACACATATATATATAAATATATATAGATATGTATATTTGGATTGTCGTGAGAATGCCGTATAAATGTAGACGAAAAGAAACGACATAATAAATAAATAAATAATAAATATAAAATAATAATAATAATAATAATAATAATAAAACAAAAAAATCGACCCAGTAAAGAGAAATAAATGTCAAAAATATATACGTATATACGTAAGATCAAACGTTTGCTTTGGTGTATTAAAGAAGACTCACAAGATTCTTATACATATAACTGTGTACATATGTACAAAATGTATATATATATATAACATCTAAAACACTCTCTATAATACAATTTTATTAGATTTCTTCTGTTTGTATTTATTCATATATTTTTTTTTTTTTTTTAATTTTTTTATTCATTCGTATTATTATTTTTTATGCCTTCCTTTCACTCAGACAAGATTAAAGGCACAAGTTAAATGATTCGCAACAATTTACTACATAAAAAAAAATACAAGAGTGAAAAAAAAAATATTGTGGTTTAATTTACGTAAATTCAAATAACCCACTAGTCACTTTATTATGTACAATATACAGTCAAAGTCGTGGTCTTGAGTCACAAAACTAACGTTCATCTCTATATTCGTGTACACTATATAACATGATTATATACTACAATTGAATTTAGAACTGTTTTAAAACCACGACAGTCATATCGAGCTTACATAACGAATCCTCACAAATTCTATGATATAAATTTACACATACACATATCTATACACATACACACGCACACACACACATATATATATATATAGGATTATGCGTGTATACAAATGTATGTATGAGAGACTCATCGACCACAGAAATGCCTCGTCACTGTGCCACCTCCTTTGCTTTTCTGGTATCCTGATTCTCGTCGCACCAATATATGTACTTTATGTATATGTATATATATAAACACACAGAGAGCTCGTATAAGCAACGGCGTAAAAGAAATAAAACCCGTGAAACAACAGGGATGGGAGTGTACACGTTCCAACGTGTTGGCTTTTTTTTTTCCTCTTTCTCTCTTTGTTTTTTTTTTCTTTTTTACATCAAATGACACGCTGGAGGTTTAACCACCGTGGTCATTACATCAACTATTCTCTCGAAACATTACATATATTTTTTCTCCCCCTCTATCCTCCCTACTCATTACTCCTCAATATACATTTGTATATATATATATTCACTTGTATATTATTATTATTATTATTATTATTATATACTTTTTTTTTCCCCTGTTTAGTTTTCTATCAAACCGTAACAGTTTACATCCGGTTGCAATCACACTGGACACCTTTTTTTCGTTCAAGAACAATAATTATTGTATTTGTTATTTTTTATTTTTTTTTTTTTGGTGTTGTTTTTTTTTTCATGTTTTTATTAATTGTTTGATTGATAAATTATTCACCATTATTTTACAATTTTTCCCTTCGTTGAATGTTCATTTCTATTATCTTCAATATTATATAAATGCAAAATTTAATATATACCTACAGTACAAATGATTTTTTTGTTTTCATTTTATTGTAATTAATTTTTTTCTAATTTTTACTCCGTCTCGTCGTCATCGTAATCAGGATAATTTGCATAGACTAATGAATATGTTAAATCAATTTGAGAAAACAAGTGACTTTGAATGTAAGTAGTTGAATATATATAAATGTAAAATGCATAAAATAACGATGTTGTACGATGTGAACGAAAAGATCTTCGACATTCATAATACATATTCACTCGAGGATTGTACACAGGCCTGTTATTATTGTAATTGCCGCGCGTGTAAAATACGCGTGTGGAAAATAAGCTTAATGTGACGTGTGTTTATATATTATATATATTCACGTCTGTGCGGGCGGTCAAAAAATAGTTAGTACAGGTAGAACGTAATATCTTATGCAAAAGTAAATATGAGATAAAGATTTGAGTGGAGAAAATGAGTAATATCATAAACGCGAATAAGAGACTTGTACTTTCAAAATATTATTTACTATATTTTCACTCTCTCATACATCTACGTATTTTTTTTTTTTTTTTTTTTTTTTTCTTTTTATTTTATAACATAAAATCCTCTTCCGTTTTATATATAGACAGCCAAACAACATATGCATGAGTTTGTATGTGTATGTGTATGTGTGTGTATTGGTATAGTCAAGAGGCGTCTCATGCAAACGAGGAGCCGACGAGAAGTCCAGTATATATGTATAAATATAAGTATATGCAGAAGCTTGTTTGTTTAATGAGGGAAGCGAATCTTGAGGTGATTCCGGCTTTTTCGCGTGGACCCTCCAACGTGTGCGAGAGTTTATGTATATGTATGTGTTGTCCATATGTCAGTGAAGAACTCGAAGGAACTTCTATTGCTGTATTTCTCCTTTTTCAACTCCACTTCCGTCTTGTTTATATATATATACGTTTAGTTGTATTTCCTTTCTGTTTCTTGGTGGCTATAGCTGGCGCCTTGCAACAGCTGTCACGAAAAATTCTACACTCAATGTCTGAAAAACTGTCGTACAGCCTAACGAACCATCACCCATTCCTTATATTCTTTAAGTGCAGAAGAACAAAAAAAAAAAAGTAAAAGAGAGAAACCAAAGAGAAAAGAAAAAAAAAAAGAAAAAAAAGATAATAATAAAACAATAAAGAGAAAAAGAAAATATCTGTGTGTGGTTGGGTGTATGCGTTTGCGTGTGCTAGTTATAGGATCGTTAACGTGTGCAACTCGTTTAAAAAGTCGCACCACCCCTCATTCAATGTATATATTTTTCCCATTTATTCTATTTATTTACCATATCCCCTATTTTATTATTATAATTGCTTTTTTTTTTTCTTCCTTACTTCCTCTACATTTTTTTTTTTTTTGGTTTTTCTAAACACGTGAGTCATTAATGAATAGGCAGGAATGTTAGTGGATATAAATATGTCATCAGAGTTAAGTCAAGGCTCGTGTGGTTATACATAAACAATTAGACAAAAATCAACGTAAATATATATATATATTTATGTATAAATGACACAAGATTGTTATCAGTATTGTGTGTGTAATGCAAAGTCAAATGCGGTTGCCAACGCTCTGATAATCCATTAAAAAACATAAGACTCATATAATGCGCGTGTCATTAAAGGTAAAACCTATATACAAGTATATATGTATATATATATATATATATATATACCAATAAAATGTAGGCGCCTGATTTTACGTCATGTATATTTACCTATTGAAATGATCATATCACTGTGAAAACATATACACTGTGAGAGGCTGCGTCATTATTTCAATACTATAAACCGGATTAAACAAGTACAAATATAATAATGTGAATATAGATATGATAAAACAGGAAAATAAAAAGAAAAATGATTGTAATAATAGTGATAATAATGAAATGAGAAAAAGAGAAGAAAAAAAAGAAGTAGAAAAATCATTTATGGAATAAATGAAAATGACTTGTTGAGTTTGATTAAATGAAAATTATTATTTTTATTTATTATTGTTATTATTATTTATTATTTCATTTTTTTTAATTAACTATATGAATAAATAAGAAAATTGTGTGTTTGCGTGGATTCGAGATATATAAGCAATAAAGGAATGTTGGACATGACACACGTGCTCGCAGAAGCTCTTGCCATATTATATAGCACACCTGTCTTCTCTTTCTTCATACCTTCTATAGTATAAACGTTTACAGCACGTTATAAACTTAATTTGATGTGCGATTAGCATATATGTATAAAAAAAAAAAAAAAAAAAAAAAGAGCGTAGGTTTATATGTGTATTTATGCGTGTGTTGTGTGTGTGTGGGTACGAAATGCTCATCAAGATGAGAATTTAAAAATATTTTTACAGATATAATGACTTCGTTTTGCTAATGGTGATGATAAATGTTAGATAAAAAAATATATATATATATATTTTTTATTTTTTTGTTTTTTTTTTTCTTTATGTTCACTTTGAGTTAGATATTAATTCTTTAATTTTAATTTAATCCGCAAATACATTTTATTCGATTATTTAATGAAACAAAGATAATTTTATATATTTTTTTAATGTGATTTTATCATATAAATTAATCGATATAGGCAAAGTGTGCTAATAGCACTTATAAACTGAGCATGAGAATAAAAAATCTTTGGATAATTGTTAGTCACACGCGCATTATTTATTTTTGTAAATAATTTTTTTGTTTGTTTTTTTTTTTTTGTGAAAATATCCATATACGTATAATTTCATCTCTTTGAGTATTTTTTTTTTATTTTACCTTTCTCATCAGCACGTGGTGATGGCGTTCAGTGACCTTCAAAAGAAAAAAAAAAAAAAACAAAAAAAAAGGGGGGATTAACGAGTTTTTAATGAATAGTGTAATTCACCTGTCCGATCTTATCAAATAAATTCGTGTGGCTAATGAAAACTCTATATTATATATAAATATATTTTCATTTTCTTTCATACAATATCTTGATTGACACAGTAATTTGTCGATATTGAGTGACTTTGACGATAACACAACACAATTTTTACGGGAATTTTTTAATTTGATTATTATTTTTAGAGTTTGTTGGGTGACCTTGTGAATGATTGAATTTTTTATTCTTGCGAGCTGTGATCGTTGTCGTGTGTCTTGACAACTTTATATTACACGCGTGAAACGTCACGCGATAATAACAGACCGATTACACTCACTCAAGTGCAATTGCTTAGGGATGAAATGAAAAGAATAATATTGAATTTATTTTTGCGTATTATTTCACACGTAATCCTGTCATTCTTTCAAAATACAAATAAAAACAATCATGAATATTTCTACACACGCATTGAAACCTCACAATCTTAACACAAAAAAAAAAAATTTTTTTTTTTTCATCCATTTTTTTATCCAACAGTTGCATAACCATAAAGATCTCGAGATGTATAATTTTTTGTTTTTCTTGTATCTCAGTTTTTTTTTTTCTATCTCTCTTTTCTTCTTCAATCCAGGCAAGAGATTAACAAATTTTAGATGAACGAATTTCAACACGTCCATAATGAACATCTTCATTCGCCTTTTATTTTTACTAATTCATATTTTTTTTTTTTTTTTTTTTTTTTTCATCACAAACAAAAAATTTTTATTATATCCAGTGAATATACACAGTAATTTTGCATATAGATTTAGAGGGTGTAATTTGAAACTGTCTAATGATTTTGGGTTAACGACGCGACGCTTTGAATAAATTCGTTCTGGGAATTTCATGTTCAAGCTCATAGAGCTGTTGAAAAATTTCTACAAACTATTTATTCCTTTCTTTTTCTTTCTCTCTCTTATTCTCTCACTCTCTATTTCTTCTGTACACGTATAAATATACGCATTGGGAAGACGTAACCGGAGAAAAACGATTGGAGATGTGTATGTATATACAAGAGTCTCTCGACAAATCGACTTGAGAATAGAGCGGAGGGGAAAAAAAAAAAAAAAAAAAAACTAGAGAGAAAAAGGATACGAGGACTAGACGACATCGTAGTTGTTGTCGTCGTCATCGTCGTCGTCATCGTCGTCGCCGTCGTTCAATGGAGCACGTGGGGTCCACACCCCACGGTATGGGGTAAAAGTGCTTTCTCTGTGGCCGTTTGTTAGCCATGTGTTCGTCATTTCTGTCCCCTTAAAGAAATGCACAACGGAAAAAAGAAATATATAAATGTGTGTGTGTGTGTGTATGTGCGTGTAATATCCACATCGACATCAGCGTCAGCATCAGAATTTTTCAACTCGAAATCCCGTAGCGAGTATAACCAATCGAGTGAACACACATTTAGATACACATATAAACACGTATATATAAATAAATGTGTGAGAATGAGAGAAAGTAAGAGGAAAAAATTGTCCGACCGGAAGAATTTTTGGATTTCATGCTCGTAACATATCGGTAAAGTAGCGAGTGCAAGACCATAAAAAGCCACATAAAGATCGGCTATTTTGACAATTCTTTGTGCACAAGCAGACGACACATGAGTGAATAATAAAGTGGAGAATGGACATGAGAAAAGAGAGATAGAGAGAGAAAAATTCAAAATCATTCAAGGAATATATAGAGGAAAAAAAAAAATTAGAGGTCCACACTTCAATGATAAACTTTATGACTCTCTCGCTCGTTTCTACACGCGTAAAGTCCAAGTGTCTCTTCAGAATATATATATATATTTTTTTTTTCTACATAACATCATCCCCATCCCATATAATGTTATATATACAGATATTTTTTGAAAATTTTCTCCATTCATTAGACGAAAAATAAATATAATCATTTTATTATCGTTTATATTCCATTTTTCAATAACTTAATTTATAACAAATGTGATAAATTAATTTTAATATAATACGTAGTATATTATTTCATGGTTGACGACACATTTTATATACATCTATATAGATGTGTGTTTGGGTAAGTGCGATCGATAAAGGGCGAGTCATTGTTCGTGGCAAGCGGATGGGAAAACACGTGGGATATCGCGCGAACAGATCGCTCAACATTTTCAACGGCGTGTTGGATGCGTGTGTGGGTATATATATCTTGCCAGAATTCAGGAAGAGCCCAAAAAGACTCACGGGTCGTGGGGTTGACATAGTAGAAATGCCATTCGGGGTTGTACAGTGCAAGTCACTACGAGTAATTGTTCAACTCGTGTAGAGAAGGCAGTCTTGCGTGTGCGACAACCCCTTATATATATATATATATATATAAAGTTTGACATGAACATACATGTATTGGGAATTGTTGGGGAAGTTGTCGTAGGTGGTTGGTTATACTGACGACGAGCATCGTGTGTTAGCCATTGGTTGCCATTCCTCGCCCACAAATGAATAAACTTTGACCTCAATCTTCTAACCAAAAATTCTCATTAATTTCAAGATTGAAATAATAATACAAGTTAGAAATAAATGAAAAAAAAAAGAAAAAAAACATAAAAAAAAGGAAAAAGAAAAGAGGAATTAATGTATTACAGCTTAGATATATATAATTATAATAATGGATTTTTATTATATTTATATATGTAGGGGATTGTATCGAGTGTATTTATATATTTGTTTATAAGGATTGGTCAACTGATAAAAAGCAAAGGGAAAGTATATACGTGAAGTTGTATACATAAATATTGATGTTGGTATATAAAATTGTTATATGTAAGTTTACCTGGTTAGGGAGAAATTAAAGTAAATGAATTTAAATAAAAATGTAAAAATTATTTGATATTATCTTTATACTATTATTAATACAATTTTTTGTTTTGTTTTGTTTTGTTTCGATTTTTATTATTTATTATTCATTTATTTATTTTATCAACATTTTTATTAAATAAAAAAAAATAATAACAAACAAAAATAATTGAAACACACGAGAAATGGAAAATAAACAAAACAAAAAAAAAAAGATATAAATAGACAAATCAATATCAAATAAAAATGAATAAATGAATACGAATGTAAATAATTTGCATTGATAAATTTATCTGTTCTGTCGATCCCAAAATGCATGAGTGCATTTACAGTGAATTAAACTTGATATATATACATATATATGAGAGTTTCACTACTTGCCTTTTGCTCTAATGACGTTTATACAATGTATATGAATATGAGATTGGTCGATATGATTATTCATACGCGTATTCGAGGGTGATGGCTGGTTGACAGACGCTGGGACACGACCGACTTGCGTTTGTATGCAACTAATACAATCTTCTATTAAATTTATATGTATATATGTGCAATATGATTATAGAACTGCGGTAAGGCAAACGCGAAAACGTTTGGCTCAGTCGACCGGGCACCGCATCGAGAAATCCCATCCCCTCCCGAGAATTAACTTTCGTTTTTTCTCTGTTTCTCACCATCAACTTCTCACTTACACTCACTCACCTTATTCTCTTTCTCACCCTATGCATTAGTAAATACTCATTTACCTCTTTCGCCCCCTCTCTCTCTCTCTCTCTTTCTCTTTCCCTCACACAAACTCCCTCTATCTCGCACTATTTCATTGTAATTCATAATCATAACTTAATAAGTGTATAATATAAAACGAACTTTTGCAAAATTGAGGGAGAAATTTTTTTTTTTCCACGCCCCTCACCCCTCCATTCTCTCTATCTCTTTCTATCCTTTTCCATGTTGAAGTGATTATTTATTAAGAAACTGTGCAATAATATGTTGCTTTTTTTTCCTACTTTTTTTTTTTTTTTTTTTTCTTTAATTTTAATTTCTGAGTTATGCAAGTTCCATTAAATTTGATGATCAGCAAAATTTTACTGAGTGAGAATAATACAAGAGGGAATATATTTTGCTCTTAACCGGACGCTCAAGTTTTTTTTTTATTTCTTATAATTTTATTATTATTATTATTATTTAATTTTTTTTTTGTTTTGTTTCGTTTGCATAACATGACCCTAATGTGTATACGTGTGTGTAGATGGGAAAGCAAAATTACGTATTGAATGTGCGGTATTATGTACATAAAATATATATTTATATATAGTAAATGTGGCACGAGCCATTGAAATATCCACAAAAAATATATATGTATACTAAGCAATGTAATAGAATCGAATCAAGCGGCCATTATTACTTTGATAATGAAATTTGATGATATTGTTCATTTTGACGGTGGTTTTTTATTATTATTATTTTTTTTTTCTATATACCCCATGCGGCGTAGAAAGCCCACATGGGGAACCTGGCAACAGTACCGATATAAACCTTTTCTATTGTCCGAAAAAAAAAAAAAAAAAAAAAATCAAACCGCGACTGGTTCACATTATTATTACTCTGTGAACTCTTCTCTGACTCTCTCTCTCTCTCCTTCTACACAACCGTTACAATATATATGTATACATATGAATTAGGCAGTCATGCACACACGTCGGGTATATATATATATATATATGTATGTACATTACCGTTCACTCATATCATTTATATGTATTGAAGAAGCGTGCCCGAAATTTAATCCTGATGTTAAAAACGTGTACGGACGCGCACATGCGTGAAATGTGCACTTTGTACAATAACAATATTATCCTGAGAAAAATACTAAAGATATTATATAGGAAAAAAAAATCAGTAACGTGAAAATTTGTCCTATCGATTATTTTATCGAAAATTTTCTATCATTTCAAATATTTTGTAAATATTAAAAATATTTTTTTTTTTTTTTTTTTTATTTGACTCAAGATAAACTGCATAACATAGTAACACGAAAAAGAAAAGAAAAGAAAAAAAAAACAAGTCAAATTATTATTCAACTCATGAACTGTTCTATCTTTATATTACTCTATCCCCCTTTCGTTCTCTTTCATTCTCTCTCACGCCGATTCTCTCCATACACACAATCTTTTTCTTAACATGTCTTTAACGATGCTCGTTGACCTGTTTACTAAATGTAATACCCCCCTCGACAATTTAGACATTTAGTAACACACTTTTGTATAACATAAACACGTGTAATTTTATGTACAACTACAGTCTATAGATATAAAAGTATTGAAGAGTTTAAATTGATGTACGTACACACACGGTGTGATAATAAGTTGTCACATAAGAAATATACATATATATATATATATATATATGTAAACCATAAATGAAAATTGCAACAAATTAATGCATAAATGAGCCATTTAATCATAATAGTCACTATAATCATCCTCATTATTTAACGCAACGTCTTATATTGACGTGGGATTTTTCCCTGAGTACATTCAAATATATATATACATCAACTGTACATAGGTATTCTCTCTCAACTGTGTGTTAAAATTTATTCCTATGAATTAAAACAAATACACTTGAGTGCTCTTGAGAAAGACACCTGATGCAAAAGCCTGGTCTACACGATCAAGACATAGAAAAGGCGTCGACGTCATTCATTTTATTTCATCTTACCTCTCCTACTCTCACCATTACACATACACAAAGTCATATACAATTACTCTTCTTCTTCTTCTTCGTCTTCGTCTTTGTCTTATTTTCCTCATTATTATTACTGTTACATTTTCCATTTCACTTTCAACTACTCAAGTACTTCATGTTATAATCAAGAAATTAATTGCGTGCAGTGCACTTTTGTTGCAATCAATTTAAAATAGCACCAGTATCAAAATAAAATCAACACAAAACAGTTGTATTAATTTTTTTTCTACCCCTCATTTATATATATATTATATTTATTTATATATGTGTGATGATTAGAGAATAAAAACACTTATATAGTTAAGAGATATAAATATTTGAATCAAATCCCCCGAGTTATTTGACTGCGCGAAATATTGTCTTTGAAAACATCGTTAATTTCAATGACTGTCGATCGGTGTTTTTCCCCTTATATATACATCATTTATCCTACATATATATAACTATATATAAACATTTCTATTTTTTTTTTTTTTTCTTTATGTATTTTGCTCTTTATATTTCGCGTTGTCATATCCACACGTTGACGATTATAATAACCTGAGTTTTTATCTACGCATTTGTGTGTATGTATGTGTGTATATATACGAGTGTTTTTGTAAACCAGTGTAGAAACTCCTGCTGTTGCTATTGTTACGTCATTATTTCAATCTCCCCCAATATATATATAGTGCATTATTGAAAGCAGATTGTAACTTGTATATACTTTAGATCGGACACCCTTTCGTATTTATATTTTCTTGTTTGGCAATTTTCGATGAAATTCTCGACGGATTTGAAAAGTATTTGGACGATGATATGAACAATCATCGGTAGTAATTCTTCATCAAATATATTATGGTTATATATGAATGTATATATATGTACATGTATGTATATGTATATATATATACAGATGATAGTTTTGCATTTTAGGGATTCAGAAAAAGTAAATGTGTCTCGTGTAGATTGACGCATTCTGGGGTGGATTTGCCGCATCAGTCACCCATCTGCCACTCGCTCGGTCCATCCATGCGTGCGTTGTTACACTCGTCTCTCACTCTCTCCATTTGACTACCGACAATACGACCAACATGTCGAGGGGATGCACATGCCCACACGCATATATATATATATATATATATATATATATATATATATAGATTGGTGTATATAAAGAATGTAAAGTGAGAATGGGTCGTGGGTGAAAGAGCGATAAAATTAGGGAGAGAGTCCAGCGGCTGGTACCAGTCCCTTTGGAAATACAAAAAAAAAAAAAATTTGACTCTCAAATCCCTGACGATGACACCCGGCGGTTAAATGCAATTTTGTTATTCTACTAGTTTTATATGATTTTATTTTATTATTTTTTTTTTTTTCGTTTTTTTTTCTGTTTTTGTTTGTTTTCTTTTTACTTTTTTTTCATTCGATACAATTTTTAAATTACCGTGATTGTATCGTGAATTTTTTAAATTGCATATCTAAATTTGATTGTAAACTATTCATGTATTATATTACATATTTTCTTTTTTTTTTTTTTTTTTTAATTTTTTTTTTTTTCGTAATTAATATAATCGATAAATCGATGCATTTGGTTATATTAGTTAATAGTATTAGGAAAAGAGGAAGAGGATTTTTCTGACACATCAAAAAACTTATCATCTGTCCAAATAAATGTCCATAGATGTGGTCTCACTATGTCTCATCAAATAATGTCACGACCACCATACATAAAACTAATGTCAATAAGCTGCAAAATCAAATGATCAATATACTTTTTGACACATTTATTATTTTACGACGAGACATGGATGAAACAAAAAAATATTTAAATAATAATAATAATGATAATAATAATAAATTATATTCGTCTACTTGGGACAAGTTCTCAGAAATACTCGACAGGTTTCATCAAGTACAATTCAATATATATAATATGCAACAGTCTGTGGATGTTGTACGAGTAGTAACAATAAAAAAAATTGAAGAAAAAGAAAAAAAAAAGAGAAAAAAAAAGATAAAAATGTAAGTCGTTCAAGTTTATTCCACGAAGAGAATTGAAATAAAACATATGTGTGTCTGTTCTTGACACCACTGTCTCACATTTATTGATAATAATTTTTCAGGACAATGAATCAAATTGACATAAAGGAGAGATAGATATAACGAGTGTATTATTATTTTAATATAGACGTATATTTATATATTATTTATGTATAAATTTAAAGAAAAATGTGAAAAATAATAGTTGAGACAAAGATTAAAATGAATTAATACGTGATAGACCACAAATCGAGCATTCATTGTCGCGCGTCCCAACTAGAGTGAAAGTCAATTGGTATTATTAGATTGGCAACCCCCTGTACCATTTACTGGGCATCCCCAAGACTTGTAAACCCACACAGGGTATATGCATACGTGTTGGTTGGCGGTAAATTTCATTCAGCGAATTATCATGATTGAATCAGTCGCTTCACTCTGGTAACACTTTCAACAGTTACCTCCTCCCCCCATCCTTTCTCCACCCACCCTCACTGTCTGTCGACTCTATTCATTTCTCATTCTCTCTTTTTATTGTCAAACTTACTGTGGCATTATCAATTTTACCCAAATAAAATAATCATTCATTTATTATTATATTTTATTTTATTTATCGATTTATTTTTTCTCTTTTTTTTTTTTTAATTTTTTATATTAGTTTTGTAAATATCAAATCTAATTTTCATTTTTTCTCATTCTAATATATTCACGTGTGAATATTTAAAACTAAATGTATGCGAGAATTGAGTATGATAGACGAATAAAAGAAAAAAAAAAAAACAAAAAATAAATAATAAAAAAAAAATTGAGAACCACTTTGTCGGCGGTGTATGTTTATGACAAAAGGACACTTTCGTCCTATTTCGTTTCTTTTTCTTTTCTTCTTTTCGTACATAAACATATATATATATATATACATTTTTTTTTCTCTTTTTTGTTTCTTTGTTCTATAGCATAAATATAGGAGCAATAAATCAACGTTAACGCAGCTATAATATTACATTCTTTAATTAAAAATCAGGGATATAAAGACTGCAATCGTCACAACAGTGCGGGGGAGAGAATTGTTTGTAGATTTTTTTTTTCTACCACTACTTTTTCTTTTTCTTTTTTTTTTCTTCTTCTTCTTCTTCTCATTTTTTTTTTTTCTCTACATGTATTTTTATTATTTCCACTCATTTATTTATTTATTTATTTATTTATTTAGTTATTTATTCATTTGTTATTCTCTTTTCATCAATGTAGCAAACACAATGGATACGATTGTTTCACTCGATATATATTATACCACGCAATTGTTATGATATAATACAACGAGGTTCAACAAAGATATTATTAAAAATAAATTCAATATTTTCAATTGTTTTGATATCAAAAACCACTGTCAAGTATACAGACGTGCGTATATATATGCCTTTCTGTATATAATTTAATTTTTTTCATTTGAAAATTTTTTTCTTATTTATTTCACTCTCACCCGCTGTATATTCACTCACTGGAGGCACAATTGCACGCATTTCACGACACATATACAAAACGTAAATACGCGACACATACACGTGGCTTTTATGTTGCCGACAACGCGATCACGAACAACCACACAACGATGAAAGTACTCAAATATATATACAAGAATGAGAATTAATCGTGGGTGGAGAACAGCCGCTTACTTCAATCATTTCAATCACAATACACACACACACACACGAACACACACACACACACATTAATATATATATATGAATTTATATATATTAATAGAAAGAAAGAAAAAAATAAAAATATGTATTTTAGAAATACAATAAAATTGTACTTGAAAATGTTGATGTGTATTTTCAAATGGATTTCGATACTTGAAATTACTGTGTGATAACAGAAATTCAGGAGAGCATACTAGATGTATTGAAAGTGAGAGAGAAAGAGAGAGAGAGAGAGAGAGAGGAGTGACCATGTGAATTGTTGAATATCATTTGAGAGGACACATCTGGTATATATATGTATATATTGTTAAAACGATTAACATCTGTAATGGGTCCAATCGATTATCAAGAGGATTAACATGTTCGACGTTATCGTCATTTCCGTCCTAGATATCGTCACTTGACCGTTCCAAATATCTCTGGGTAATATGTATCTATAGGTGTGTATTTGATTGTGTACATATACAATTATATGTGCGTGTGAATTTGTGCGTTATCGTTCAATTGGGTTGCAATGACTTTGTCCCAAAAATCGATTCAAAATGATAATCATGGTAATGATTATAGAGATTGTACATTAATACATATATACATATATATTTGTATATATTTGATATGTAAAATAAATATTCATCTTGAGAATCGTATGGAGAAAAATATTATTGTGATTTTTAATAGAATACGATTGTAATCACTGAACAATAATAGAGTAAGAATAGATTATAATTCTTTTTTATTTGATGTTTTTTTTATTATTTATTCTTAGTGAATTAGTGGGTTGGAAATTTGGCGCGTGTGACTGTCACAATGCCGCGTGTTTACAATTCACGATTGTCAAATGAATGATGAGGTGAATGGTTATAAATTGGAGGGAGATTAAAAAAATATATATCTAGATCAATTCGAGTTGATATCTATTGAATTGAATGTGACAAAAACCTAGAAAATATTTAACATGCAGTATTAGATTCATTAAATTATTCAATTGTGTGTGTGTGTGTGTGTAAAATACACTTTGAAATGTGATGAAAAAATTTATCGTGATTTATATTTCGTACGTTTAGATAATGTGAAGAGAAAAAAATATCTGATATTTTAAATTGTATTTATATCATTGAATTAAAATGAGTTTTTTTTTTTTTTTTTTTTTTCAATGATTGAATGGTAATAAAACGTTGACGATTCGCATTTTATTTTGTATATAAAAAGGGCTTATAGCTTAAATAATATATCCCTCTGTTGTGATTTTGGCTATATAACATTTACCCATTCACTTATATACCTATATATAAGAACTAACCAACTAAACAACCCCCTCACCGAAAATACTCTGATTACATAACCACAACGAAACAGCACGTGGCCCATGCGCATCCACACCCGTCACTTTCACACACTGGCCAATTTGTATTTCTGTAATTTCTCACTCAACAATATCCATTATAACATTTCACAAACACACAATGAGTGAAATAAAATATTTCAATCTCTCATTATTGAAATGAAATAAAAATTGTAATTAAAAAAAAAGAAAAAAAAAAAGTAAAAGAAAACAATAAAAAAATTTTAAAAATTTAATTTGTAAATTTTTCAAAGACGAAAATATCCACATTAAATTCAAAATATACATAAGACAAAATATGCAAAAGAAAAAAGAAAAATCATAATAATAAAATAATAAAGAAAAGGTTAAAGGGGATGGTCGCAAAATACCGAATTTGCCTTTACTGTGAGTGCCTCGGACAATGGCAACACAGCGGGGGTGGATATTCAACAGAGTAAAAGAGGAAGAATAATTCGAATGTATAACTAGCGATATATCTCTCTTTCTCTCGCACTCCTTCCTTAGCTTTTGAAAAATCCTTCTGAGAATTTTTTCCTTCAAGCAACAACACAATGCCCAAGCAGAAGGTCATTCTTGTCGTTGGTTCATTCGACGAATACATGCATATATATACACACGACATACCAGGGGATGTCTGGACTTGGGGGTCATCTCACTCTCTTTCTCTCGACCATTCTCCATGTCTCATCCCTGATTTTCTTCAAGTTGTGCAAGGCAAATTGAAGGGAGAAAAAGAAAAAAAAATAAAATAAAAAAAAAAAAGAAGAAAAAAAAAAAAGATGGAGAAACATCCGGAACACACGATTTTACCGTCAAACACAAACGAGTCACAATGGAATTAACGCTTTGGGTAAAATCCGTTTAGGTCGGCCTTTTCAATATATTGCAGGTGAACAAGTAATCTTTGACCACGTCTATATATATATATATATATTTTTGACCATTTTAAAATCAGAGATACATTGCATTTTCTCATTGGATTCCATTTGATAGTTTTGTTGTGACGTACCAATTGTTAAAGAAAAGAGGAAGAAGTCATCACATGAGAAAAATCAATAATTCACAATAAAAAATAAAGAGAGAGAGACTAATAATAATAATAATAATAATAATAATAATAATAATAATAATTTTTTTCTTTCCATCTCAGATTTTTTACATATTTATATACAACAATTATATAATGATATAAGAGAATTAAAAATCAATGTGAAAATTGCAAAGATGAATATACATTTTTTTTGCTGTTTGTGACATAAAATAATGGGGGGGGGGGGGGGGGGGAGTTGTACAATGGCAATAAAAAAAGAAAAAAGAAGATGAAAAAATACACTCAAGTGAAAAGAGAGAAATAAAATTTTTGAAACGAGAAAAAAAAAAAAAAAAAAAAAGGGTTTGTGAGAGTCTATATATAAATTTATATCCACTCTTCTTCCCCCACGTCACGTGTACACGTGATTCGTATATTTATTTCTTCGAAAATCACCGCATATATACGAAAGTATTGGTAGTATTTATATATATATATATATATATATATATATATACAGTAGTAGGACCCATAAGTACGTACGGCTCTTTATTTAAAACTTTAGCATAGACGAATGTGAATGACGAATGCGGCCTGGGCTTTGGGATTAAAAGCGCGCGCACACAGAGTAAATAGAATGAGGATCATTTGAATGAGTAATACTACACCTCGTACAACCACCCACCCACACTCTCTCCCTCGCCCTCTCTCACTCTCTTTACATCATAACGCGCGCAACTTCGAACTGGCAGCTTTGTTTGTTAGCGCATTGTGTTCAACGACGTTCAGCCGCCTGGTTCACTTCTTGTGCACACATTTACCTGCACGCACAGACATGATGAGAAGAGAAAAAAAAAAAATATATGAGCTCATATACGACGGTATCCAATGGTACACACACTCAATACGCTGTGTAGACTACCCGAAAAATTGTATTATAATATACAATCCAGGGACACGTATATATATTCAATGACAATAAAAGAGAGGCTGTCGGTGTGTCAGTGTATGTGTATAGTCCCTAGATTTTTGCCTTATGCCAATCTCAAAAGTACGCGAGGGTGGTTGGAATTTCAATGAAAACGATCACCAGTAGAGGAACGAAAAAAAAAAAAAAAAAAAAAAAAAGAAAAGGATTATTATTATGTTCTTTTTTTTTTTTTCATTTTGAAATGTCATCAATTGTTCGTTTAATTCAATGAGAATTATTTCGATTTTATTCATTTTTTTTCTTTTTTTTTTATTCTTTTGGTTTTAGTTTCTCGGAGTGTATTCGTACATGAATAGATCTATATAAAATTAATTCTCTATAGGATAGTGGGAAATGTGAATTTATAGACGTTAGTGTTTAGAGAATTATTTTCAAATGTATAATACAAACGTTGATGTGACAATTTTATTGAAGGAAAATTCTCTTGGGTATTTATGACTTGACAAATTAACGTTATTATTTGACACTGTGGGTAAATTAATATTTAATATTGCAATAAATTATTCATACGATGGTAAAACAACTGTAATATTATTATTCAATATTCTATATTCGTCATTGTGACAATTGTAATATTTATTTTATACCTTATACGACAGCAAAAACAAAGAAAATAAAATAAAATAAAATATTAAATTTATTTTACTGAAGATAAATAATAGAAGAATCAACAAAAAAAACATAAAAAAGTCGAAGCAGCAAAAAAAAAAAACGATATAACAGTAAAAATAAAAGTCAGAGAAAAAAAAAATTTTTTTTATTTTTTTTTTTATTTCATCTTCTCGAAAAACCAAAATAAATCCCATGTAGTATTTTTTTAAGTCACAGAAAAACCTTGGCTCGTTTTTATATAGAACACAACACAATGGAAGAGGTTGCAGCAACGAATATATATCCAAACGTAAGGTAAGGGATGCCAACATAACCCAATGGTAGCAGGTACAAGTCCTTCGTTTTTTTTTTTTTTTTTTTTTCTCCCCGCATATGCGTTCGTTTACAATACAATGTTCGCATTGTCATCGTTTGTATTTTTTTTTTCTCTTCTCTCCCTTTCGATTCCACTCGTTTCACCTTTCTCTCGTATTCGTCTTTACTTTTTTTTTTTTTTTTTTCTCAGAGACACAACCACACTCAGTATCCAACAATCGTTTAAAACCGGCGCTCAACGCATCCACCGAAAGTCTAAACGCATTCACAAATGCAGTTATATATATATAAATATATAAATGCGTACACGCTATATATTCATATATCCATATGTATGTGAGAATAGTATATTTCATTTTTATATTTTTTTATTCAATCGAACAAGAATAAATTCAGTGTCGACATGCCACACATTTTTTTTTTTTCTCTTCCCTTGTGCATATTTTATACTTTGTCTCTTCAGCTACTTTATTTAACGCGAGAATCATCCACGTGCCAACGTCGACAAGGGATGAAGAAGAAAGAAAAAAAAGTTGGTAGGAGATAGAATAAGAAAGAGAGGGCGATTGAAAGAAAAAAAAAAAAAAGAAAAGAAAAAAAACACATTATCATTCCACGGGTAAGTGGATATCGCGTTGTATCGTGAAATTTTCTCGTGTAAGGTGCGGTCGTTACTCGCCTTGAAAATCGTCGCGGGGTAAAAAAAGAAAAGATGAAAAAAAAAAAAAAAAAAAAACTGAATCGTGGGGGTGGTTTTTGTCCCGTTCTCTGATGGCACGGAGGAAAAAAAAAAAAAAGAGAAATAAAAAAATTTTCTACTCGTGGGGTATAGGTAACTGGGTATATATAAAAAAGCGAATGACAAAACACATCTCACGGTGTTACCCCTCTGCGGAAGCCGCGACAAAGACGAGAACACTCGCGGCAAACTCGTTAAATATTCAACGCCGTAATACAATATCACCCCCTTAACGGAGATATACGCAAGTTAAAAAAGAAAAAAAAAATAAATAATAGTAAGGAAAAAAAAATGGGGCGGGGAAAAAGAAAAAAAATAAAAAAACAACAAAGAGGAAAAAAGAAGGGAAGAAGATGGGAAGCGGAGAGTGAGTAGTGAAACATATAACCACTAAACGATTAAAGAGAAAGAAAATGTATGGGGGAATGAGATGAAAAAAAAAAAGCAAATGAATATAAGAAATGGTAATGAAAAAAAAAAAAAAACAAAAAAAAAATTACAATAATTTTTGTAATTATATTGAAATGTAAAAATTATAATAAATATAAATGAATAAATTGTAAATAATTTTTTTTTTCTTTTTTCTTTATTTTTGGTTATAATTGTGTAAATAATCCTCATAAAGTGAAATATCCAAAAGCGTTGGGATTCCAAAAAGATTGTGAGACTGAGTGCCAACAACCGCATACGGAGACGACGTAGAATCGTCCGGTTATTTTAATAACGATATAATAAGACGTTGGGATTGATGTTGAACTATTCGTTGGCAGTGCCAGAGCCAAAGTCCGGTGAAAAAACGTCGACGACGCGTTACCAGATGAGAAAATAAGAAAATTAAGGGGAGTATAACTGCAAAATATATTCACTGAAAATGAATCTAGTGTATACAGCAGTTTAGATCTAAAGAGCTGTCACCTTTACTATGAGTCATTAACACAAACACACCAACCCACACACATACACACACACACACTATACTCTCATCCCCATATTTACTATTAAATAATACACGTGAAAGATTTTTTTTTTTTCTTCACAACTCCCCAATCTATTTTATTCATTTTCTCAATTTTTTTTTTCTTTCTTTCTTCCTTCCACATTCATTAAACATCACACACATCACAAAATCCAAAAAAAAAAAAACTTCTATCAATTATATTGTACAATATTTTAAAAATTAATTATTATTCTCAGTATTTTCATGCTCAAAAATTTCACGGTTGCACTATATTATCCACTAAACAGACGTTGGAAATTAATTTTCCACCAAATACTCAACTGGCACAAGCAAAATATGACTCAACAAAAATTTACATCTACTTCTCATATTTTTGAATCCCAAATTTTATTATTATCATCATTATTATTAAATTTTTTTTTCTTTCAGCCTCACATTTTTATTTCACTTTTTATTATTACACTCAGTGTTCTTTGTCGATTCCATTCAAGTGCCTATACAATATATACCTGTTGTATTCCTACTTCTCATTCATATAAAATACATATATATATACCCGAGATGAAATTTTCGAGCGTTGAAATGGCGTTATAACCTCTGCTGAGCGTTGGAAACCTCTGATTGCAGGTCTAAATGCGTTGATCTGGCGTTATGACCTATGCTGAGCGTTCGAAACCTTTTTCGGAAGGATTCAACCGGTCGGGTGTCATAAAAGATCATAAAAAAAAAATATAATAACAATCGTTCACGAACTTAGGAAAATTTTGACAAGATATCGGAACATAGATAAATTTGATGAAATGAAAATTTCTCAGTTTACTCAATAAATAATCCATTCTTTTATAAATAAATGAAAATGTATTGACATCAATTATATTTAAATTATTTGTTATTGTACATTCATATATACGAGTGAAATTGATATTTTCTACACTAAATTTTGGTATAACATTACATTTTTTTATAACAGCAGAGTATTTCACTATACAACTATCTTTGCAATATGATTCACATGCACAATCAGATATTTAAATAAAACAATGTATAAATCCAAATTCCTTGACAGCATTATAATAATATTGTTATATGATGAGTCGCTTTTTGTGATTCTGTGATATGATTCTAATGTATGTAGTATTCCAGATTTTATTAAACGATTGAAAATACAAATATTTGTTCTACTAATATTTAATGTATTTATTGCATTCAAGACTATCGGATGAATTTGTGTTTTTTTATTGAGAATACCAATGGCACGTAGTTTTGATGAGATGATATGAGATTTATATTTCTCTCGTGGGTTATTAAGCTTATGAAGTAATTCATAGACTGCATCGTCCGGATAATTTTCAAAGAATTTTCATACCATTCTGAATGAAGTAAAAATAAAAACATTTTCTACACTATGTCTTGGCAGCTCAACGGTAGCGTTCATGCTTCATCACCAGAGGATCCAGTGTTCGGATCCCGTCGCAAATTAAAAATTTTTTCAAATTGTATTTAATGTAAAATTTTCTTTATTTTCAGATACCTGGTTTAAATAATAAATGTATATCCTTAATATTATCATGTTAAATATATCTTCATAAATTTCAGCTATATAAATTGTACAACAGCACAAATATCTATTCATTGCAATATTATACTGTACTTGCCCCAATATAGGTATATTAATAAATTTTTTTGAATTCTTGTTACTATACGTTATTTTCATAAATTAATATGAAAAACAATTTATATATAATTAATAATTTTGACAACGTTACATATCGAAACACGTATGTAAATTATATGCTCCTGAGTATATACGAATGCGTTTATAACCTCTGGATATAACGTCATTTCCAGAGTGACAATAAAAATACAAATGCGTTGATAACCTCTGCTAATGGCACTGAGCAGAGCTATTTTGCAGAGCTATATTGTATACAAAATATCCAAATTTTTCATCTGGGGTATATATACCCGAGATGAAATTTTCGAGCGTTGAAATGGCGTTATGACCGTTGATGAGCGTTGGAAACCTCTGATTGCTAGCCTAAATGCGTTGATCTGGCGTTATGACCGCCTCAGATGAAATATTCAAGCGTTGAATTGGCGTTATAACCTCTGCTGAGCGTTGGAAACCTCTGATTGCTAGCCTAAATGCGTTGATCTGGCGTTATGACCTGTGCTGAGCGTTCGAAACCTTTTTCGGAAGGATTTAACCGATCGGGTGTCATAAAAGATCATAAAAAAAAAATATAATAACAATCGTTCACGAACTTAGAAAAATTTTGACAAGATATCGGAACATAGATAAATTTGATGAAATAAAAATTTCTCAGTTTACTCAATAAATAATCCATTTTTTTATAAATAAATGAAAATGTATTGACATCAATTATATTCAAATTATTAGTTATTGTACATTCATATATACGAGTGAAATTGATATTTTCTACACTAAATTTTGGTATAACATTACATTTTTTTATAACAGCAGAGTATTTCACTATACAACTATCTTTGCAATATGATTCACATGCACAATCAGATATTTAAATAAAACAATGTATAAATCCAAATTCCTTGACAGCATTATAATAATATTGTATATATGATGAGTCGCTTTTTGTGATTCTGTGATATGATTCTAATGTATGTAGTATTCCAGATTTTATTAAACGATTGAAAATACAAATATTTGTTCTACTAATATTTAATGTATTTATTGCATTCGAGACTATCGGATGAATTTGTGTTTTTTTATTGAGAATACCAATGGCACGTAGTTTTGATGAGATGATATGAGATTTATATTTCTCTCATGGGTTATTAAGCTTATGAAGTAATTCATAGACTGCATCGTCCGGATAATTTTCAAAGAATTTTCATACCATTCTGAATGAAGTAAAAATAAAAACATTTTCTACACTATGTCTTGGCAGCTCAACGGTAGCGTTCATGCTTCATCACCAGAGGATCCAGTGTTCGGATCCCGTCGCAATTCAAAAATTTTTTCCAATTGTATTTAATGTAAAATTTTCTTTATTTTCAGATACCTGGTTTAAATAATAAATGTATATCCTTAATATTATCATGTTAAATATATCTTCATAAATTTCAGCTATATAAATTGTACAACAGCACAAAGATCTATTCATTGCAATATTATACTGTACTTGCCCTAATATAGGTATATTAATAAATTTTTTTGAATTCTTGTTACTATACGTTATTTTCATAAATTAATATGAAAAACAATTTATATATAATTAATAATTTTGACAACGTTACATATCGAAACACGTTTGTAAATTATATGCTCCTGAGTATATACGAATGCGTTTATAACCTCTGGATATAACGTTATATCCAGAGCTACCATAAAAATACAGAAGCGTTTATAACCTCTGGATATAACGTTATATCCAGAGCTACCATAAAAATACAGTAGCGTTGATAACCTCTGCTAATGGCACTGAGCAGAGCTGTTTTGCAGAGCTATATTGTATACAAAATATCCAAATTTTTCATCTGGGGTATATATATATATATTCGATTTATAGAAAAATAATCACGATGACTTTACAACTCTTGATGCTCATTTTCATGATTTATAACACGCATAACATTAATGACGTTATATGTTTATACAAAAATCGATATAAACATTTATAATACATCTATATCATTAAATGTAATTTGTTCATACACTAAAATTTTATCTATCAAAATTATCCAGTATAAGAAAAATATTAAAAAAAAAAAAAAAATGAAGAAATAAACTTGAATGTATAATGGGAAAAATAAGTAAAAGAAGAAATGATTGAAGTGGCTGAGAATGATGACACTCTACACTGAGATATTTTTACGTCAAAGTGGAACGACACAAATGCGAAATTCTCCCTCTTATTCTTTCTTTCTCTCTGTCTCTCTTTCTCTCGTTCAATGTTGAAAAAGATATTCCTCCCCTATTCCCCGTTACCAAAACCAAACTATTTTCTTTTCTCACTTCCTCTCATCATTGCACGCCACACCGCAAGTGACAAAATGAGAAAGAAATAAATACATATATAGTAAAATGTACGTTGTCGCTGTTATAGCAGAGGTGCACAAATCGTTTGCCACGCCACTAAAAACGTTAAACCACCATGACACACAACTGCGGTACGCACACACAAACACACACACTCACACACACAGCGAGCCACATAAACATATAAATATATATATACATATATATTCGTCATTTCAAGGCACACTGGACTCTGCATCAGTTGGTCGTTAATATTTTACCATGGAATTAAAAGTCCCACCAAAATCATTGCGGTTTACCATACACCATATATACATTTGCGTCAAAAGTATATTAACCTTTAGATAAAAATAATAATAATAATATATTTTTTGCTACTTAAAAAGATTGAATGGATCCTAAACAAAAAAAAAACAAAAAACAAAAAAATATACAATAACGAAAAATTTAAAAAAACAAAAAATAAAATAATAATAATAATAATAATTTCTACGAATAAAGATTTTACGTCTGAAATATACGAAATGTTGAACACAAACCTAACAAGAAAATTCCGTCGGGAGGGTTATAAATAAATCCAATAGCCTTCTCCGACATTTGCTCAACACACCGACACACATACATTTGTATTTATGTGTATATATATTCTTATACTCATCTATACATGAAGAAGCAGAGAGTGACGCGCGCGAATAAACGCACGCGCATGTAAAAGCATCGTCATATGTATATGTATATATATATGTATGTGTGTATATATGTATATATGAAAGTGTGAGCATGGATGAGCTTACGATGTTGTTTTGTAGCGCCGGAATAGATATATTGGTGCGCGGTGGCTGGCGTGGAGATAGGCAAGTGCCACTATTTTTGACGAGCACACAGAAATATATATATAAGCAAAAGTTGATAGAAAGACAGAGAAAGAAAAAGAGAGCACGAAAAAACAAAAGACAAGTACAGACGAGTTATAGTTATATATAAAGATAGCGCGTGATTTTCATCGTGACGGTATTTTTTTTTATTTTTTATTTATTTTTTTTTTTTTTCGATCACCACTGTCTTTCTTTATAGATACACACTTATATACTTGTCTTCGTGCTTTTTTCAACCACTTATCTATATATATACATGTATATATATACACGTGGATGTATAAATTAATTGTACAAAAAATAAAAAAATTAATTGATAGATAATAAAAAATTTCAAAACATCATCGTGCACTTGACAATACATTCAAGTGGATAGCAAACTATCTCTCGAATTAAATATATATATATATATATATGTGCATTTTAGTCGTGAGGGTATAAGTAACTGGGCCAAACGAGACGTCGATTGTCACAACAAGTTGCTTGATGCCAACTGAGAATTAAATTGCCGGATGTTGAACACAGTCTCGTGCGCACACGCGCATATATACCGAGAATAATATTCTCTCGTCGTCGCTTCTTCTTATCATACGTCCCAATCTGAGAGAAGGAGATACAAAACACATATATATATATATATATATATATATAAACATAAACATATAAGTAAATGGCACAGGTTGTGACTCGTCGTTCGCAACAAAGTATTATATTGCCAACTAAGTTTAGCTTTAAGGCCCGGTGCAAGAATTGCTCTTTCGGTCGTTGATGTTTATAACGAATCCACTTACATATAAATAAATATATATATATAGTGTGTAAGAGGAAGAGGTTAAAGCCAATGAGTCGTAGATTGAAACAGTGAAATTATATTGCGAATAAAGTCAAAATATAACTGAACGAAATTCTATATATGCACGTCGTCGTGTGTCACGAGCGTTGTTCTACTCTTTGCTTCCTTCTTATTCTTCATTTCACGTCGGTTGGCACACCTGCCAGACATTCCGGCCAAGCCGTATGCCTCTCTTACGATGTGCAATATATATAATGACACTGTGAATATATATATATATATATATTGGGTTACGATGACGAGCAGAATAGCGCAAAGTATAACGCCGACCCGGTTTGTTTTACCATCTCAAGTTGATTTTAATCCGTGTCTGTCCAAGCAAAAGTATGTCTCTTCACAATTCTTTACTTAATTCTCATAAAATAATGTCATCTAAAATTGTATGCGTGTGTTTGTGTGTGTTTTGTTTCATTTCACATGTTAAATTTAAATGATAAAATCACGAATTAGAAAATGAGAGAATAAAAATGAATTTTATATGAAGACGATACAACGAAAGATTTTATATAAAGTGGAGAAAAAAAAAAAAGAAAAAAAAAGAAAAAAAAATCATGACACTGTCGCTTGATTTTCTCTCCTTAATAAACGGTACAAGAAATAGTGTAGTGAAGAATAAGACAGACATGAAAAGAAGAAGAAGAAGAAGAAGAAGAAGATCGTGGGACTATTGTTGAGGAAGATAAGCTGTCTCGGGGACCTCGACGCCTTCTTGTCGTTGGTTGAAGCGACGACAACGGAAGACCACCCAAGTACTCTACTCGTCTTACTCACTCATCTCTCTCTTTCTCTCTTTCGTTCATTTTCCCATTCAACGTTTCTCTTTCCAACGTTTATATATCAATGAATGACAAATCAACGGGTGTATATTTGCGTGCCCTCAATGTCATCTGCATTTTAGCAATGCACTGAGTATACATATCACACTTTTCAACGCGACTATGGTGCAAAAAATTTTTCAACACTCATCATTTTAACTATTTCAATTCTATTGACTGAGATAATCACTTGACACAAACAAATTTAATGTATGTAAAAAATTTTCGTATCATTTAAATTTCTTCTTCTACTTCTTCTTTTTTTTTTTTTTTTTTCTCGACAATAAAAGTATATTTATTTAACATACACACTGTACTGAAATATTAGTAAATACGTACAAAAAAAAAAATGGTTGTAATTTTTAAATAAAATAAAATGTGAAAAAAAAAAGAAAAAAAAAAAATTTTTTTTCAAATGAGAAAAGAAGAGAAGAAAATGTCAATATACAAAGATACAGAATGAAATAAAATAAAAAATAAAAAATAAATAAATAAAACAATTGCAAGTGAGTAATTTCTAAAGGCTATAACGTCGTCGAAAAACAAGACAGAGCAACGCAGGGGCCAAGCCACGTAGTATTTAACACCGCGTGTACGCGTTCTCGGCCTCTTGAACACTCACAAGACACGCGAGTTATGTTGTCGTACGTTTGTGTATGTACGACGCAATGTGAATGAAGTAGAGGTGGTAAGCGAAGAGTTAATGTGTGAGACAAGAGAAAAAGTTCAAGTGATCAATATATATATATATATATAAACCGGGTGTGAGAGAAACGACAGATTTCTTACAATAAAGAAAAACCTGATTACACTTTGTAATAACTTGGAATGAACGTGTAATTAAAACCTCCCTCTTCTTCACACGTATTTACCACTATCTCTGTGTTATTCATACTTTTTTATTGATACTGTCCAATTGCTTTTGCTCTGTTAGTCAATCAACACGATCAAAGCGATGAAGAGATTTAGCCAATGAGGGTAGAATTGCCGCTGCGTCGCTTACCCGTTTATACTAGCAAAACGACTAACCCAATAGGGACCTCGATGGTGTATATTTGCATGTGCTTCTCGTCAAGTATATATATATATATATATATATATATGTATATATGTGTGAGAGACGAAGGCCTACGCTCGTCAGTAAATTCCCACCGTATACACTCGTAGCCTTCCCTCTAATCCTCTAATAGGATTTATGCGCGTGAGCTCGATTACCTCCAGTCAAGGATACCGCTCGCGCCCACGTCTGGCAAACATTTACCGCGTTAATTTCAACGACCCTTATTGCCGTTGTTTGTATATATGTACACACAACAGATATATTCTCGAAAGGATAATTGGTGTTATAACTATAGTGAACAGAGAGAAAGAGAGAAGAAAAAAAAAAAAATGATACATAAAAAGATCAAAAATACGTGTTGGAGATTTTTTTATTTATTTATTTTATTTCATTTCAGTTGTTTTTTTGTTTTTGTTTTTTTTTTTTTTTTTTTTTTCTTGATGAATAAAATTTTTACTCAAGGTTTGTATATGTCTGCCATTTTTTCATGATTGCATATCATTTTGGAACGTTGAAAAAAAATAATAATAATAATAAAAATGAAAAAAAAAAATTTTTTCAAGTATTTAATGTAAATAAATAGTTTTTTTCACGCCTTTTAACCTGCGTATATGCGTATTATATATACAAACTGCTGAATCTGCGCCCACCTTGTTGCCACTTTATGCACCTTATTTCTTAAAGTGCAAAAGAGGCTGATGGCCCAACATTCACATGTATATAGTACACACATGTACTTAAATCTTCACTAACGGACAAGAAGAAAACAGATAAGAAAAAAAGAGAAAAAGAAAAGTCTGAGTGGATCGCCCCCCTCTCCACTGTCCACTTGTCCCGCCCGTCATCATTCGTGGCAGTGTGGAATGTGCTCGGTCCATTCCAACTTTGGGTTTCATCTCTTTCCATCTTTCCATCTATCTCTATCACTCTCTCTCTCTCTCTCCCATCGTTTCTCGTACCTGCACAACCCAATACAAACATTTTTGTTTTATTTTCACTGTTGAAAGCGCGCGTTCGCGCTGCGTCTTCTCTCTGTTATTCTCATTCTCTCTCACGTATCGTAACTTTTTTTTTTGTTGTTTTTACTTAGTGACCAATCGAAATCGCCCACGAGAGGAATGATAGTAGAAAGAGAGAAAGCAAAATTGTTGATGTGGCAATATATTTTTATATATATATATATATATATATATACACATTTCTCTACTCGATTTTCTTCTTTCTATCTCATACAATCGTCGTTTACTTTCGTTGTATTTCGTTTTCATTTTATACATCTATCTCACTCCATGTCTTTCATGAGAGCCGCAGTCACGTTAATCCTCAACACCAGATCACTGCCGCCACAATCCCACGGCAATGCACACACGAGAATTTGCATACAAGATTTCAACCGACTTTGGTCCTCTCTCCCTCCCTCCCACCTCACGATCCCCTTTGCGATCAATCTCTACACTCACTATTTCTCTTTTATTATTATTATTATTTTTTTTTTTCGAATTCCGTTTCTCTTTCACGTCGTTCCACAAATTTCACACAATTTTTATGCATTTATTTATACAATTTTTTTTTTTTCATTTTTTTTTTTCTTTTCATTGCTTTTGCGTCCTTTTTTCTATATTCTCACGAATACGTTGAAAAAAAAAAAAAAAAAATATACAATACAATTAATTAAATTGTATATATATTTATTATTTTTTTTTTTCCTATTAAAAAATTTTGATTGTGAAATAATTTTTGTAGATTTAAATTCAAATTTAATGTATAGATTTGATTTATTCTTTATTATTATTTTTTTGTTTTTTTTTTCTCGAATAGTGAAATTATTTTAGTCACATTCTCAAATATTCCACTGAGGGTGGACTGTGAATATATGAAATTTCATTCGATATTCACCCCCCCCCCCCCTCCCTCCCTCTTCACCACACCACCAAATAATATTATATAAGACTCGTATAACACATATGTATATATAGATCTACATTATATAAAACTACCCTTGTTTCCACTCAAAAAGTTAATCCGAGCTATATACGCGAGTGATTACCGTTAATTATATTTTCCTAGTGTGTTCACGCGGGCGCACGTCCAATGCTCTATTTACTCGTGCATGAGTAGATACACGAACAAAACAAAGAGAAGAAAAAAAAAAAAAACAAAAAAAAAACAAAAAAAAAAAGGTAAGAAAGAAAAAACGAGGAGGAAAAATAAAATGTATGTACACACACATACACATACGTATATATCGTGGGATATAACACAGTTGCGTTTGAATGTAATATGTATAGGGGGGTATATGCTTTAATATAAATGAAAAAGAGAGAAAAAACACATTGTGAATTGTATTATACGTGTGAGAAAGAAAAGAAATAATGTACAAGAGAAAATATTTTTGTGGAAGGGAGTGAAAATAACCACCCTCGATATATATAACACACCATCATACTCTGTTTCGTCCTCCCTTAGTGTTAATACAGACGGTGGTGGGCGAAGGGCAGGATTAAATTGGCACCAATTACCAGCAAAACACCCTCCACACGCGTAACTCCCCTCTTTTCTTTTTTTTTCATCATCTCTTTCGTTTTCACGTACGCCCCTGTATTGCACTCTCACCCTCTTAGATGGATACAGGCAGAAACTAACCAACCCCTCATAGTCGCGAAAGGTGCAATATATATATATATATATATTGTGTGTGTTGAAAGAAAAGCTATATATAGCTCTTCATCGTCTCTTACACTCGCATCACCTTTATATTCTCCCCCTCTTTCTGTATTTTCACCAGACCAGGCTGCGATATTACATCAGAAAAATATACATGCTATCCTACAGCTGACGTTGCCATTACATCGTTGGTGTTGGTGGTAGCGATAAAATTACCAGAAGATTCAAAAAATTCAAACATTTATTTATTAATTCAATTTTTTACATTGCTCATAATCCATTTGTTTTTTTTTTTTTTTTTTTTTTCATTGGAAAAGTCTAACATTAAATTCGTGAGATTTTTAAATTAAATACGAATAATTTATAATGCATTGAAGTAATAAAAAGGAAAAATAAAAATAAAAAACAAAGAGATAATGGGAAAAAATTATTTTAGTATTTAATTATTGGCACTTGAGTTGATGTATGAGAATTTTGTTTCATGTTAGATTGTACAAGTAATTTTCCGCTAACTCATACGTAATTTAGCACTAAGTATTTATATGCTATATATATATAAGTATTATGTAAGCGTAAACATATGTATATACACCTAAATACACACTGGGTATAATCAGGTTGATATTAAAGTAGCCAGTCGGGCACGACGTACACGACAACGCACATTGGCAGTATTAAATACACAAATGGGCGGTCTCGCCTGTAAAGAAATATCGCCTTCTCCAATTGGCTAACGGAGTCGTTATACTTATCAGGTTATACACTCGTTGAATGATGTTTTCATATGTATACACACGATTGTACATACACATGTGCATATAAAAGTGTGTATGTAAGATGGTATACAGGGAAAGGTGCGCCCCCGAGTCCATAAATGTCACGATGAAGAGGAAAAAAAAAAAGAAAACAAAAAAAAAAGTGAATAAAACACATGAGAAAAAATTCAGACCAATCATTGAAACATAAAAAGTATGACCTTATTATTCACGATAATTCGTGTGGGAAAAATTATTTCTCCATCCAAATGCATTTGCTATTATTAATTTTTACATATGAATTCATTCCGGTAAAATAATAAAAGTAAAGAGAAATAAAAAAAAAATTTTTTTTTTTTTGTCTCTTCCTTTTTCATGCATAAATATAAAATTGAAATATTATAATATTAAATATTATAATGAAATTTATTTTATTGATACGACAAGTGTATAATATGAAAAATAAAGAGCAAAAAAAAAGAGAATTAAATGCGAGTGTTGTATCTAGTGGCATAGTCTAAAATATCACGCACCTCAGGCTTTAGTTTAAATCGTGGACGCAACAAACACAAGCACTGGTGGTGTTTACAACCTATATCCATCCACTGAGATAATTTATTATGCTGTCAGTGTATGTCGCTCACAATAACCGCCTCCTCAATTTTGTGACACGACCATTATCGCCAGTCCGATCTCAACCAATCATCATTAGCATAAATAATGTTAGCGACAATGGTAATCCTCAGACGCGCGTTCGCATACACCACCAAAGAGTAAAGAAAAAAAAAAGAAAAAAAAAAAAAAAAGAATATATTATATAAAAATATGTAAGTATATACACACACAAATATGTAATACACAACGTATTACGTGTAAATATATACAAATATATTGACAATACAGACGCTGTAATAAAAAATAATTTTACATTTCATAAATAAAAAAATAAAAAAAACTATATAAATAAATATTTTGTTCTATTTTATCTAAAAAAAAAAAAAAAAAGGAAAAAAAAAGTTAATATTTTAATATTAAACAGAAATGCCACGGGGTTTAAACTTTTTTTGTTTTTTTTTTTGTTTTGCAAAACCCTCCGTGCGGTCCCTCCCCACTTGAGTAAAACTCTGTACTAAAATTCGTATAAAAGTGAAAGTTAAAGACTATGGGAAATAATCTCAAAACAATTTTGCAGGGGTCGGTTTGATGGTGAAGAAAGGAGTCTTTTGGGAGAGCTTTTTGGACTGACTTGATAACTGTATATATACAGTGTAAAAGTCGCGGTTGAAATAGTAGTAGTGATAGTAGTAGTTACAGTACTACATAGTAATAGTATAAGTATACATTATATAGTATATAAGAGAAAAGGAAAGCAACGTGATCTTCTCTTTCGTGCACGTGAAACGAAAGTGGCCCTGTTACAAGTTTTACTGCAGTTTTGCGGCTCGAAACTGCGAGCGCGTAACGGGGCAAGAGCAATTGAATTTAAATATTCAATTATGCCATGTGTAAATGAAATAGAAGTCCTATGCAAATCGGCTACACGCTAAGGGTTGTTGCAAATTTAAAGGGTTAAATATTTATTAGACGAGGGTTAACCGAGATTTATGGGCGGACCTTGGTGGGTCTTTTTTTTTTGTCTCTCGCTCTCTCTCTCTTGTCTGCGATGTATAATGACACAGAATAGCGCGGATTCACCCTCCTCTGTGTGTTGTTGTTCAATGAAAATAAGAGAGTAAGAGAAAATAACATATACATATTGAGTGTTGGGGAGAGGGGTAGGCAATAGCCATACAAACGTGAGAGGGGCACGGGTTCGACGCGATTCGACAGCGGAAGGAAAAGGCGGCGCAAGTGACTGGCGCGGATTGCAATTTTGCGAGTGCATATATATATTTGTATTCAGACAGTAGACGAATAGGAAGTGAGAACAATCAGGCGAATCCCCATTGAATTAAGAGTATATTCAGATCCCATTCTTTTTTTGTTTTTTTATTTTTTATTTTTTATTTTTATCAACTTACGAACGAATCGATTTATTTGCTGTAATGTTGCGTGGTGTAGCAGGCGTATTCTTCAGAGTTTTCTTCTTCTTCTTTTCTTCTTTTCTTTCTTCTGTTGTTTGTACAAACGCATTGGATTCATCAATTATTTCTCAATACTTAATTATATTGTTTTATATATATGAAAGGATAAAAAGGATTTTATTGTCGAGAGTGCGGTGATTTGTCGAAATTCTATCGATTAAAATAGAAAATAAAAACATCATGTAATTTTTTTTTTTTTTTTTTTAACTCAACAAGGCTAACATTTATTTATATAATAATGAAAATACGTTGATTGAGACAATAGTTTAAACAGTATCATTATCGGTAATATATTATCACTATATATGCTAATCGTATACAATGTGCGAGTGAGTTTAATTTTTTTATTTTTTTTATTTCTTCCACCTCATTATTTTTATTATTTATTATTATTTTTCTTCCTTTTCATTTTATGTCCCGATATATTCGATATTTTTCACATTTTTTTTGTTTTTTTTTTGTTTTTTTTTTCATTCTTATAATTGTCATTTTGTTCTTAAATTATGAATATTTTGTAAGTTTTATCAACACACATACATTTACAATATTTTTTTTTTTCCATATTTTTTTGTTTATCAAAATAAAACGAAATTGAGAAAAAAAATTTTTTTTTCTTTTATTTATCAATTTGAAATTTATTTAATTCCCCATTGATGATCTTTTATTCACTCACTCAATCCTGATCTGTTAGTAAATAAAATTTATGTATATAAAAAATTCGCGTGATTTTATTTCATTTTTTGTTTTTTGTTTTTTTTTTTCATTTTTTTAAATTTCAGACACACACGTTGTATCCTCATATATATATAAATTAATGATTCTTTTATAAAATTTCTCTCGCATGCTTTCAATTCTCTTCAGTCATCGCCATTTATGTATTTTATGGTAATAATCGCGCAATTATTGTAAATGTCAAATATTTATTTATAATTTTTTTTTTCTTTTTTTTTACTTATTAAACGTTACATAACAAATTACAGAAACAATACGAAACAAAATAAAAACGTAACTATAAACGTCATCAACAAAATGCTCAAAATATATTCAATTTATATAACGGGCATTGCGCTTGAACATGTGAGGAATTCCGGAAAAATTTTCAATGAAAAAAAAAAAAAAAAGAAAAGAATTTTTTTTTTTTTTTTTTTCACGTAAAAGAAGTAAAAAATGCCACCATCGAATGCATTGAACAAACAGATACACGTATATATATATATAAATTTTTTTTGTCATTGAAAATTTATTCCGGAAAACAAATAATGTATCACGGTAACTCTGTGCCGTCGCAAAATTGTTGTACGCAATTTTGTCATTTTCATATAAAAATTTTTTTATCAAATAAATTCAATTGTCAAACTGTTGGAATTTCTAAATGCTTTTTTTTGTTCGCAATAGGTACATATGTATATATAGACAAATATGTGTGTACAACGACAACGCCAATGACACAGAGTGAACGAATATATTAAAAAAAAAAAATTATTATAAATAAAATAAAAAAAAAAACAAATGCTTGAAATTTTTTTTTTTTCCTACCTAACGCGTGACATACACAAAAACAACAAATCAATCTCCATTTCATATACAATTGTAGATAATTTTATCTATATTTGTTTCATTTTATTTTATTTCAACTTTCACTCTATCGTTCTGTCGTTCTCTCTTTTGCGCACGTTTCCGTTTATAATTAATTAAGTACACAGTCTTGGCGCAAAACGCCCACTGCAACCTATGGCACTAAGTATTCACGTTTTTTTTTTATTTTTATTTTTTTGTTGTCGCATGCGGGCTTTATTCGGTTAAAAAATTTTTTTCTTTATCTTTAAAAATTTACAAAATAAATCACGTCATTGATTGATATCAAAATTACAGAATTATAAATTACGAAATTATGAAGAGAAAAAAAAAAACAAAAAAAAAAATCAAAATAAAAAAAAAATTATATAGATAAAAATTAAATATAAAAATTGAAATAACAAATATTTCAAATTGTTTCTATTACATTTTTTATTTTTTTAAATTTTATCTTCTTTTTCCTCTATATTCTGTTATATTAAATATCAATTCACATGAATTTCAATTATTTATGTTTAAATTGTTCATTCAATAACTATACAATACCTGAAAACAAAAATCACTATTTATTTAAACTCATTTAAATTCTTTTTCTTTAATTATCGTAAACACAAAAAAAAAAGAATAGAGTTTTTTTTTTGATTATTTTGGTAAATCATGATAAATTTTCCATATATATATATTTTTATATCAATAAATTCAAGTATATGTACAAAAAAAAGGAGAAGGAGAAACAACAAACCGAGACAAATCTCGGTCCTAGGCTCGGCACTCGTAACTAGGGTTCCAGCCAACAGGAACCGAGATCCACCTTCCATAACTCCGTACTTGATGCCCAGAGCATCGACTCGTAGAACTTGGTGGGAGAGACAAGTAGATTTGTCTCAAGTCGAGTTTCATTGAATCAAATAAAACAAAAAAAAAAAATAATAAAAAATAATTCCTCCAATACAAAATTTATTCATTTATTTTTTTGTTTTTTATCATTCGAAAAAAAAAAATAATAATAAATAAATCATGTAAATTTTATTCTCGACTTGAGTAAAAATCCCCTCTGAGTGCTGCTCCATGATGCCGCGCCCTGGCCAATGCACCCTGCACCCCCTGTATTTTTTTTATCCATTTATTTCATTTTATTCTGTCATAATGTATTTAATCTTTTTCTTTTTTTTTGTTTATTTTTTCCCTTCCCTCGTGTTCTTGTAAAATTCGTATGAATATATTGAATCAGGCACATGGTGCACGTATTTTACTGTACAACACACTCAAACTCGTTGAAATAATTATTTTTCGTTGGAATTCGAGTGTGCTCATGTGAAAATAACAAATGTATACGAATTTTCACATTTTAACGTGAATTTATTTTGTACCCATTTCAGTTTGTATATATGTATGTAGGTAAATATGTCATGTTGTACGTACAATGTGTGTGTGTGTGTGTGTGTATGTTGTGATTGTATGTTATATAAATAAATTAAAAAATGAAAAAAATAAAAATAAAAACAAAAAAAAATAGTATAGTACCACATGGTATGGAATTATACGATGATTAAAGTCTAGAGGGTGCAGGTTGACCGCTTTCATTTTGGTATTAAATATAATTTTTTTTTTGTTTTTTGTTTTTTTTTTAAATTCACAAATTCCTCTATTATTTTGCCATGGGCGAGACACCAAAGGTACGCAGCATCAAAAGATCATATATGTGTATATTAAAATTCATATGTAAATACAGATATAAATATAAATATATGTATAAATATTTATTAAACATTTATACACATAAATATTAATTTAACTGGATATCAATATATATCTACACATATATGTATATATATATATATGTATAAATATTTTTGTACCAATTCTACAAGTCAAAGGGGTATCAAGTACGGGGAATGGGGGGGTGGACCTCGCGTGCCCTGCCGGCCAGGACTTGTACCTCACACAACTCCCTAGTTACGAGTACCGAGACCTAGTTCAAACGTTTAAACGTTATACGCATTTTTTATATTGGGACGCGATTTATATTTATATTTATCTATTCAATATTCGTTTTGTTCTTTGTTTTTTTTTTTGTTTTTGTTTTCTTTTTCCAATTTAATTTACAATTTTATTTTTAACATAACGCGATTGTATTTTCGCATTGATTTACAATCTCTTTTTATTCATTTATTTATTTATAATTTTTTTTTTTTTTTTCATTGAATTATTTTCATGTATGATTTCAATTTTTTTTTTCCTGTTTTGTTTTATACTTTTAAAATATATTTACAAATGAATTACACTAGAAAATTTAAAAAAAAAAAAAAAAAAAAAAAAAAAATATTTCATTTTTATTCCTTTTTATTTTATTCAACGACTTTCTTACAAATCATTTTGATTATTTTTCACGGTTTTATCCGCTTTCTTTTTTTTATTTTCATTTTTATCTTATTCCATTCACTCAGCACGCATATACATAATATATATTTGTTTGTTTATTTGTTTGTTTGTTTGTTTGTTTGTTTGATTAGTCGTATCATACACACAGTTCTTCGCAAATGTCACACAAATGTTTATGCACTCTCGACAATTATCCGCACCCTTAACGCACAATACGATTGGTAACGCTATAATCACTTAATAATTTAAAAATTATAATCCATACATATATATATAAATTTATTACTTGTGGCTTTTTCCTCACGCTTGTTTGTTTTTTTTATTTATTCATCATTCTCTCTTTCGTTTTTTTTTTTTTTTTCTATCTATTCTATCACTAATCTCTCGTTCCCTGCATATTACAATTCCATAGTATTATTATTATTATTATTATTATTTTACATTTATCATTTTTATTCCTCCTTAATCCTGAATGTCGTTTAAAAATAGACACATAATTTGTTTGTGACGCGCGATCTTAAAATCTATTACGTATATTTTGATCACGATTAAGTAAAACACGCCGATTTATTATTTTGGCTTTATAAAATGATTTTCTTCGTTTGCGATTTGTTTAATTTGTCGTTTATGCCAAAAATGATTATCAGCGACTTTGTATTTATATATATATATATAATTTATACTTGAGATTGTAAACGTGTTGAGCTCACAAAAACAACATCAACGATGCAATTACAATTATATCGACTACACAGCCCCCGGAGGGCAACAGTATACGGTAACACCTGCATCTCACTCAACGCCTCTAGGTCTCGACAAATTAGTTTTTTTTTTTTTTTTAAATTATTTTTTATTATTTAATTTCATTATTATAATTATTTATTTTCTTTCTTTTTTTTTTTTCTTTGCATTTATTTTTGTATTTTTTTTTCATCGACTCGCACCGCTCTCCGACCACTCATTATCCGTTTTCCTTCCGCGTTATGCAACAACAGTGATGAAGAGAGAGAAATAGAGAGAGAGGTAGAGGTAGAGAGAAAGAGAAAGAGAGAGAAAAATATGCAAAACATTTTATTTTATTTTATTAATTTATTTTATGTTTCATTTTTTTTTTTTTTTTTTTTTTTTTTCTCACTAATTAAAATAATCGAGTTACGAGCAAACTTCTCTCTAATAAATGTAAACAATCAGTCAATTAATAAAATATATATAAAACTTTTCATAATTCATATTAATTAAATATATTAATAAACAAGTGAATTAAAATCTTTAAGAGATAATTAAAAATGCTCGATACACCCGATTATATTCATGATGATGATTAATGATGATGAAAAAATAGAAAAAAAAAAAATAATAATAAAAAAAAAGGATACAACCGAAATACTCCCAAAATCACAAAGACCAAAAAAAAAAAAAAAAAAAAAACAAAAAAAAATAGAGAACACCTGATGATACTTTCTGTAACGCAATTCCATACTATATTTTTTCTCTCCTAATTTTAATAAGAACAACGCCGACGCCTCATATTCTCCTAATACCTCCTGTAAGCCGCACACGACGACGTACCGCCCCATGCCGATTGTTTTATATTTACATACATATAATTATATGTATATGTATATATAAATATGTTGAATTGTGTATTTGTTTTCATATTGAGAATAATGTGAGAAACAAGTTAATATGACCAGAGTATTCAAGTACTAAAGAACAAGAGGAGCCAAGCACTAAAAAAAAGTCTACGATTAGAAATAATGCAAGTTATCTCAGAAAGTGGCAGTACATATATTAATAGATAATATAAAAATGGAATGAGAGAGGATTTCGTATTTTTTTTCTTTTTTTTCATCCATTTAGTGATTGAAAAAAAAAAAAATAATAATAATAATAATAATAGTGTAAAAATAAATAATAAAATAAACAATTGTGATGGATATTATGAATAAAAAGTGAGAAAAAAAAAAAGTATAACCAAAGGAGTATGCGATATAATACTTGATGAAAGGAGGGGGATGAAAAGTGGACAAGTGGAGAATTTTATTTTATTTTTCTTCTTTTTGTTTTTTTTGAAAAGAGCGAATTGAAATAGAGAAAAAACAAAAAAAACGAGAGACAACCTGCAAGACGTTACAATTAGACTTGATATCTATTACGAGCACGGATAAACGGCCGAGCTGATGCTGTGGTAGGCGGCGAGGGCGGCGTGCGCGTGCGCGTGCGCAGGGGGCACGGAGGCGGCGTGCGGCGAGGTAGCCATTGCGGATGCTGCCGCGGCTGCCATCATCATCTGTTGGTGCGTACGCTTTAGGGAGTTGGGAGTTGTGGCGGCGCTACTTGGGGTAGTGTTCGACTGCGGCGGGTGATTTTGGCTTTGGTTTTGGCTCAATTGCAAGGGGGTGGTACTGCCGATGGCATGGTGATGGTGGTTGTGATGGTGGTGGGGGGTGATCGCGTCGTGCGGATAGTAAGACGTTGACGATGGTGAGGTACTCACGACGTCCGGTGTACTCGCTCCATCCGTGTGGCTGGTACTGTCTGCGGTACTTCTTGGTCCACCATCAAGTCCATTACCAAGTTCTGGTGGTTTTGTGCTTTCTCGATCGTCAATAACTAAATCAATTGGCATTTTTCCCTTCAGACAACTGATATACCGATGGCAAAAATTGTCACATAACTCGTGCACCTGAGAACACACAAATATCCAAATTCAATATAAATACTTTGTCACGTTACATTTTATAATCTTATAAATTAATAATATCATATAGCAATAAATTTTATATTATATATATCACGAGAGTAAATATACAAATTGAATCTCAAGGTAAAACGCTAGTGAGCGTAATACTCGTTCAATTCTCTACACAACTGAGAAACAAAGTGTACAATAAATGTATACACGGAGAGAATTTTCTCTTAAAAATTACCCTGCAATCCAGGGTAGGCTCGGACCATCCCATTATTATAAAGAATATTATTCATTTTCGTTGAAATATCGGGAGGAATCAATTAGAAAAATTTCTATCATTGAAAATAAATTTCACCATATTGCGTGGTAATTTTTAGGAAAGTTTAAAAATTGTCCAAATTATACTATGAAAAAATGAATGATGTTTATCTCAACGAGCATGTATAATCGTAATCTGCATATTTTTTAAAAAATATCAAATAATTTTTCCCATCAATTATGTGGGACAATGAGAAAATTATAACCGAATTTTGATCTACGATCAATAAAATATGTTCACAAAAAGTTTTTCTTTTATTCTACACTAGGGGTAATTTTTACCATGCAGTTTGTGCAATAATTTTTATCCAGCTGATGAGTAATATTTGCTCCTAACAAACAGTAATAATGATCCAAATACAATAATATCCCCGACATACTCGATTGCGGGGTAATTTTTCCTCTGTATTCTATGGTAATGTCTGACAGATATTTCTCTCCGTGTATATAATCTATCCATTTTTGTATACGTATGTATGTATATGAGTGTGCACAAGAGTTTGTAAAGAGAAGGCCTGATCGGTGTCCTGCCGACCAGAATGTTATGTATGCAAATGAGCCCTGACAGGCCTATAGAATACCCCGACTTCTGGTCGTAGTCGTCCTCGTCCTCGTCTTCGTCTTCATCGTCATCGTACCCTCACAATTTGCCCTTCACCCGTGTGCCGCCTACTCTCCCCTCCCTCCCTTTTTCCAACCACAAACAAGCGGTTTCATTGAATTAAAAAAAAAAAAAATGTATTATATAAGCAAAAATATATATAAAAAGAGAGAGAAAGAGAAAGAGAGAGAGAGAGAGAGGAAAAATACCCACAAACATATAAACATAAACTCACACACGTATATTTATATTTTTATATGAATAAATAAATAAAAAATAAAAATAAAAATCGTTATCTTGTTATATGTAAATCAAAGATGGAATCGAATGACGCGCATTGTGATGCGGTGCGCGCGATGCGTTTGCCATTTGCGTCTCTTTTTCTACACAAAGTCGATTGCCTAATCCAAATGTATATGTATATATTTATATATAATCCTATATATATACATAATGAAAAGATACACTACAACTACTATAGTTTACAGTTTATAACTATTACTCATTTACAATTCTATTCTTATTGAATTATAAATGTATTTATATATAATATAATCGAGGTAATGCCGGCCATTTTGCACAATACTTTGACAAATCTACCAATAAGAATCACCGTATTTTTCAATGATTTTTCAAAACAATATACACATTTATCAAATATATTTAGTTCATAGTCTACACTACAGTATATACATATAATTTTATCTATCTATATATATATATATATATATATATATTTACTGGACTTTTCCATTTATAAATTGTATACTCGATATTTATGTCAAATGTAAAAAAAAATATTTTTAAAATGATACAAAAGTGCATTCATCATTAACACTAAAAGTATAATAATGTCTTTGGTTTATTTGTCTTAATCTCTCTCCACTACAAAATTATCATTTCGTCAATTTCCAAAGTATTTTTCTTATCTCCTATCATACGACCATGTTTTCTCTCTACTTTTTTATTTTTATTTATTATTTTGTTTTTGTTGTTGTTATTGTTATTTTTTTTGTTTCTTTTTTTTTTTTTTCTTTTTTCTTTACTCGTCATTTCAGGTAACACAATGCTCTGAATGCGAGATGACTGTACTCAAGGGAACGCGAAACAGAAGATTGAAGAAAGAGGGAGAAAAATCCGAAGGACAGCGGCTATAATGCCGGACTGGTTAGAATTTGATCCAACAAAAGAGTGAGAGGAAACGAGAAAAATAAAAAAAAAAGACAAGACAAAGTAAGAAAGAGTTCGACTTTAACCGTCAAGTAATACACAAAGAATACGAATAAATAAAAAAAGCAATAGATAATAAATAAATAAAGTAAAATAAAATGAAATAACTAGAGAGGAGAAACGTAATTATTGATCAACGATAGTAGACTTGAAGCAACGAGAGATCTTTTCTCCGGGTTTGAGCCTCAAAACAAGAGACAGGGCAAAATAATATTCAAGTTTATATATAGTACATGTGTATATTGACAATGTATGCATGACTATTGTTAGTTATTCAATATTGTCATGTAATGATCTTGTCCTTGTGACACACGATCTAGATATTTGATGTGGTTGATATTACATTTTTGATACTAAGTGTATCACATACACACGGTTACCATCGTATTATTGACTTCCTGAATTGTGTATAGATGATTGAATTTTGTGTAAGATCAATGTAAAGGATGAAGAAAAAAAAAAAAAAAAAAAAAAAAAAATTGAAAAAAGGAATTTGATATGTTTTGAATAAATTATTAATAATGAAATGGCTATGACGCAAGAGGAAGGATTATAGAGTATTTAAGCGCCACGTATATTAATATTAAGGATTTTCTTCTTTCTTTTTCTGTTTTTTTTTTTTTTTTTATAATAAAGTTGACGAGTAACTGGATAGTTAAAAGACCCGGAATTGACGACAAAAATGAGTGAAAGAGTGCGACAAAAAAAAAAAAAAAAAAAAAAAAATGAAACCCTTTCTCACAAATATCGTATTGCTCCATTCTCAGTAAAACTATTCAAATTCTATTTTTATATTATATAGATAATTTATGAAAAAATTAAATTGATGAAAAATTATAATTGTCTTAGTGATGAATAGTATAAAAAAAATTTTAAAAAATAAAAATATTGTATGAATAGTTTACAGTTCGATGAATTTTTATATGTAATTCTTTCTTTTTTTTTTTTTTTTTATTTCTTTCGATATAACACTGATTTACGAGGGACAACAATTATTTGACTTTTACACTTGAAAAATAACACATTTTATTTAATTTGTCTTTTATGTATTGCCAAAACTTAAAAATAATATTTCCACGTCAGTGAATCTTACAATAGAATGAAAAATTCGTTTGTCACAAAACGCAAAAAAAATAATAATAATAATAATAATAATAATAATAATAATAATAATAAGTAAAGTAATAATAATAATAAATAATAAAAAATGAAAGAGAAAAAAAAAGTGGATATAGGAAAATAATATAATTTATCCAAAAAACTGCGACTATACTCATAGTTATACATGCTCACATGGATTTACTTGGTTGTGCTTCATTTTATTCCAAATCAATTCACCATGACGCATGGATTTGAACTGTAAACCGCAAAATTGCCGAGGAGCAAATGCGACGTTGAAAAACCGGTTTGTTTGCATCGCGGAACTCAGTAGAAGAGAAGGAAAAGAAGGAAGAGAATGAAGTTAAATCATGGCTTTAAGGAAGGCCTCTCTTTTCATTTCAGTGATGTCTTTAAATCACAACATTCGACAAACAATACGTAATCCACTATATAAAACTAAAGACACAGTAAAAATCATTTGTATATTCGTTGAGTCTACAAATATTTCATATATTGTAGAGACAGGGGCGGTCACAGTCCAGCCCAACCCCGGCAATATATTCGCAGCTTGTGCATATAGCTACATATATAACTAAACAGTCGAGTCAAAAGTCGTTGCCGCCATATCCAACGACGTTCGCTGGTGCGCATCGACGTGGCGCTCCCCTTGTATACCGGTCAAACGTAATTATGCTAATATGCGATTGGCTTGAAGGAGAAAAAAAAAATAAATAAATAATAATAATAATAATAATAATAATAATAATAATAATGTTAAACGCAAGTGGGGAGAGGTGTATTGCGGGCTGCAACACACCCGATTGGTCTTCCTCCTCTTCTTTCGATGGTATTTATGGAATCCACTCGATCCAAGCACAGCCCCATGCATTCCCTTCCATTTAATATAATTTTTCTTTTTGCATGTTCAATGCCTTTAATCTTCATTATATTGCTGTGATCAGACTTGAAAAAATAAGAAAAAATAAAAAGAAAAAATACAATTTATTCACAACTAAAAGAATGCCCGAGAAATATTTAAACACATTTGAAACAACGTGAGAAAGTGAAATCGTTCATGTTGAAAATAAGAAAAAAAAAGAAAAAAGTTTTGAAAATATTATAATTTATTTGGTTATAAAAATTTATCTACTATCATGACAGATTTAAATATTTTATTAGATTTTCTAGTTTGTAAAATTGTGAAATTGTTATAATGAAAGCGCGCACATAAACCTAAATACATTTGCCAATATGATCAGAGGGGGCTTGGTTTTTCGATCGATTTAAACGGGGTAGGATATGATGATGAAGAGGGTGGTGAGGAGACGAGGGAACTAAAGAGAATTTAGCCGCAGGTATCGGTTTATAACATAATCACCATAAATGAGGAAAATTGGTATAAAATTGCCTGATAAAACCGGGCTGACCAGAAGCCTACGTCTCTCTCTTGCTATTGGATTTTGCCTTATATTCCCCCTCATCTAAACTAAATCGCCACACACCAGTTGCCATTTCAATGGAAATGCGATGGATGTTCGCTATTCTGTATGATAAAATATAGCCATAAAGGAGAATGGAATATGGTGGGCGCTCAAACTTGCTGAGATTGCTGAACATAAATATACAGCTATAAATTGTATAATATTTACTTCACGATGAAACATTTTGCAAGTAGAATTTGAAATATTTTCTTTTATTTTACATTTATTTATTTATTTATTATTTTTTTTTTTTCTTCATTGAAATTCCAGTTTTCATTTGAGATGTCAAGTTACAAACGTACACGAGATATTCAACGGTTAACAGTTTAAACATTTATACGTATTTTCATCGTGAAAACTGGAAATACCATCGTTGAAAAATATCTTGAATTGAAGACATGCAGTTATGTACTCAAACGATTTTTCTACAGAAAATTATATCTCTTTCTCGTACATATATATTTTTTTTTTTCTTTTTTTGTGTCCGTATTACACACGAGTTTTCACATGACAGATGAATTGTCAGGTGTAAAATGAACGTGCACAGATTTCCCTTCAAACGTAATCATGACCAAATGAAATTATTCTGATAAATATATAACTGTAGACTGTGCGTGCGTGTATGCGTGTGTGTATCTACAAACTCGACCATCTATAAGTTTTTATACATATAGATATAGAGCAAGAGAATTCAAGACAGGAGGCCCTTGAGAAAAGATTTACGATCAGTTGAAAATTAACGAGCCACCTGAACGCTCACTTGAATTACCGTATCAAAATCACATTGTAACATAATATAAACTTAAATTGATCAAATAATTGGATATATATATATATATATATTATTAACAATAAAATATATACTCACTTTTTCAAGCTCGAGGAGGTGGAATCGGAGGACTTGAATCGCTTGTACCATCTGAAAACAGCACAAAACAAAACAAAAATTCATCATTAATAAATTGAACGAATTACAAAAAAATAAATAAAAATATAAAAATAATAAAAATTATTGAAAAATAAAAAATAAAATGTAACATAATACAAATATAACCCTCTCCCCCCACCCCCTATGTCCCGCCTCTCTAACCTTATTGAGTTTCATTTAAAATACAATTCACTGTCACCTCATCATCATCATCAGTGACATCAACACACAGACAAACTCTCATTTATTCTTTTAATTTTTATATTTTTTCTTCATTTTTTTTTTCCCCCAAAACTCAACTATCTTCATTACTCACTTTTTTTTTTTTTTTTTTTCTTATATTTATAATATACATTAATAGTATAACCTTAACACTGCAGTAAAATAGCATAAACATTTCTTCCCTTTACTTTTATTTTCTTTCTTCATTTATTTTTTTAATTTTTTCCCTTTTCTCCATTCCTTATCCTCACTGCAAATATGACGCTACTGCTGCTGCTACTGCCGCACCGATTTATTTCTTTTCGCGGCGTTAATTGACTTCGCATCCGCGCCGGAAAGAACGAACGGAATGCCCGATACGGTTCCATGACTCAGGTCGTTCTTCCAAAGAGAACAAAGACACCGCGTGCACTTGGGAGCGACGACTTCTTTCTCCCTTTCTCTTATTCACCCTATTTCTCTCATGATCACATATAATAAGAACACACATATATATATATATATATATTATTGCGTATGGTTCTCACTGAGAAATAGCTCGCATAATTTTCCTATTCCCCATGACATTTAATGCTCCATGATAGAAGTCCAATGATGTAAACACCCCTTTCACAGCGACAGACCGGTCTCTCTTCATTCTCTACCTTCATCGCATCGTTCGTTCTCCAACATTCTCTTTTACTGTTCTATCTCTCACTCTTTCTATTACCTCCATTTTATTTCTCGTTCCGTTTTCATCTTCAACAAACGATACACCGATTCAATTAAGACTCCCCAATACAATCTTAATTATTAATTAAAAATATATTTATGCAATTATGAGCCATTACGATTTCATCGCATTGATAAGACGACCACTTTCTTAGTTTATTTTGTGTATATTTTTTTTTTCTCTTCTTTTTTTTTTTCTGTCCTGTTTCAATATATAAATATATAAATATATATGTATATTTTATAGATATAATAAATTTAATAGCATGTAGAATTTTTAAACTTGATGTGGACATATATTTATTCATTTATTTATATAAAATATAACTTTGCTCACTTTTTATTCTGTTCGCTATCGATATTTATAATTGAAATCAGTTCATTTACCACCCGCAGAGATCGGTCTTTGTATAACGAAGTGGAATGAATTTATATATACATATATATATATATGAAGAAACAGTGGGGGCTTGTTATGCGCCGACGCGAATCGTAATACACACTTTGAGGCGCGAATCATGATCATCAGAGTATTCGCGCTTGAGAGAAGATTCAAGACGCGCAATGAGACAAGTCCATGCAATTTTATTGCGCCCACAATACAATGTTCACACTGTCCAATACACTCACACCCGCAAAATTCACGTTTTAACACGTATAAATAAAAAAATATATGTATATATGTATAAGACGCTTGGGCGTGATGGCACAGCCCTCGAAGTGGTTTTGCCACGATCGTTCATCACGTGATATTAATTAACCGAAGATGTGGAGTAGAGAGAAAATAAATGAAAGGAAGACAAAAAAAAAACAAAAACAAAAAAAAAATTAATGAGTGATAATAATAATAATGAAATAAAAACATGAGGAAAAAAGAAAAAAAGTAAACGATGAGGAACAAGGAGATGGTGTTATTTATAAGCCATGCACTCACGCCATGGAATATTTTTATCGATGTATATATATATATATTTGAATTTATTTATATTTATCTCTACCGGTGGAATTAATTTTTTAAATTTCATATGTATTTATTTATACGCACTTTATTGAATGTATATTTATAATTTCTCATCCCTCTCCATACTTTTTTTTCAATTTTTAAAATTTTAAGAGTTAAACATATATAAAATACACGTCAATTAAAAGTGTTCAATATATCAATTGATTAAGTGTATTGTCACATTAATCGATAATTATTTTACGATAACACTCATAGTCAATTTTTATGACGATTAATGATAATTAAAATGTAACATTTGTGTGATATATTATTTATTTATTATTTTTATATAATTTTTTTTTTTTTAATTCACATTAATTTACTGTAATTATTTATTTTTATTTTATGTGAATTTTGTGATGGAGCAACGCGAGCGTTTTCGCACGCGGCAAAATGACAAACATTCGCGATGAGACATCGGTAAATGTTGTCTTACTATATATATATATTTATTTACATACATCTCTATACTAATATGTGTGTTAGTGTATGCCTGTACAAACCGCAAACGTCACCACAGTACACGATTTCCAGCCACTTGAGAATCTACGACGTCGTAAATCTCCTCGTGGAGTCACGTGAATCGATAGAAATGCCTCATCACTAATAGTCGATATCTCGAGTATTATAAGTAAAGATAGAGATATATAAACACACATATAGAACGCACTATCAAGAGGTAGAGTGACAGAGAGATAGAGAGAAATTCAAGAAAAAAAAAAAAAAATACGAGTTGGAAGTGTAAATTAAAATGAAATAGAAAATCTAGGAATTTTTTTTTTCTCTCAATCAGAAAAAAAAAGAAAAAAAAAACTTGAATTATTAATACAGCCAATATATAAATAAAAATAAATAAATTTAAACAAAAAAATTTATTTATATATATGTTCACTTCAATCAATTAAAATGAATTAAAAATAATAATAATAAATAAATTCAATTTGCAAATTTTTCTACACATCAACCAGACTCAAATTATTATCGACACTTTCTATTATTCTTTATAATTATTATTATTATTAAAAAAATTTTTTTTTTTTCAATTTCCCCACTCTTCTATTGACGGAATCTATTGGTGTGAAGCACGAGTCTCGTGAGCAGTAATATAATCGTTAACGAGCGTCCCTAGTGTCAATTCGCTTTTAAATATCGCGCAATAAATTCGCACATCGCGTGCGCATTCTAATATAAAACGTAAAAAAAAAAACAAAAAAAAGAAAAGATGAATAATAAAAAGAGAAAAAAAAAACCACTGGACACATATTAATTTTGTTTTATTTTTTTATTTTATTTTTTTTATTGTATATATAGACGAGCATCGGTGACGATTTTGAGTCTCACTTTATTTCTCTCCACCTCACTCGTCCGTTGTATTATATACATGTATATGCAATTATAATACATAAACTCATATATATAAATTGAATATACGTGTATACATATATGTATAAATAATGAGAGTGCAAGAAACAAATGGAGTGAGATGTGTATACAAAAGTTTATGTGCTACACAGCCGGTTATTATACGATCGTAGCAATAAAAGGTCGTTCGCGGCCGCGCGATAGACGCGTCGCCTAATGAATGAACGTTAATTGTATCAATTATCAATGAGGAAGAGACATTGGCGCGATGAACTACTACCATCACTGTATACATACATATTTCTGTTATCGATGTTTCAGTGATTTACAACTTCACCGTTCCTCACTTCTCATTTGATTATTTCATTTAAACTTCCTATAAACTTTTATACATTCATATTTATATATATACACACACACTCACGCAGACAAAAAAAAAACACACACAGTTATACACATACCGACTTCCAATTGTATATTTATTTTTCTATTTTCATCTCTATTTAAATTAAAATTTAAAAAATAACAATCTCATACATTTAATGAATCTCTACGCATATGTAAAATAAAAAAATAAAAAAATAAAAAAATCACGACACACGAGATCATTTGTAGACACCATCAAACGCTGTCACTTTTATCTATGTAAATATATATATATAGAGATGTAATAGCTTGACAATTTATAGTAGAGTGAGACAAAAAGTATAGACATATATAGAATATTTATATCTTCACTGAAGCTTATGAAAGAAGTGGGAAAAAAATTCAAGTGAGAAAATAGAGTGAAGAAAGTTCTGTGGTCGCGCCCATTATACGATTGCAATTAAAATAGACTTTGCAACGGAGACTGATAAAAAAAAAAAAAAAAAAATATTATAATTGTAATAATAAAGAAGAAAAATAATAAACGATAGAAAAAAATAAATATAAAGAGAATATGTGTAGAATTATATTTTATATAAGAGAAAAATGAGTGTTGTGTCTGTGGTGCATGGGCCAAACACGCTTGTGCGTGTGCACACAATTAATACTGCACCTGCATTTTTGTGAATATTTTTGGCGACATTAACGTCTTAACGAGGGCTATAACAAGCCAAAAAAAGAGGAGTCACATTCACGTAATAAGGTATTATATATATATATACATATATACCGTTTCCTTTTTGTTTCTTCCTGTTTGTTTCTTTTACCTCACACACCATTGCACTCCCAACACAACTGAGCGACATAAACCCCCAAGAGAATTCACAGTGGCATATAAGAGTCTCACTTGGATGTGCTCAATGGAAGCAGCAACAAATGCACTAAAAGTGTCTTAGTTGAAAATTATATTCATGGTGGAAGACCACCCTTTTAGTTAAATCTCCTAGGGGACACGGACAATTTTTCTTTCATTCTCTCATTTATTTACTTGCACACTTATTCACCTCTTCATTCGCATTTTGTCTTTCATATATTTTTTGCATTGTCTCTTACTGTACAGTCGCAGAAATGAAAATATAAACAGTAAAGAGTCAGAAAAAAAAAAAAAGTAATAAATAAAATAAAATAAAAAAAATAAAAAAAAATATGAGAGATAAGTTGAAGAGTCTGACGCACGTCTTGTATATATTCGACAACAACGACGACGACAAGACGTTAATTTTTGCGCTGGGACGAATCGCATGCAGTTTTTTTTCGCCGTTGAGAGGCGACCGAAGGACGGATCCTGGCGCGAGGACCACCCGAGTCGTTCAACATTCAGGACAAACTCTTTTATCGATCGTCCCCCATTCAACGATGAGACTTTTAAAAATGTACAACACATACGAACTTTCATATCTTCACATATACGTTATATCTATATATCTATATATATATATTGAAGGAAAGAAAGTGATCATGTGGCCTGATGGATCAATATCCTGATCATCTTCTACCCACCCCATGAGAATATATCCTTGAGTACAAGTATATTATTTCACTGACACTTCACACTTTCTATCGATTACACATACGTATTTTTGTCGTTGTAAATATACATATATTTTTTTTTTCTTTCTTTCCACTCTCGTCTTTGATGGTTAACCTTTGGTATTCCATGACCATGACAACGATACGCTGATGAAGAGTATGAGGGTTATATCAATAAGAAATCCAAGTGGTCGTAATAATAATAATAATAATAATAATAATAATAATAATAATAATAATAATAATAAACCGAATCTATTACAGTGATGAGAGAAGTTAATTTACATACGAGACAGTCAAAGTTCAATTATAAAAACTGATATGTCCCTAAAGAATTTAATAAAAAGTGTCCAAGACATTTTCAATGTGATCAACATTGATATTACATTTGTATTTCATTAATAATATAATATTATATAAAATATATATTATTATAAAATAAAATGAAATAGAAGAAAGAAAGAAGAGAATTTAAAAAATAACATATCACAATAAATGTTAAATAATTTTTATATTTTCATATGTAATTATATATATTATAAACGCAACTCTGTTTTTATTTTTCCGAGTTTTTCTTATATTTTCTTCTCTTTTTTATTTATTTATTCATTTATTTATTTATTTATTTATTTATTTATTATTATTATTTTTTTTTTCAAACCTAATACTGACAATTAGCATTTCATTGGCTCATTTCGCGGGTATGCTAATAGGAATCTTATTTGGGACGACCGTGCGTGCCTAACCCCTTCGTTCACTTCTTTTTCTGTATAACATTCTACCGTTCTTTCTTATTCTGACACTCACACTCCATATATATATATATGTATATTCACAAACGACAAACGTGTAGTGGGCATTTGTTTTGCTCTTTCCTTATTGCGATCGCGCGCCAGCTTCCCTCGTTTCGTTTACGACATTGCTGATCCACACACGACGAAGGAACATAAAAAAATAACGAAAAAATAAAAATAAAAAGGGAGATAAACAGTATATGTAAAGATTCCGTTTATACGCCCACCTATAGAGTGTCGCCACGAGTATCCATTCTCTTTGCGAGGCCACAAACCTTATATATAATAAATATAAATATAAATATAAATATAAATATAAATATAAATATAAATATAAATAAATAAATAAATATATGTACTGCGAAAAATTTAACACGAACTCGTCAATATTGAAGAAGACATAGGAACATCTCAAATGTAAATGAAAGTATATAAAACAATTTGGATAATATTTTTTTGTTGCTTTTAAATAAATCCCATGGAGTGAATGCGAGAAAAAAAAAGATATTCAGATTAAAAAATGAGTCCACGAGAGTGTAGTGTTGATATGACAGTGAAATGGAATCTCTGAATGGAATGAAAAAAAAAAAAAAAAAAAATACGGGAATATATCAAAAATGAAGTTGACTAAAGTCGAGTTTTTTTTCTTTCTCGTCTTCGTGACTCCGCAGAAATAATTCAAAAATTCATTTGCTGTAAAATAGCAATTGAAATCAAAATTGTGTCATTAAGAAAAAAAAAAAAAATTAATAAAGATTTTTCCATTGTGAAAAATTATCTTACAAGAACAAAATGAGTTTGGTTCAATTGACATGGTGGCTTATGACGCGTGTCCTTGTTTTATTCATTTATTTATTTTTTTATTTTTTTATTTTTTTTGATGAGCCTAACAGATTTGTATAAGAGAGAGAACAAGTGTGTAAATGTGTATAGTGAATGTATTATACGTATATAAAGAACAATGAAGAAAATTGTGACCCCGAGAAGAAGGCGGAGACGTGTGTACATGGTCAAGGTGAAAAAACTTTGATGTGAATTTGTATTCGTGTTTGTGTCTTCTCTTCATCTATTATTAAATAACTCATTGTTCATAGAATCAACAAACAACTACTACTTCATATCAATACAAATTAATAAATATATATTGAAATTAATTGTAAATTTTACTAAAGTACATGAAAATATATATTCATTTTTTTTTTTTCAAATTAAACCAAAAAAATATTTTGAAAATGACGTATATTTATAATAAATATCATTGCAAGTTAATTTCAAACAAAATTGTTCATTCTCGATAGAGGAAATATAAAGTGTGGCGTGAAGTTTGTGGGCCGGTTACGCTCATCATATGGATAAGACGTTTTTAAAAGGCCCACTTCCCACGCGTTATCTCCCATCGCGGAACACACTCAAGAAACTTGAAATATTTCTTCCTTGCCTCGAAGGTCTCCGGGAAGGAGAGAGATAGATAGATGGATAGATAAAGAGATTGAAAGAAAGAGGATCAACAAAAAAAAAATAATAAAATAAAAAATAAAAAAAAAATTTTTTAAAAGTAAAAAAAAAGTAAAATAAAATGAAGAAGGAAAAAATATGGTTGCCATCATGGAAAGAGAGTGTCGGCATTACCGGGAGATACAAAAGATGCGGAGTGAGGGAAGGAATAAATAAAAATTAAAAAAATATATATATATATATATACATATAGTAATAATGAAAATAAGATAGGAAGGATGGAATATTAAATATTAATAATGACGCCTGCTCGCCCTAATTACTCAACTAATTGTATTTAAATTATTTTAATGTGTATTGTTACTCCAAATGAAAATAAAAAAAATTAGGACAATGAATAAATTTAAACAAAAAAAAAAAGATGTCAAGGTAAAACTAGAAAATAACTAACGAACAAAAAAAATAAATAAATAAATAAATTATAAAATAAATCAAAATAAAAATAATCGTAATGTGCAAAACACTTACCAACGAATCCACCTCCGGATCTGCTATGTAATAAGGTTTCTCTTGTCTGATCTGTAACGAGAGAAAAAACAAAAAAAAAATACATAAATTAACATAAACAATTTAATAACTACAAGAGATCTAGTGGTTAATTATACAGAATTAACAGAGAATATACAGAATAGAATGAAAAAAAATAATAATAATAATAATAATAATAATAATAATAATAATAAATAAATAAATCGCGATGAATAACGTGACATTACTTTGAGTAATTTTATCCTTGCGTGTAATGTCACATTTCTAATTAGCACACCCTTTAATTATACAATTTCATCTTAATAAATATACATATGAAAATACACACATATCATTGATAAAACACAAAAAAAAACAAAAAATCTCGAATTCACTTTAATACTCAAATAATTAATTTACAATAAAAAAACTGAAAAATAAACAAACAAAAAAAATGTCAAGTGAATATAAATCACTGTCTGTCATCGTTCAATTGCGAGTGCGAATTATATGAATAACAATATTTTCGTATGTATGTGTGTGTGTGGGTATGTGTATATGTACGCACCGTAAACACATTGTTATACACAAAGACGAGATATATAAATCGATTGCATTTAACACTGACACATAATACCCATAAAAAAATCTTTCCTATACCTATATACATATATACGAGTGTACATCAACCAAGTGATATTCATGAGATTGAATTCTGAATGAAACCACGTCGTTCTCTCGTGCGCCTTCAAGAATGTATAGTAATGAAGGTGTCTCTTGTACAGCCGCCAGGCAAAAATACTGTCAACTTGTGCTGGGCAGAGACAACACACAACCTAACTCTATATATATATGTGTGTGTATAAAAATAAAGAAAATAAATGAATAAAAAGAAAAAAGAAGAATGTATGTATATACATATAAAGAAAAGTGATGAAGGGAAAGACGAGGAGTGACGATAGTAAAGTTTGCAGAGAAGAAACGAAATGATAAAGGGGAAAGAAAAGAGAGATAGTGGAGACTAGTTCTTGTACTAACGCATCGTCCAGTCACTGTTATTGTGTTATGTCTTTTTTTTTCTTTTTTTTCTTTTTTTTTTTTGTCTTATTTCATTTTATTTTTTTGTGATAAGTCCCCGAGAGACTTCGAATGTCGGGCAGGTAGACATTCCGATTACAAATTGTAAAAGCTCGATCGCAAAAGCGTATACACAGTCGAACTGTATTTTTACTATTATTCATAAGTATTTGGGGATTGGATAAAATAAATATGTAAAGGGTATATAATATTTTTGGGATTTTATACAGACAGGGATTGTTGCTACTGCTAGTGAAGTTATGGAAGAGAAAAAAAAAAAAAGAGGAAATAGTTTTTCCTCCAAAACTTTCTATACAATACGTTGTATAAAGTATTTTTGGTTATAGTTGTTAATGGAGAGATCGGTCTCTACCCTTTATCCATTTTAACTACACGAAAATGAAGTGAAAGTATTGTAGAGAAGAAAATAAAATTGCAAAATGGCAAGAAAAAAAAAAGGAAAAGAAAAAAATATATAGCAAACGTCCAGGGAGAAAAAAATAAATAAAATGAAACTTTTCATTATTCTAACAATATAAATTTATCAAAATAATTATACCAGGTGAATGAGAAATTTTTTCAATAAAATAATTTCGAAACAACCATGAGAAATTTCACTTTAAAAATAAATAAAATATCTCAAGCAACAAAATCCACTCGACTCTTCATTAAACATCGTATAATATTTTTATACAATCCCTTGAATTATAATATTGTAAAAAAGAATTGTTAAACAAAAAAAAAAATTAAATTAAATTAAATTAAATTAAAAAATAAAAAAAGTCAAAATGTACTGCATAAAAGTTTTACACTCACTCGTCTCTCTAATATAAAATACCGTCCGAGGATTTATCTCAATATTGAAAATATTTTGGAAAATATACGAAATATAATACAAGTTGCGAATAGAAAAGGTAAAAGGGACAACATAAAGATATGAGTTTACTTTCACTTTCAACGTAAAAATATCTATATATATATATAAGAAGGGAGCAATGTCAAGGGTACAGTAAAACAATACACTCGTATCATCTGGCCCCGAGGTCAACGGTTTACTATTTCCTGGGACCCTAAAAGAAACAAAACGAAGAGACAAGAGAGTGTGAGAGGACCGACCCTGTAAACTTACAGCCTCGTTGACTTCTACTCTCCCCATTTTTAGTCATACACTGTTTTCAAAATGACAACCGTGACTTTAATACACACACACACACACATACACATACAAATTCACGTCTTTCAAATGGACACGTATTGAACCTACACATAATAAAATTGATTTTAATCTCACCCTCATATTACTCCATTACACTTCATTATCATGATTATTTTTTTTTTAAATACAAAAAAAAATATATATATATAAGTATTCAAGTATTTTTATTATACTTCACGCATCACACAAAATTGAAAATTCAGACAACCCCTACATATATTAATGTTACATAAGAGAGAGAGAGGATGAGGGCGAGGGGAACCTGAAAAAAAAAAAAACAACCACAAAATTATAGGGTTTGAAAATCACCCATCATCAACAACAATCACACATAAAAAGATTAAAATTATAACAATTGTATAATTAGCTTTAAACTTTTTCCCATTAGTATTTAAATAAGAAAATAATGATAATAATAATAAATAAATAAATAAAAATAAAGACAAATATTACCGAGAAATTTTATAATTACTCTATATGTTTATTGCATTGGTAATAAAAGAGAATACTAAAATCTATCACACAGAGAGACAAACGTATATACATCATGTTATCTCTTAAAAATATAAATTTGTGTGTATGAGTGTGTGTATATATAGATATACAGATATCCAACTAGTGTGTCATACACCACAGATTTTACCACGAATTTGCAATTAAATTTTGCCAACTCTCGTTTAGTTAATGTTATATAGCTATATATATATATATATCTATAGAGAAAAGTAACATCAATGTATATACTGTATAATTTATATATGTATATATACATAGTCTATGTGAGACCCGGTTTCTCTAACGGTGAAACGCGTTTCGCGAGAAGCAACCCCATAAAATTGACGAGTAACGAAGTCTGCCTCCTTTGCATAAACATTTGCCTTCTGGCCTCACAGCATCGTACATACACACATACACAACGTGCACACACGACATCAACAACGCCAACGAGACAGATGTGAAATGATTCGTCGTCTCTGAAACCTATATATATATATATTTATAGGATGTATGTATATGTGTATATAAAGTGAAAAGGAATAGGATATGACTGCATCTGAGTGTATGTATTTTCAGTCGCAGTTGCATTAAAGATTAATCTTCTATTCAGCAAGTATAAGATACTCACGTGTATATGTAATGAGAAAATTAAATATAAATATAGTTATAGCTGTGTTGTTAAATGATTTCTTAACAATATAATAGTTCCTTAACAATAATATTTTTTACTTTCACAAACAATCTTGTCTCGTTGGTCTTTTTTTTTTCTACATTTTTTTATTTTATTTTTTATTTTCTGTTTACTACTTTTTTTGTTTTTTTTTCAATTTTTTTTTTATTTTTTGTTTTTGTATGAATTTAATGATTCGAATAACGCCAAGGACTGCTGTTGTGAGTAGAAAGGAATATTTTCTAAACGAATGGGGATTTAAAAAAAAAGAAAAAAAATCGATTCAACTTTTTAACGTATTTTTATTATTATTTATTTCAAAATAAATAAAATGAGTTTCTCGAATGTAAGTATGAAGAAGAAGAAAAAAAAAAAATTATTTCTTTAGTGTTTAAAATATATTCACGTAAAATATTTTATTATAAACAATATAATTGCAATAATTTGTTGGAAATAATAATAATAATAATAAATATATAAATAAATAAATATAAAGTTATACGGAATGTTGTAAAATTAATATGAGTATTTTACTGAAATATTATATGTCAAAATTACAATCAAGTTTCACTTTCACTTCTGTGTATGTCTCTATATTTATATTTGTACATGTTTGCTCACGTAAAATGAACGAATTTCGAATTAAGAATGATAAAAATAGAACAAGAAAATAAATGAATAAATAAAATTGAAGAAAAATAAAAAAGTGTGTAATTTTCATCCGTTGAAATGACAATTGTACCAAAAACATAAACACACACACACATTGTCACAAATAATAATAACATGTATAAATAAATTCATATAAAGAAAAATTTGTCTTTATAATATATTTTAATATATATATATTTTTTTTTATTTAAAAGCTCAATACGCGTATAAAAGTAATAATGAAAAATGAATGAGGGCGGTTGATGCGCGTGTTGTGCATTACCAAAGAGTCACAAAACGACATTTATAACATATATATATATATATATAGTATCAGCTGGTCCCTTGACTCTGCGTCGAACGTTTTACGAGGGTTTAATGCCCTCGAGGTGCATTCTAATTGCGACAATAAATCCCAACGGGCACCATCACAAGCCACTAGGTAGGTAGGTGGACGCGTCGCAATATGCATCGCAGGTACAATACAAAACCAGAATAAAAATAAGAAAAATAGTAAATATATATACATATAAACTGAGATAACTACTTCCGCTACAAACATTCATCATCCACGTGACGCAAGAAATTCATTCAAAAATATAAAAATTTAACAAAACAAAAAAAAACAAAAAAATTTGTAGCCTTCACATGTGATGAAATGTTTTCAAAATTTTTACAGTATTAATTTGTTTTTTTTCCTTTTTTTTTTTTAATTAATACCAATATATTTTCCTCGAGAAAAAAATCGACTCAGACATAAACATATATATATATATATATATATATATATATTAAAAAAAAAATTGATTAAATAAATAAAAGAACTGACATCGTAACAACAGTAGATACTAACATAGCCCGGGAATGGGGTTGCTCTCTTGAACGTCGTTTGCCCCCAAAGGATATCCCGCAGCGAGACAGAAAACGACAGAGAACGTATACAGACAGAAGTGGAACGCGCGCGTTGTACCCCCCATGTCCACCCCACTCGCCAAGGTACTTATATATACCGATGAGTTAGTTCGCGAGATGAAAGGCAAAGAGAGACAGCAAAATATATATATACACACACATAGACAGAGTAAGACATACAGTGGAAGAGGGAAAAAAAATCGGGATGAAAAATAATAATACATAGAGAGCAAAGAAAAGAGGAAAAAAAAAAAAGGGCCACAACAATGAGCCGCCAGACGCAGCAGGATACAACCCCGTGGCACGTTTTAGGCACGGCACGATGCACCAAGAGAGAATAAAAGTGAATATACATATACATATATATATATATATATCTATAGTAAAGGCCCAGAAAAATCGTGTGTGCTGATTTTACCCTGCATCTGTGTATACATGTGTGTGTGTGTGTGTTGGTGTCTGTATGAGTAAAGGTCGCCTGCGTTGTGATGGAACTTTACTTGCGTTTGTACAGAGAAAAAAAAGAAAAAAAAGAAAAAAAAAAAAAAAAGCGTTATAGTAATGAGAGTAAGTGAGAGAGAAATAATAATGTGGAGGCCATTGAATAGATCAATTTACAATGGGACAAAATGAGCATCGCCCTTACATCAGTAAAGCGCCGTTTGTTCAGTATCTATCTCTCTTATTCATTTGCACATTCTGGTTTCCCGCCGGTTTAAGCGCAAAATATGTGCGCGTGCGCACAGTTGGTGACTATATATACATATATAGATGAAATAATCCGACCGATGACGTGCGGCCCTTTTGTCAAGAGTATCAACTGTAATGTTGAGTTTACTTATATCTCCACATGGTATATCGCGACTTTTACGTTGTCTTGTGGTCGATTTGGCGTCATTGAAAAAAATCGACTACAAATCGATTTCTTTCATTTATTTATTCATTTTTTTTTTTTTGTTTCTATATTTCTAATCACGATTTATTAATATTGATGAATAAATGAATGGGAGAAAGAAAGAAAGAAAAAAAAAACGAAGAAAATAAAAATGATGATAATTAATGAATTAAAATTGTATTCAGTTGAAAATTAATAATACAACTTTGACAAATTGATATATAGAGTAATTCAACATAGTTGTATGTGATATACATTACAATGTAATTTATTTATTTAATCACACACTGATTCATCATGAAAACACTTGAGACAAAGTAAAAAGAGGGGAAAAAAAAATTAAAAAAAGTAAAAAGTAAATAATAAATAATAATAAATAATAATAATAATAATAATAATAATAATGATGAAATAAATGGAAGGTGGAGTGAGAAATATTGATGAAAGAAGAAGATGTACAAGAAAGAAGAAGTGAGAAAGAATAAGACATATGAGACTCCCCTTTAAGAGGGAGAAGGAAAAGTCAACATAGTCGTAAATTATTCTAGGGTCAAATGCCACGTGTTTAACATCGTATAGACATAGTATCGGTGGACTTTATACAATTACTAGTGTCATTGGATAACATGAAATTTTTGTTGTTTCATGGTAAAGACGACAAATGCGATAGACAACTGAGACCAACATCAACTGAATAATCAAAAATGTGAAATACTCGTAGAATATTTAGATCTAAATATAAAATGTACGATCCTGAATACAAGCGAAGCGTGACGTGACATGATGGGGTGTGTATATGAATGAAGATAAAAAATGAAAAAAAAAAAATACGGAGAAAAAGAAGAAAAAAAATTTGTGAAGCTGCTGTTGCTTTATGAAGAATAAAAGAAGAGTGAACCCTTTGACGAGAGAATTTTCTACCTGTCCCCTCCTCTTCGCGAGTAGTCATGAGCCCTGACATTCAATAGAGACAGAAACAAAAAAATAAAAATAAAAATAATAATATAAAAGTTTCCCACCTCTCATCTTGAGTTTCATCCAACTGTATATGACATATTACGCGTGTATAGAATTATGTAGATTTAAAAAATATATATATATCCGTAAATAAAATTTTTTGATGTCATTTATGCAGACATTTATTTTTACATTTATAAAAATGAGTGAAGAAGAAAATTTTTGTAATTTTGTATAATATGCAGTGAAATTTTTAAATAATTCTTATCACATTTATCATTGTCGTAAATATGAATGATGATATATTAATATAATAGTAAATTTGCTACTTGTGTTAACTGAAAAATCACTAGTTAACATTTAATTTTCATCCATTAAATTGCCACATATCAAATTATCCATATATTGTCTTACGCGTGTGTATGTGTGTGCATATTATCAAGTAATAAAATCTCTCTTTCTCCGTCACGCTTGAGTCAATTCAACTAACGAGATTATCATCAATATACCGAACAAAATATTTACATTGATAATGATATAATTTTTGCCTAGCAAAAAAAAAAAAAAAAAAAAAAAAGAAGTAGCAAGAAAAAATTTTTTTTTCATATAAAATTTTATTCGCAATAAAAATAAAAAATCGACACACGTAAATATTCAAAATGAAGTGACACAAATATGACATGTATAAAAATTCTGAGTTATTGATATTAAACGATTTCACTTGACCTACCGCGACGTACACAAATATCCATATATATATGTGTATATGCGTTATCGATATTCTCACAATTTAAAAAGTGAAGCGTGTCATAAATGGATGAGAGAGAGTCCAGCTGTTTTTATGGCTGTATAAAAATTACGTAAATATTTTTGTCACCAAATATGACATGTATGTGCGTGTTTTTAAATATAGAAAAAAAGAAAAAAAAAAAAATTTTTTTTTTTTCTCCTCGAATTTAAACAAAATAAAAAAAAAATACAAAATCAATATATTCATGATATAGGTTTGAAATTTACGAATAAACCGGTTGCGCATATTTTTCAGCAGAAAAAATATCTAGTTATTTATTTATTTATTTATTTATTATTATTATTTTTTTAAATTTCAATATATATATGTATATAAACTCGTTGTGACCCAGAGCCACGTGTGCGCGTAGGAATGTAGACGGTAAAAATGGTACGTTCTAAAAGACCCCGAAACCACGACGAAGAGCTCGAGTTACCTACGTGTCCTTGGGGACTACCTCGAGAGTTAGGCTTATAGAAAGCCGTCGAGAGTAAAAGATCACGTTAGAAAGACATTGAAGTGAAATATGAAGAATGGGAACCAGAAACAAAACAACAAAAAAAAAAGAAAAAAAAAGATAAAATAAAAATAAAAGAGAAAAAAAAAATAATAATAACGAAAGCGAATGTGAAAAATGTGGTAACTAAAGCACTGATATTCTTTTTCTTTTTTAGTTATTTATTATTATTATTATTATTTATTATTATTTTTTTTTTCCTCTAACGAATAATTATTAGTCCATTTAAGGCAAAGCTTCATTATTTTTCATCAACGTTGTCAAGACGACGCTTTTCATTTTATATATTGTCTTATGAGATTTATTATATAAATTGTTAATTTATGTTAATGATAATTGTATGCTTACCTGTTTGGAGAATACCGCGATGTCCTCATTAAAACTTTCAGACGAACAAACATCACCACCCGCAACACCAGGTTCTCTCGGTGTGCTCGTTGCCAACTCGCATTTTTCAAATATTAACGCGAGCAATGGAAACAATGGATGTCTGTAAATAAAAAATAAAAAAACATTCAAAGTTAATAAAATACATATATTTCTAAACTAATAATTAATATAATTTTTATTAAAAAAAAAAAAGAAAAAAAAAATCATTTCACAAAATTTGTAGATAAATTTATTATTTTTACAAAAAAGTATTTCAGGAATGAAGAAAAAAAAGTTTTTTTTTTTTTTTTTTTTTTTTTTCTCCCACATAATATTTTTCTGTTCACTGAAATACATGTCTACATAGGATGAAATGGACGCGATTAAACATGGACAAAATATCGTGTAGGAAAACGAAATTCAGCGTGAAACCCTTGGGCATATAAGCGCAGTAAGGGGGGCCCCTCACTCGCTTGATTTTTCTTTCACTCTTAAACGAAATACACGCAACAAAAATAGTGAGGATGAGATGGAAAAAGAGAAAAAGTGAGAGAGATGGTGGATACGTGGAGGATAAAACGAAGAAAGAGAATATAAGGAGGACGGGCTGATGCGATCCGACGGAAGCCGCTGCTCTCTCTCGGCCACGCCATGGCAGCTGTTTATCGTTCGGGTACTCTGACCCAACGCACGCTCGTTCGTCGCTTTATCCCCCCAAAAGAGATGGGAAAAAGAAAAAAATAGTGTACACGAGGACGGGAGAAAGAGAGATATAAAGGTAAAGTACAAGAAAAAAAAAAAAATAAATAAATAAATAAAATAAAATGAAGAAAAAGAGAGCGGGTTTCGCTTCCTTCTCACGCTTTCAGTGCATCTCTTAATAAATTCCATGTATATTTAAAGCTTGAAATAAAAATTTCTTTAACGAAAAAAAAAAAAAAAAAATACATATATATATTATGGAAATAATTGAAAATGAAAATAAACATTTATCGTCATGATTTGTCTTGCGAATACAAAAATAAAAAATAAAAAATATAAATAAAAAGTATTGCATTCATAGGTAAATATAGATTTCACGAGCGAGACACAACGTTGAACAAAAAAAAAGAAGTACAAAAAAAAAATACGTAGCGCGAACCCACAAGGGGATTGTGGGATAAGATAAGATTAGCCTGCGATGCAACGAGCACTCTCTCTCACACACATACACATACACATACATACACACACACACACACACACACACACACACACACACACACACACACACACACTTTACAAAAAAAAAAAACAACACAGTCATCGCCGTTGAGAATTTATTTTTCCCGTGAGAGGTAACTTAAATCGTCACAATGTTCGTGCAATGACCCTTGCCAACATACAAATGAAGATATCTAATGAATATTATTTGAAACGAAAAATAAATAAATAAATAAATAAATAAATGAATAACTGAAAAAAATAAAAATAAAAATAAAATTAAAAAAATTGTAATAAACATATGAATAAAAATGAAAAATTAAAAATAAAATAATCAAATTTAAACTAAAAAAAATATAAAAATAAAAATAAAAATCAGAAAAAAATCTCGTTTATTAGTGATGTAAAAAAATTCATATGGGGGAGTGTATATATGTATATATATATATATATATATAAATACTCGAGTAATCTTTGACCCACGAGCACATTCTACCGCGCGTGTACTTTGAGAGTCGATTTGCCAAGAGGCACATATTGTATGTGTGTGTGTGTATGTATGTGTGTGTGCCCATGGTAGCAGCGAGAACCCTGTCGGCCCAGCGCATAAAACGATTCGGAACGAATTTCGACAAATTGACGTGGCACACACACGGTAAAAGAACAGCCCCGCGCGCGCGAACTTTGCTCTCTCACTGCAGTTTATATATATAAATACATGAACATCAGTAGTGACTTGAGTCAGCAAAAAAAAATTATCTTTAATGTGTATGTGTGTGTTAGTACGTGTAAATATAAAAATTCCTCATTTATTATTATTATTATTTTTTTTTCATTGACTTTTTTAAACTACTGTACAGATATATATTAACGATTATAACTGTATATAGACAGTGTACAAGATGAAAAAGGGTAAGAGAGACTGAAATAAAGAGAGAATGAGTGTTGGCCTTCGTGGATTTATACTGAGAGGGCGTTTCAAGGGGCAGTCTTTTATAATGTCAGATCGTGCACGATAAGTCTTGATGCAGCGAGGAAAGCTGAGCTATAAGGGAGTAAAATCGCGCACGTCTTCATTCAATAAAAAAAGAAAAAGAAAAATAAAACAATTTAAAAAATAAACAAAGTATTAAACAAACAAACAAAAAAATACAAATCACAACTGAATTATTCTCAAAGTGTAACGGGGCTGTATTGGAAATACTCAAGAAAAAGAAGAAAAATGACATAAAAACAACATAAATTACAATATATATATATATTTTTTGTTCTCGTTTGTTTATAAAATTCACGTGGTTGTATAATATTTATAGAGGAAAATTGTATGATATTTTGGTAAAACAATATTGCATATGAAATTCAAAATAAAACAAATAAAAAAATAACAAAATGATTTATAATCCATCGGTCATGATAGTTGGATGAATTTATCGTGTATTTATGTGTTTCAATAAGTTTTTTTTTTTTTTCTATTTTTTATTTTTATTTTTTACTCTTGCTATATATTTATTTTTGATTTTATCAATATAACGTTATGTCTTTTTAGGATTTGACAGTGTAAAATGGAAAATTTGTGAGGGTGGTGAACGAGGATGAATTCAATGACGGATAAACAAGGTGTCAGTATGATATGACCGCAAAGGTAATGATATGATTGGCCGTTGAATGTTGAATGTTGTTTGGGGAATCATGTGGTTTTGTGGTTTCCGCAATATCGTCCTCTTTCACTCATGATTTCAACCAGTCGCGTACACAATATCATGGGGAATTTTTTTTTCTTTTCTTTTCTTTTTCATCGTATCCGCGTGTGCTGTTATGCATTGTATATTCATATCAACTCTCTCACTCCATTCCTCAATATATATATATATATATATTGAATTTTATGTTGTATACATTGCAGTTATACAGAAATTTCATCGAGAAATAAGCGTGAAAACCGCACAAGGCACCCGAGCGAATCAATGATTCCACAGTTGATGAGTTGATGCATACGTATTGTGTTGAACAAAACATATCAAATTTACGAATTGGACGTAGAAACGACCGTGAAAATAAGAACAGAGTGAACAAAAAATAAATAAATAATATACTTCACGATATATATAAGACTTATCAATTATCGTGCCGCGGGCAATGGACCGATACCTCACTCGTCGCCAGTGTGTGGCACAAAGTCAAGGAGAGATAAAAATTGATCACGAGGCGTGAAACAAAAAAAAAAATAAATAATAAAAAATAAAAAAGACAACAAAGATTAAAACCAAGTCACCTTCCACCCCCGTTGACTACTTTAACCCAAATCTCACGCTATCTCTATATTATTTATATGAGTATGCAGTAAATATTGAAAAATTTAATCAAAAGCAAATTTAATACCGGAAAAACAAAAAAAATTAAACAAATAATACAATATAATAATCGTATTGTCAATTGGCGAATAATGTAGTGAATACAGGCATATTCTCAGTGATAAGCAATTGTAGCATATACATACATATCTTAAGATTATATCAATGCAAGGTCGAATAATATTTTTTATCAATGATTCGCAATTTCGGTGTAATATCTGATTTAAAAAAAAAAAAAAAAAAACAAAACAAAACAAAACAAAAAACAAAAAAACACACAAAAATAAAGTGAAAAATAAATGTAGACAAGCGTATACACACACGCAAACATTTACAAATTTTATCGAATTATATTGTAAATATTTTTCCGAGAAGACAATCTGTTGAAATACTGCGCACGCACAGTGCCAATGTGCGGAATAAAAAAAAACAAATAAATATAATAATAATAATAATAATAAATATATATAAATAAAAAATATTAAAGTGAACGAATACACGCGAGATTTGATCACGTGCGGATTTATTTTTCACAATTTGGTGAATAATAACGAAAAAAAACAAAAAAAAAACAAAAAACAAAAATATCGACACACATTGAAATTATTTAACTTCTCTCTAAAATTCTCCTTTCCCTAAACAAAATAAAATAAAATAAAACAAAATAAAACAAAAAAAAAAACGAAAACAAAAAAAGGTGAATCAAAAAAATGCGTGTGTTCCAGGAATGAGTCCAAGGTATTAAAGCGCGCACGAGGCACACGACGAGAGTGGACAAATTGCAGGTTACCAACGAATATAATAAGCTCCCGTTTTGGGTGGGATATATACCAGAAATCAAGACGAACCATCTTTCTTGCAGTAATAAATCATAAGAGTTGCGTCTGGATAACGTGCCGTGAAATGGCCATCGACAGAAAACTTCCAGTAATAGTTGTGGTAGTATTAGTAGTAATAATAATAATAATAATAATAATAATAGTGGTAGTAGTAGTAGTAGTAGCTACTATACCTGTATACAACTCTAAAATTCCATTTTAGCGTATGCCTATTGGCTTGTATATAATCATGATGATAAAAAGTTGGGGAAAAAGATGAAGATGAGGAAGAAGAAGTAGAGAATGGATGGGACTTATTATATTATACACTTCTCTACACATCTTTCTATTCAAAAATCATACGCTCTCACTGAGACGTTATCCCGCCAGGTGCAAAGCACAACCTATTTCACATTCACAAATACTAGCACATTAAATTGCATGAGTGAGGATAACCAACGCGTTGCGATTACTAAAATTTTTGCCCCCATTTCTCCCACCATATGAATATGATAGTTATACGACGACCGGTAGCCTCTCTCAATTACGTATCATCGCTTTATGTATTATCATATATATATTTATATGCGTTTTAACCGAAAAATAAGTTGGAATTTTAATTAAAAATTAATCTATCAAATTGACGATCGACGGGTGGATATAGATCAATGGACGCGATGCTACCGCGTACCGCCACATGCCACACACACTTTCACTATTATTATTCGCCATGTGTTCATTTATTCATTTATTTATTCATTTATTTATTTATTATTATTATTTTTTTTTTTAATTATTTACATATATTATTTGTCATGCAATATTTTTTCTTCATTTTATTTTTATTTTATTTTAATTAATAGAAATATAATCACGTAAATATAATTTCATATCGTATAATTAATTTTGCGATGAAAATTATTTATAATTTTCTGTAACACATTTTATATGTATTTTCGAGTAAGAAATTATCAATAACTATAAAGTAAAATAAGAAAAAAAAAAAAAAAAAAAAAAGTGAAAATCTTTTTTCGTTTTTATTTTTCCCTTAAATTTTTTTCTTGCAACTTTAGACACGAAAGGGGAAGAGAGCGAGAGAGAGAGAGTAAACAAATTATTTACAATATATTATTGAATATTCTATTCGACTTATTGCACGCTATATAATCAAACTTGATATAATATGAACCAAACGGAAATAATAATAAGAAATAAATAAAAAAATTACATGGCTTACCCATAAATAGCGTCTTTGTCACGCTTGTGTACATCGGGTACTGCAGATGCGACTGCCGCTGCCGCTGCAGCAAGTACATGCTGTGGTGGTTGTGGCGGGGGCGGTGGATATTGAGGATGGGCAGGCCCCATACTCATGTGTGGACTGTGATGGAGGCCTGGAACACCCCGGGCACTCCCGACTGGATCGTACATGCCTGCACCCCCACCACCACCACCCTCCAGGTAACCCCCGTGCAGCCCGCCATCGTCATACTGAAATTTAACGCAAATTTATCAATACATATGTAACATTATATAAACATGCAAAATAAACCAATCTAATATTATACTAAATTGCCACAGTTATTAAAAAATAATTGAGCTCGAGAATAATATTTTTTTTTTCTTCATTCATCATTCGCATTTATCAAAAGAAATAAAAAAAAAAATTTTCTCTTTGCTGGGAAATTTTTACTCTGTACATATGGATATATATATATAAATATTATGTGAAAATTTATGGTAATAATATTTAGTGGATAAAGGGTGGGGAGGGCAAAGTTCGTGTGGTAGAGGTGACAGCCGGTGATGATAATGACAGTATACAACAACACGCGCTCTCTTCATATAATTCAGGGACCCACACTCAAACTCAATATTATTATATTTCACGCATGAATGTCGTATACAAAGTGGGTCGTATAACGCGTACTGTACTTTTCTCCCTTTTGTCATCTACACTTATATTTATACAAATGTATTACACATCAAAATATACTAAAAAAATAAAAAAAATTAAAAAAAATTAATAATACATATTTTTGTTTCATTTTATGCGAGAATATTAACACTCAATTGACAACTCTCTTTTCCTGTTTCATTGTTCATATAATATATATAATATTAAATGCATAACCTCTACAGGTGGTCATACATAAAAAAAAATTATATGAGTGCATTTTATATATAAAAATAAAAATATCCTTCCATAACAGGATACATGTAAAATATTCACAAAAATATTTTTGGTAAAGAAAAAGAAGTACAAAAAAAAAAAACAAACAAACAAAAAAATTATCTTGTTTTCTAAAATAAATTATTACTCGGTATAAATACAAAATTATCATCGACCAATTGGTATAATAATATAAATAAATGTATTTACGTGACACACTAACATACAATAAAGCGAACAAAAATAAAAATATAATAAAAAATAAAGACAATCAAAATAATAATAAATAAAAAAAAAAATTAAAAAAAATGATAAAAAAAAAATAATAATGATAAATAATAAAACGAATCGCGCAACAGATGAATAGTAAATACTAAACTCGACAAAATACACTATGATGACGCGATGACATATGCCAACCTCGACGTGTCACTGATGTGTGCTCGCCACGCTAATTATCTCCAATTATTGTAGCATTGACTTTGTATACCGGCGACAAACGAATTTTCATTATACAGGAAACAAACTATGAAACAATTGATCACATATATCCCATTATATATATGAAAATGAATATGAATATGAATATATATATATATATTGTCCCTTGTGACTATATGTCTATTTGCATAAAGAGCTTTGACGGATGCGCATAGACGCGAGAATGTTCTGGATGGTCGCGTGACGCTAATTATCATTTTTGGGACTTCTTGAACGGGTCGTGACCAGTGTTAATATTCAACACTTATTTACACCGCAATTTTAATCTTGTGAAAAAAAAAAAAAAAAAATATATATATATATATATATATAAATAATAATAATAATAATAATAATAATAATAATAATAATAATAATGAGACAAAAAAAAAATATGTATATATAAAACAAAAAGTCAGTGGCAATTTTATTTAATTCTTCACCCACTTCATCTATTTCACTCGTCATTGAAAATTAAAAGTAGAAAACGAAAAAGAAGACATTAAAAAAATAATAATAATAATAATAATAATAATAATAATACCGAGCTCTCTTGAAGAATGGCAAACCAAAAAAAAAAAAAAAAAAAAAAAAAAAAAAAAAAAAAAAAATCAACGAAAGGAGAAAAAAAAAACAACGAAGCGAACAGAGATAATTCACATGGTCACTGACATAGAGATATCACTCAGCTGGCGTAGAGTGGAATATTTTAAACGAGAGAGAGTCGAAGAGTTCATTGAGTCGATGCCGCATGATAGAGAAAGAACATGAGAGTTTCTCGTTGCCATAAACGTTGATCACTACAAAGCGGTAAAGAAGAAAAATATAATAAAGAAAAAAAGAAAGAAAGAAAGAAAGAAGAAGAGGGAGAAGATGAAGATGAAGATGAAGAAGAAAAATGCGAATAAGAGAAAGAGTATTTTGTACATGTAGATATATATACCTACAATTGTATAGGATAAAGAGGACGAAATAAGAGAGAATATAAAAAGGCACAAGAGGGGGGATTTCCTTGATGCAAGAGGGAGATGGTCAATTCGAAAGTGATTTGCGTGTATAATACGCAAGAGGAGTGAGAGAGGATAGAAGAGAAGAACAACTCACGGCGCCACGTATTTATCACCAACTCTAATTACCACGAACGGTTTATTGCCGAAATAAAAGTACACACAGACTAATTCCACTGTTGAACACACAGTTGGCACACACGTTCCTAGTCACTTTTCATATTATATATATATATATATTTTTTTTTGTACAATAACAACATTTAATTTATATTTGCATCCAAAAATTAATGAATCGTCGGATAGATGGCAACGTGAAAACACAAAAATAAAAGGAAAAAAAAAAAAAAAATGAAAAAAAATATATATCAAATAATAACACTCGCCAATTTTATAAATATTATTCACGTGGCGGAAAATATTTTTTTGACAAATACAGAAATTTAAGTGAATGAATGAATAATTGGAAATTTTCTAGAATTCTGTTAATGAACAAGGAAAAAATATATAAATATATCAGACACTGACCGAGAGAAATGAAAAATTATTATTATTATTATTTATGAAACACAAGAGAAAAGTAGAAAATTGTGAAGAAATAAAAAAATACAAAGTGAAAAAGACTGATATCAACTACAACAGTACAGTAAAAGAGAGAAGATTTATTTTATATTCGCTTTTAGTGATTGATGCCGACATTTGAAAAAATAATAGAAAAAAAAAATAATAATAATAAATAAGAAATAAAAACATCAATACACACGCGTGCATTTTATATCACGGTAAAATATATACGTAAATTTACCGCAAGGGAGTCGAAAGTTTCCTAGAACGTGCGAGGAAGTTGTCTCGCGGCGATACAGTCACGTGTATATCCAGAGTCTCTCTCATGTAATGTCTGTGTCTGCCTGCATGAGATATATATATATATATTTTTTTTCTTTCTTTCTTTCTTTCTCTTTCTTTTTAATTATATTTGTCTTTTATATATGTATATGTGTGTATGCACCATTTCGAATTTTAGCAATGAATACTCTTCACCGATTACACATATTTTGATGGCGTCGTGTGTACACTCTCCACAATATCTCCCTCTCCCCCGTCACGTTCATCTGCCCTTCTATCCTGGTTTTCTTCTGCATAGAGTGGTAGAATTGGCGCAGAAAGCACACGCGAGAAGAGAGATCCACACAAAACACGCACAACAGACACGTTGAGGTAAAACCGCTTTCCAGATTATTTTTTATGCCACACAAAAAAAAAAAAAATTAAAATAAAAATAATAATAATAATCATAAAAAGAAAAAACATCACCGATATTTTCCAACGGTATATTCACAATATCAAACGCTACGTATATTTTTTTTCACGCTGTATATATATATATACATATATATGGCTGTTAACTCTATAAAATTTAATGCATGTCATTAATTTTTTTCTTTTTTTTTTTTTTTTTTTCAAATTCCAATATATCAAAATGACTGCAATTAATAAAGTTGCCTTTTTTTTCTTTTTTTTTTTAAATATATAGATTTTTTTTTTCATTCTTTCAATTTTCAATTGAATGTAATGATATGAAAACTTTAAATATAAAAATGTGTTTTTGTATATTGTAAAATTATATTCTCGAATTCTAATAATGTAGTGGCTTTAATATATACATATTTATATATATAAATGTATATAAATCGAATACACGAACATAAATTTTTGTCGACACATATGCCGCGAGTGATTTACGATCTCGTTGATCGCGGTTATCTCATCGAACTGGGCCAAATTTTCATCACCTTTTTTTTTTTATTTTTTTTTTTACTTTATATTATTTCATTTTATTTTATGACTATACTGTGGGTGTGTGTATCTCTCAGTGTGCGAGCGATACAGACTTTTATGTGTTGAAACAATGTATAGATTTTCTATGATATCCAAGTAAAATAAAAACAGTAAATAAACGAATAAATAAATAAATAAATATATATATATAAATAAAATAATATAAAATAGAATAAAAAAAAGAAAGAAAGAAAGGAATAAAAAAAAATATATTAAACCAAAATATCTACTTGCAGTGTAGTAAAAATAAAAAATAAAAAATAAAATTAAAATTAATATGATATAAATAATCATCACAAATAATATATTAAATGGAAAAAATACACATATATGTGTGTCACTAACATATTCGAGATATTCCACGACAAAAAAAAAAAAAAAAAAAAAAAAAAGTAAGAGAGAATTATTTCACTTATCAAAAGACTCTTTAGAAGATACCGCGATTTCCGATATCACATAAACTCACACACTCTCACTGATCTCCCACCATTTAATAATAATTGATGACGACACATATAAAACATTATACATAATCTAGAGTATATAATCTGTCTGATGATCGTACACCTTTCACAGCATCATGTGTACTCATACAATTATTTTTATATATCTACATTTTACTTATAAAATTTTGGATATAAATATTTTTATCACGACCAAACATTTATAGAATTAATATTATACATCTCAACATATGCACAGTCAATAGAAAAAAATATGGATTGAAGAATATATTGTGTTGTTTTTCTCTTTATATATTTATGTTTATTATTTTGCATATATTTATTTATATTGTCGGGTGATACAAATAATTTCTATTGTAACACTGCACTCACGAAATTCTACTAAACTGTCAATGTATGTGCGTATGTATGTATATATGTGAGAGTATGTGTATATAAAGAGATACGAGATATATACTCGCGATGCGACGGCACAAGAATCAAGTGACTGTACCCAATATTGTTTTATTTATTTTTATAAATTCCTGTCACTTCGACAGGTACAACGAAATTTTGAATTGTCTACACACTCAGCTAGTGAATTTAACTGTGTTGATTATATTTATATACTTAGATACAAGTTAAATATTCAATTTACAAAATGATTTTACATAGTTGCACGTGATTTAACTGACAAACATTTGTGTTTTATACTCTGCATCACAAACGTCGGTATAATCGACCGTGACGCGGATTATTCTTTTTACTACTACGACATTATTATTGTCAATGCAACGATGAATATATTTTTATATTTATTTTATTATTTATTTATTTTCTTTCCACGAGTTTATTTCAATTCGACACATCTGTAATCTATTTATCGGTTATTAATTTTTTTTTAATCACATTAAACAAAACAAAACAAAATAAAAAAACAAAAAAAAAAAGTATCACGGAATATTTTAATACCAATACATTAAACGACAGTTAATATAATTGAGTCATGAAATTTTTGTGAATTGTCTAGTCTGTATGAGTACGTGATAATGTGAGAAAACGATGAATTATCATTGTATGTATGTACGTATGTATGTTAGTAAAAGTATAGTAGACACAAATAAATGAGAATAAGTTAATACGGTGCTTTGTTTTCATCGACAACACACGTCGTACACACACGACAAATGTCATTGAAGAATATCGAACGAACGTTTTGCTCGTGTGGTCTACACTCAATGGCCATTTACACAAATACAAATATATATATATATATATATATATATATATATACACATACACTCACATATACGTACACATCAATAACAACTAAATACATATATTGTCAAGCACGTGTACGTAAATATCTACAATACTATATATTATATTGTTCACGCGATTATTAATACGGTCATTGGGAGACGCGATTGAATTAAAATTTAATTACAACAGTTCGACAAGACGTTTGTATATCGTAAATACACCGTCGGCTCCCAGTGGCTTCTACGAAGTCAAGAAATAACCACCCGACACAACACATAGAAATTTATAATTCTTTCTAACAGTATGTATTTATACACACATACACACATATATACAGTCTAATGTTTATTTTTCAATGTGTGATTGATACTCAAGTGTCACCTCTTTCACTATTTATCGCCGAAAGTTTCATTGCAATGAATTTATTCTTCACACAATAAATATATAAAAATTAATTTCAATATTATAATTATATATTCATTATTATACTGCACATAAAATGGTATTTTTAAAATTATATATAATGGTACGATGACTTTCTATTCATTATTTTTCCCATTAGATATATATCCATAATTTCCATATATGCGTATACATTAGGGTATAGAATATTATCTATCTATCTATCCGTCGGGCAATGACAAAAGTCCGTTTTTGATTTGACTAATCTGCTGGGTCCCGGATACGATAAAAACACACTGATAAATATATCCACTACTTTATTCTCGAGCTCACAGAAATAATAATAATAATAACAATAATAAAGAAGGAGAAATAAAAAAGGAATATATATATAAAAGAAATAAATGAGAACGAGAAAGAAAAAAAACAAGTTGACAAAAAAAAATTGAGAATAAACACAATTTTAATATCACAAAATTATATTAACAGTGAACTTTTTTTGTTTTTTTGTTTTTTTATTTTTTTGTTTTTTACTTTTTTAGTTTCGACATCGGGAATGAAGGAATAGAAAGAGAGAGAGAGGAAAAGAAACAAAGTACATTGAACAGACGTACCCTTGGCTGCGCCATGAACGCCCTGGCCGCGCCGGGGAACTCTGCGTGCTGAGCCACCGTAGCGGCTGTATTTTCCCACAATAAACGACGAGTCTCACACTTCACACTCTCCACCACTTTTTTTTTTTCCCTCCCTAACACACACTTTTATTAGATTATTTCTTCTTTTCTATCGTAGTGTATGTATTTTTTTTTCTCCCTTGAATTTTCTTATTCTTCTATTTCGTTGATGCGATACGTTCTCGTGTTCGAGGGTAAACGTAGATGTTTACGACAATATACCACTGTACAAAATGGTGTATCAATATATATATATATATATACAGAGAGAGAGTGTGTGTGTGTGGTAAAAAGAGGAAAAAGGAGAATCACCAAACACGAATGAATCCTTGAAAAAAGGGGAGCATCAACGCACACAACGGGCGGCAAACGACGCGACGGGCGTCAATTTTCGTATTTTTATATATATATATATATATATATTTTTTTTTTTCTTCCTTCTTTTTTTTTTTTTTCTTTTTCCCGAGATCCTCGCGGTGAACGTTCCGCGTAGAGACCTCCGCCCTCCTCCCTTGGGCCTGCTGGTATTGCTGTTGCTGTTGTTGTTGCTGCTGCTCTCTTTTTTTTTTTTGTTTCCCCTCCTTGAGTTGAACGTTAAACTTGAAAATGCCGTTCAAGTACTCGTTGAACGTCAGCAGTGCGTTGTTGGTGAACTACACGTATTCCCATACTTCCTCATCTTCATTTGGATTTTATTTCTATTTCTCACTTTATTTGCAAAATTATTATTATAATAATTATTTTATTTTTTTTCTTGAAAATAATGGTATTTCGTTGATGTTCAATGTCAAATGCACGACATTAGAACAATTATATCCGATCAAATACGTCGTTTTAATCAACAATAAAATAGAAAGAAAAAAAAATAAATAAATAATTTCTCCTATTTTTTTATTCTCCTTCAGAATTATTATTTTCACCACAATTTATTTCCTTATTTATATATTTTTTTTCTTGTTTATTTTTCCTCTTCCTCTTCTTCTTCTTCTTTTTCCGTAAAAAATTTGAACCGTCACTATATAAATGCAAAACTCATTACTATATATCAACAATCACAGACGTCTTGCCTCAGTCCCGCACTAACACCCGACGTAATTATACCTGTCAAACCGTAAATGGCAAGTTGTGTATTGTTGTTATTACATTGACGATTGGAAAACAAAAAAAAATATTACAAATGAAAATCTCACTCATTTATCACCAAAAAAAAAAAAAAAACAAAAAAACAAAAAAACAAAAAAAAAATTTCACGATGTCACTGTGCACGAAATATATGTATGTACATATCCAATCAACGATGTATTTTTGAGGAGAGGGGATGTTGTAAGGGTTACCGTAATAGTTGTGTATGTAGTTGAAATGGTGGGAGAAAATGGATGAGACTCTCAAGTCGCCGGTTGCGAGCACGCGGACTCACTTCTATAATCAACACACGAACACAAATATACACACACACTGATGTATAATATTTGTCTGAATTTGTAATATAAAATAAGAATAATCTCCAAGTCGATTTTATTATTTTCCTCTTATTAAATTTCTGACGTATTGTTATATTCAATTGTGAATTATATTAATGTCACAATTGAATTAATCTTGTTACGATGTATATATAATTATTGATATTTATAACACACATTGAACATAAATTCCGTTTGTTAATACGGCAATTCACATTGAATTTGTATTAATAACTGAAAAACCGCGGGAAAAATAAAACTTTGTATATAATATAATTGGCGCCTCCGACCACTCCGATTGGCGCGCGTTTTACGTTTTACGTTTGTTTTTTTTTTTTTTCCTTCCAATCGTGTCAAACGATAAATAACTTTGAAACGATTATTATTATAAAATAATTCGTTAGATGTCCCGGTGGATCCAACAAAAATTATTTATAATAAAAAATAAAAATAATAAATATTTTCAAACAGATAAAAAATACAGATGGGTAACACGCGTACTTGTCTGTGAAAACGTAAGACCGGGGCGTGCGAACGTACATACGCCGTCGAGAAACCGAAGGAGCGAGCGAGCGTGGAAGCACCTAACGTTTAGATCCTGCGCCGTCCGCAGTCGTTCGCCAACTGTCAATCACCGGAGTGCACCGTTTCGGAGTGGGAGTAACACCAGTCACGCCCATAAAGTCCAACCAATGCGCAATAGGTCCACCCATCGACTCTGGCGCCACGTACGGTGAATACGAAGATCACCGCTCCTCCGCCATCGCTACACCAATACAGTGACAGCTATCCACTCGATTGCCCTCTCTTCCTCCACAATCCACATCTTTCTCCCACCACACATCAACTCACTTACTTTATCTCACTCATTCATTTTGTCTACCCCCACTATAAAACTTTCCACACGAATCCGGCCTCTCTTTCTCATTCTCTATTTCCCTCTCTTGCGCGCAACTCCACGATGCTGTGTCGCTGCTGGTGGTGCTGCTTCGCGCGCGCTACCACCAGACTTGTACTACGTATATACTTGGGCACTTCTCTCCACTACTCTCTACACCATCCTACGTTTTCCCGCTCGACTCTTACTCGTATGCGATACGACCAACGTCTCTCCTCTCGCGCTTCGTTGTATATATACATATACCTTCGACATTTCAATATTTTTCCAACGAGTATTCCGTATATTACTCGATTAAAAAAATTTTTTTGTTTTTCTCCTCACTTCCTTTCTCTCACTCTACTCCATCAAAATTGGACCAATTCAAACGATGCATCAGTATTATACATATAGTGAAATATTTACAATATTTATTTTCACATGTACCGAAATACAATAGGAAACAAAAATATGTATAATTTAATTTAAAGAACTCATGCCCGTCGGATAAAACAGAATAATGACACTCAATTATTTTTTTTTTAGAAAAAAAAAAATATATATATATATATATTTTTTTTAATCATAAAAATTACTGTACTCATACACGTATATTTATATACTGTATTATCTCTTTCTTCCGATTTTCTGACGTGTATACATATATATTTATGGTTGTAATATGGGAAGTGGGTACATGATATGCTGTCTTCACAGGTTAATTCGAGCGTCGCCTAATTCACGTCGACTGTCATGAGATTAAACATGACTCGACTCGTCATACTACAAGAGTTTATATTATATATCATATAGATGAACGAAACAGCTGACTTGCTCTTTCTCTCTATCGTATTTTCTCTCACACACTGTGATATATAGGGAATTGGGTCGCGAACGTGCGGTTTCGAACTTTGAATGGTGTATTCGGGTGTCGAGTGAGTAATAGCACCGCTCACCGCGTTGAGGCACCCCGCCACGGTGAATCAAGGGGTAGTGTGACAAAGAGGGGGGTGGGTTATGTTTGGCCAAACAGTGAGTGACAGAGAGAGAAAGAGGAGGGAAAGACAACTCGTGTATAGGGCACGAGTGCACACGCTTGCCTGTCAACATCACTCGTACATTCTTTTTTTTTTTTTTTTTTTTTTTTTTTTTTTTCACACTCATCCTCATCTCTCTCACTCTCTTCACATAACCTTTAACTATTACCTCAATTTTGTGACCTATCCCAGTGTGTACACACTACATAATTTTTATTATTTAATAATAATAATAATAATAATAATACATTTTTTTGTTTATTCTCTCTTTATTTTTCCTTTTTTGTTTATTATAAGTGAAAGTTTTTTTTTTTTTTTTTTTTTTTTCAGTTGAATTTTTAATGCCATTGGCCTTCGATTATTTCAAAAATTTTCTTTATGAATTAACTAAAATATTTTGGCAAAAATTTTATGACCAACTTTGAGAAAAGTTTTGTTGTTAATATTTATTATTATTATTATTATTATTATTATTATTCTTTTTATGTACCTATGACTTTTGTTGGCTAATTCTTAATAGGTTTCTTGTATATGAGCATCATTGTCCACCACTTAAAGTATTTGACTCTCGAGTATCGTGTATTTACCTGAGTGTTGTCTGGCAACCAGATTGTAAGAAGTCGAGAAAGCAAGAAAAAAAAAAAATAATAATAATAATAATAAAGAAAAGGGAAAAAAGAAGGAGAAAGAAAAAAGCGAAGAAGACGTGAGAAGGAAAGATGAAAAAAAAAAAAAAAAAAAAAAAAGGGAAATAGATAAAGATAAAGAAAGAGAGAAAGAATATGAGCATCCGGAGATTTTGAGGTCCCTGTTATTTCGAAATAAATCACGTCCTTGTGTATACATTTATAGTATATAGTTATATTCTTACTACCCACTACTACTACTACTACTACTACTACTACTACTACTACTACTAATACTACTACTATATTTAGTAACTGCAGTAATGTGCGATAGTTTACACCCCGTCGAGTGAATATCTGTAGGAAAAGGCTCAAACATTCGCCTTTTCGTCAAATATAAATACATATATATCTATATAATAACAAAGCCTGTATAATCTTGAGCAAACAGAAAATGCCAAAATTGTAATCCTTTTTTTCTTTTTTATTTTTTTTATTTTACAACGTTTTCCGAAATATTAACCCTAAAAAATCATATTCATTATGAATAACACTCAAATTATTATTTCAATCCCGTGATATTTAATAATTAAATGAATACATAAACATATGTATATATGTAAATATCATAATTATAGTCTACAAAAATTTTTTTCCAGAATATCATTATCAATGATCAAATTATTTATACACACGAAAAATATTTTATTCAATTACAACTGTACCACCAACTGCAATACAAAATTAAACTTTATAAATAAAAAAATATTTAATATACATTTTCATTTATTATTATTATTATTATTATATATAATTAATGGATGAATACGTGTACAAACTTGTATTTGATATGTTACATATATAATGTATCTAAAGTACATGGAAGATTTTGTGAGAGCGAGTATACACGCGACGGTATTATGCATACACGCATCGTAAACGTAACGGGACGAATACACGGGATATATTTGGTCAAGCAGTATAATAATGCTAGATCAAAAGGGTGTATATTATATATAAATATATGTACAATGATATTACCAACGGATTGTATATAATATAACCGCACGGATCTCTTTAAATGTAGGTAAATCTATTGTATGTATATGTGTGTGTGTGTGTGTGTGTGTATATATATACTTTTGTCGGCCCAAGGTTCTACATAGAACATGAGTCTAGCGTAGATTTATATATTATATATAATATGTATACCCCATGGACTATATAATACTCTTGCTATCGTGATTCGTCAGCCACTCGAGAGCCGATTAACAGCATCAAATTACGTCGTGGAGATACATTATACACTGAAGTACACACGGATATTTTGATAACGAAAATATATATTTAGTGTACTCATCGTGTTGGCTCATATATATATATATGTATAAGCGTGAGAATATAAAATAAAATTAAAAAATCAATTGAATACGATATAATGTGAACGTTGATTGGAATTTCAATAGACAATTAATTCGACTGGTTTTTTTTTTTTTTTTTTTTTTTTTATAAATAAATTTGTGCAAATGTGAAGTAGGGAGGTAATGGATGGGTGGAGGGGATTAATGTTATACATATGCGTGTGTTTAGTAATTTTTTTTTTGTATTTTGTACATTTTTATATGTGGGTATTTTTGATTATCTCGTGTACTATGTGTTTCACTATCATTGGATGTGTTTCTTTATTTATTCAATTTTTTTTTATTTTTTTTTTTTTTCTCTTGGTTGATTTGCTCTCACGATTTGTCAAATTTCCCTGGGAATTGTCATGGGACTGTTGTTTCATCGTCGAAAAGGTGAATCGTTGCGAGTATTCGTGAATTTCATGGCTCACTCGTTACCACGTCCTTAATCAGTCCCGTGAAATTATATTTAGTCGCTTGTCGATTGCGTCCGACGATCCAAAACTCGTCGATACCAATATATAAAACAAAAAAATATATATATATATTCTTATACGTTATCTTCAATTTAATTTTTTTTTTTTTGATTTTTTTTTTTTTCCAATAAAAAAATTAAATCATCTTGGAATCTCATTATCAGACGATCAAAAAATTCTTCTTTCTCAACCCAAAATTTTTTTTTTTCTACCTCGAATTTATCTCTGTTTCTTTTTCTTCCGACAAATCTCTCCACATTATTATTTTTTTATTACAACTATTCCGTTCTGTATTTATTTAATATATAATATAATACGTAGCAATGCAAGAGTATGTTACTTTTGGTTGATGATACCACATAGTTGAAACTCCACATACGCAATAAAGAGTATGAGCGAACAATCGAGTGAGAGATATACACAAGAAATTGTAACGCACGTTACACAGAGCTCTGGCCTATAATAACGGACGCCAAGGGTGGATGTCTCGTGATCGATCACCACCGGTGAATGCGACACCCCCAGGAGCACACATCCGCGCCCCATTAAGCCACCCTTACGGCCGACATGCGCGCACCTACCGTAAAGCGCCTAGAAACCCCCGAACCTCCGAGAACAGCTGAGCCTTCTCTTACTCTGCCCATCCAGCTTCTCATCGCATCATACCCACACTCACACACGTATGGAAATATATATACACACACACACACACACACACACACACACACACACACACATATATATGTACATATTGCCTGGAGGGTCTACACTCCAGTCAACCTGGGGGACAACTGTGTATACACGATACTCAGATATATAATCGTTCATGAATATATATTAAGCAAAAAGTAAATAAATGAATTTTTATATATTCAAGCGAATTTTTTTTTTGTTTTGTTTTTTTTTTTTTTATTTTTTATTTGTTCGTAATTATATTTTGACATTTATAATGATGATAATTACTATTTATATTATTATTGTTATTAATATTATAATAATAATTATTATAAATGTAATGAATATTGTCTTGGGACAGTGGGAGATCAACTTTGCGACGGCTGATGATTCTCCACCGAGCAAAGTAGTTGCGCGAAATTAATTGTAGTGGTATAGATGGCGACACTGTACAGAGTGTATTTTAAACATTATAAATTCGTGTGTAATTTAGATGCATGAGAAAATTTTGTTTATTCATTTTATTTATTTATTTATTTGATGTTGTTGCTGGAAATCGTAGACAGATTCATCTACGATACGTTTGATAATGTTTTTAATCTGTCGTAAATCGTTATTCGGTTGTGTTTTCTGATTTTTAGTATATATAAATTTTTTTTTTCTCGTTTTTTATATTACATTGATCAAAAGTAGTTTGAAAAGGCAATATATATATATATATATGATAGATCTATACGATGATTGACTTGGATGAATTGTACATGTGCATGTAGAAGAAGAGAGTGAGAGTGAGTAGAAGCGAAAACCATCATGAGAGAATATATTTAAAAGAAAATTCTTTTACTGTGACTAAAGTCCGTGGATGATTGACAGGCGTGGTTGCGTGTGAGGCGGCAACTTAGGTATATATACATATATATATATGTGTATATATTGAGGGTTGGGTCGTGGGGGTATCACCTCCAGAGAATCTTTTTTTTTTTTTTTTTTTTTTTTCGTATTATTTTTTTTTCTAGGTTTTTTTCTCTTCCTATCGTTTATTTTCTTTATTTATTATTTATTATTATTATTATTATTTTTTTTTTTTCTTACCAACTTTCGACATTGCAAATGTTCGTTCACTGTATTCGTATGTGGATGAACTAAAAAAAATTATATCATTGAGAATTTATTTTTAAAATTTGTCGTATTTTTAGCAAGAAAAAAAAAAAAAAACAAAGAAAACAAAGAAAAGAAAAATTAATTACAAATTTTATTTTATTTTTTCCCTGATTTTTTTATCACAATAAAATCAACTGGGATTTAATTCATATAATTTCATTAAATATATATAATAAATAATAACTTGTTGTATATTATATTGTATATCATTATTTTATCATTATTATTATTTATTATTATTATTATTTTTTTTTTTTCATATTACATAAATGATGATGATATGTCGTATATTGAAAATTGTAGTGTATATATATTTACAAATAATTATAACGGTATAATTCGATTTCGATGAGCGCATCTCAAATGTGCCATTGCGCTCCCACAAGATTATAAAGAACGAATGAGAAAAAAAAAAATAATAAAGTAACAAAAAAAAAACGAAAAAAAAAAAAAGAAAAAAAGATGATGAGTAAAAAAATAAAACCGAAAACAGAAAAAAAAAAAAAAAAAAAACAAAAAAAAGTGGGCTCGCATCATCGTTGTTGGTCTCTGATGCTCATTAACGATGCAAATGCACAGCGACGCGCGGTCAAACCATTCAAAATGCAGAGGAAAAGGCATTCCTTTGGACGTTCGTCGTCCCATTACAGAGAGTATATAACCAACGTCGTTATCCGACGCGCGCCGGCTTATTTCAGGTATAAAGGCGCGAAGAGATCTCTACATATTTATACACAGATATAATATATATATATAAAATGCACCATGTGCATTTATTTATTTATTATTATTATTTATTTATTTATTTATTCTTTTTTTTTTTTTTTTCTTTTTCATTCATTTTTACTTGTTCCTCTCCTTCATCTGGCTACAAATAAATAAATTTGTAAAGATGAAAAGACAAAAACAAAAAATATTATAATAATGATAATAATAATAATAATAATAATAATAATAATAATAATAAAAGGTGCCTTTCACCTTGCGTTCTTCCAGAAATTATTCCCAGTGAAATCACAAATGTTTATGCAGTCACGATTATCATTTACGAATATTCATGTTGATTCGTGTTTACAAAAATACGACACTGAATATTTAAACATTATTTATATACAGATATACGCACAGTGGCATTTACCCTGCGTGTACCCCTGTAATTATACCGAGTTGTGAGAGAAAGATAAATACAACGAGAGAAATTGTGAGTGAGTGAAATAGAATTAGAGAGGGTAGTTTAGAGGGAGAGAGTGAGTTATGGCGCTGCGCTTATCGTATCCACGCCAACCGACCAACAGCAGAGAGAAAAAACTGTACAAGAGAGAAAGAGTGAGAGGCAAAAGGCGCAATGTCGAGTACACTTTTGCTGGGCGATACTGCGGATCAGCGATTTTCGATACCGATTCTTTTCAAGTGTGAATTATTGTCGATTCACGCTCGTTCACATTTATGTGGTGAGAGTGTATTATATACTCTTTCAGTTCTTTCATCACAACGTTAAACACATACACATTTATATATATATATGAAGATATTTTTAGTTTTTGTATATATAAAAAAAAAAAAAAAAACAAAAAACAAAAAAAAAATTATAGTTTGTGAGAATGACGATGAAACAACGAAAGAGACTTTTGTTTTGACGCGAGTGCGACGCTTGAGTTTATATCCGGGCACGGGACGAGCGACAACGTGCGATCAGTCTTCTTGGACACCGACACGCCATAAGGAACTCTACTTCGAAAAAGATCCTCGACCCAGTGTAAACATGCTCGATAAAACGACGAGTGTGGAACTCGTACTTTATATATATATATATATATATTACATTTCTCATTCTCATTTATATAGACCTGTTTGTGGGCCTTCAGGCCGCGGTAAAAGAATAATGTGTCGCGGGAAACCATTATTTACAAGTGGCTTCGATGGCTCTGTCGTTTGCCGAACCTTCTACACCACATTTACTCTCTCTAACTTCACTATATATATATATATATATATATATATATATATATATATATATATATATATATAAACCTTCCTTAATGTTTTTATATATATACATGAAATGAGATAAAGTGATGAGAGCAATTGTTTTATATACTGAAAATGTCAAAGAAACACACGTATAAAATTAATTACGAAAATTTAATTTATGATAAATATTTCGATTTGGTTTTATTATTTTATTCGATCATTTCTTTATTCACTCACACATTTGTATATATATATATATATATATATTGAGGACAAGTTGGACTGGCTGCCCTTACAATATCACTCAGTCAACTCCTCAGAGACGTTGAGACGCGCACGCGGTAACACGCAGCGAGACGTTATCGAATTGAACATCGACAATTGCCTTTCAGCGCGCAAACTCTTCTCTATATATATAAATACAATTATCATTTGAAATATTAAACAAACCAAAGAATTAAAAAAAAAAAAAAAAAAAAAGTTCATAAATAAATAAGTAAAAAAATTAATAAAAAATAATTAAAATTATCCATGTGAATTTTGAAAAAGCATAAAAATATTGCATTTATTCTACCTACATATTTATACATATATAGAAGTTTGGTATATATATGAAAGCAATTGCTTTAGTACTTTGAATCTTTCTTTCCTGCTGCGTTCATAATGGGCTATCCTCAGCTAAGCTGTCTCTAATACCTCGTTTCTTTATTTCTATCCTTCATTCTACTTCTTTTACCTCCGCCTTCTTTTTATATTCCCTCTCTTTCATCAGAGTGCGCACACAATATATAGCTATGTAGCAGTGACTCCATCGCGGCTTCACAACTTCCCATAGATTATTAATAGAATGCGCCTGACCCATCGCCAGCAGGTAGATAGACACCGCGCTCCGCCCATGAAAACGTATGTATAAAATATCAACCTCGATTTTATATGAGTATATATTTTTTATTCTGTCACCTGCGTACAGTTCTACTGTACATTTACTTACTATCTGATGATGATATTATACTGTATCATTGAATAATATTGAATGAAAATTTGATTCACGAGTATTTAATTCTTGGTATTTATGCGAATGATTAAAACCTGCATTCATTGTTATGTAATTATACACGGTCATGATGTGAAAACGATGATATAATCACTGACATTCATCGTGTAATTGTACACACATACACAATATTAATTAACATTTTATATTACTTTATAAGTATTTAATGAAAATCATATATAAATAAACAATAAATTTTTAAACTGTACAAATCATTTATTATTTATATATTCAACAGTCAACGAGTATATATATAAATTGTGAATTTATTATATTTTTATAGAAAATAATATATAAAAAGTTGAATTATTACTTTTAATGCACTTTTGTTCAAACCGCTTATTCACAGACAACATTTTATCGGTCTTTTACGTTTTCCTATGTCTCAGTTCACTTTTGACAACTATATATATATATATATATATATATATATATAGTAATATCTATTCTGAACGTTGTTCCCTTACGCCCATGTGCCCCCGCGCACCCAATGCCAATTCAGCCACTGGCGCAGAAAAGATAAATCGCTTGTTTTGAAACGCCACGATCAACTCTATCTCTCTTTTTCTCGAGGGATAGTCCAAGCGTGTTCAGTCTCGAGGGATTTTTCTCATTTATTTCATTTTCTTTATTACTTTCTAAGAGATATAGGATATAGATGTAATGAAAATTTAACCTTAATCGAATTAAGCTACGTCAGCGCAATTTCATAAAAATTAAATTATAAATTATATCTATATCATTATATAATAATAATAACAATAATATTTAATATATAATAATAATAATAATAATAATAATAATAATAATGTAGTTGGTAAAATTAGTATTTTAGATTATATAAAAAATAGATTATGTGATGCTGCCAATCATTAATGTGTTGCAAATAATTATCTCTCACATGGATGTAAACACTAATTCATTGTACATGGTGGGACTGGCATAATGAGACCGGAACTGATTACACTTTGGTTTTCTTTAATTGACGTGGAGTTCAAAATGTCGAGTGAAACATTTCCGGGCGTGTCAAGACAGGGGTTAAAGACAAAAAAAAAAAAAAAAAAAAACAAAAAACTGTGTGTGAAGTCTTGCGTGAAAATTTTATGTTGCTTTTAAATAGTTGAATTATTTTATTCAATAGCGGTTTTGTGTAATGTGATATAAAAGAAGAAAGTGCCGTTAATAATTATCATTGTTTTTCTCGACATTTTCTATAAAACTATACATTTATTGGAATATATATTCGATGTAGCCGATCTGAATTTTGTTTGCCACATCATACCAAAAAGTACTTGGAACTTTAATACACTTTTTATTTTTTTTTCTTCTCCTTCTTTTACTCCGTCTTTTTCGTCTTCTACTTCTCTTTGATATGTTTTTTTTTTTTTTTTTCATTTTTTTCTTTTTTCCTCTTGCGTTGAGCTCGTGGTATATCGTTTTCTCACTCTTTGTTACCTCACTCACTATTTGTCCGTTAATGAATCCAACTTTTCTAAGTAATGGCTATTTTACGGCTGTGATAATGAAATTCCGAAACTATCGGTAATCAGGACATTGATTGGTGGCTGTAGCGGTTTTGCGACGTGAATTATGCCTCTTGATTCGAACACGACGATTCTTCATTCTCGTTTTTTTTTGGAATAGCACGAGAGAATTCTAATTTAACATTTTGCAAATTTTTATTAGGTTTATTGTTTTTTTTTTTTTTTTCCATTTATTATCTTCTTTTTTTTTTTTCTTTACTGCATTATTCTTACTCACACATTTATTCATCTTTCTTTATCTACTTTTGATCGTAATTTTTTTCATTTTTTTCTTTTTGAATTTATACGTGTAAAAAAAAAAAATATATGAAAAAATTTTCAATAAAAATTAATCGAAAATATCATTTTCACTGTTGTTATATCTACGATAAAATAAAATAAAATAATATTTTATTTATTTATTATTAATTATTTTTATATTTTATACCGTGCGAATGAACATGGTAGTGACATCTGTCAGTGTTTCATAAAAACTCCGCTGTGTATCCATCCACAGTCGGCACACAAATCTGTCTTATCACTGATATTAAAATATATTTTGTGGTGTTAAAATGATGACGTTGTTGCGAAATTCACCTTATCACTGTGAATTTTCTTCTTTTACTTATGAAAATTCACGTGTCACTTTCCATATTGCGATAAGAAAATGAATTTTATTCACTGTTAATTTTTTATTTTTTTTCATTCTATTCTTTTTTCTTCAACAAATATAACTCACCGTCTATTTTCAAGTGAAAAAAAAAAACAAAAAAAAAAAAAATAATAATAATAATAAAATAAATATATCAGCTCAGGATAACGCAAAATTCTGCTAAAAATTATACGTATATAAATTGTCTCGTGAAGTCATTATGCTGATTTTAATTTGAAAACACGAAATTATCTCCGATATTATTACCCAATAAGATATTTCAATATTTTTATTTATTAATTTTTTTTTCTCTCTCTCTCTCTTCATCTTTACTTATTTCAATGTGTTTTTTTTTTTAATTTTTTTTTTTCCTGAATTATTTTTTTTTTTTTATAATGGGAATGTGGAGGCGGGTCTCTAAAAGTCTTGAATATGATATTTCGTATTACGATACACCGGGAGTCGCCTCGAGAGTCTGGAATGAGGGAGGTCTCCATTTCAGGTATGAAAGTTTATGCGTATATGTGCGCACAGCATATACATATATATATATATATATGATATTTGTATGTATATAAGAGATGTAAAATATTCATAACATTTTACGAAACCCGTCAATATGCAAATTGAGAATGCTAATCGCGCAAATTCCTGGTCGGCGTTATACGTTGAAGGCTATAAGGTCTGTCATATACACTAGTCAGCAGGAAGTCCAAACACTCGGTTGGCTGTCACACACAACGAATAGACTTATTACACATATGTACGTACATATATTTGTATGTGTATGTGTGTGTGTGTGTATGTGTGCTATATTTGATGCGTTGTCTACCGGTAAAATTGGTGTTAACGCAACGAACAATAATTTAGAATAAATGTCAATGTGATGTACGAGTGAAAAGAAAAAAAAAAAAAAAAAAAAAACCATCAGATTTATATTAAGCTAAACAATTTTCTCCATTGGTTTTTTTTTTTTTTTTTTTTTTCTCTTTGATATTTATGAATCCGTAAGATAGAAAAGGAAAATAAGAAGAAAAAAAAAAACGAAACAATGAGAGAGAATACTGAGGGAATTGATGAAATGTTTTAATCCATGAACAATTTGTATTTGCCACAAAATATCAGACAATTGGGATTTAAAATATAGCAAGACTCCTCTCATTTCCGTAGAAAAAAAAAATAATAATAATAATAATGAAATAAAATAAAAGGCACGAGAAGGAGAGAGAATGAAAAGTGAAGAGTAAAGAAGAAAATAATAAATAAAACAAAATCGAAAATAGAGAAAAAGAAATAAAAATAACGATAGAAAAAGAAAAAATAGTAAAAATAAAAACAAAATAAATAAATAAAATACGAGGTAATTCGTATCAACTAAAAGAAAATCTACGCGTTTATTTTTGTTTTACAAAGAGTGTGGCGCGCGCTTTTCACACTGATAGTCGTTGATATATTGCGCGCGACAATAGAAATGCGAGTTATACTTTGAGCTTATACGGCACTTCAGGAATCGTTATTTTCTTTAATCGCCGAGAATATTTAGGCGAATGAGAGTAGCGATTGGGCCGTGAGATAGAAAACCCTGTCACACAATTTACCCACGTTTTACTGTGCAATTAGCAGTATTATCGCTTAAAAGTGTGAGTGTATGTGTGTGCAATTGAAGATCCATACTGTCTCTAACAAACTTTTAAACACCACAAAATTCCTCCAAAAAAAAAAAAAATGTAAAAAATTATAAAATCATTATGTGATATAATTCGGGTTTTAGATTAATCATGAAAATATTTCTGTGTAATTCAAATTAATTAAATTGTCATTTAATAGAACTACCGATGAAGTCACATTGCAACTAACTAACATGTAATTATCAAATGTTAAAAAATAAAAAATGAAAAAGAAGAAGGAAAAATTAAAAAATATATGGAATAGTTTACTATTATGTATATATATATAGTGAGTAGTGTCCCGCGGTGTGTCTACCCACGTGCAAATATAAGCGAAGAGATAGCGCGAGCACACGGTAGCACGACGGGGGATTACGTTTGTTTTACAACACGCGGTAAAACTGTCGCGACTTGGTTCACCGGCGGGTTATGTTTTTAAGTATACCCACAAGGGATCTATACCACTTCCATATATACAGTTAAATGTTTTATGTTTCGGCAAGCGTATAACCAGTAACAAGAAAAAATAAATAAAAAAAAACAAAGTATATATTTAATGATATCAAAAATATAGAGTCGAATGAAGAGATTAGGTAGAAAAAAAAAAAAAAAAAGAAAGAATCAAGTGAATGAACGAGTTTAGTGTGAGTGTGGAAAATAAAATTATCAACTTGTTATAACATGATATTCGCACAAGTATTTTATATAAATATAAATTAAAATTCTTATATACGAGATTTTAGTCTCGCGGAAATGAGTAAATATTCATTGAGATAATATCAAAGCTCTTCATTATCATTGTCTTGATTAACGTCGCTCTAGTTTTTCTGTTTATCATATAATACAATAGTTCTCATTGTTAAAAAAATGTCTTAACTACATACACACCGGAAAATTCATTTTATTCTACACGAAAAAAAAAAATAAATAATAATAATAATAATAATAAAATAGAAAAATAATAAATAAAATTATTTTACTGATAATAAAATTCCACTTTTTTGTTTTTTTTGTTTTTTGTTATTCTTTTAAATTTATACACAATCACCAATATCTCACATGATATTTCTCAATATTCTTTAACGATTAATTAAATGACAATTATTTTTCATTATCAATATTCATTCCTCACTGACATTGTTTCCATTAAATTTTTTGTTTTTGTTTTTTTTTTGTTTTTTTTTTTTTTTTTTCCCCACCAATTTGTTTTCCATTACTTTATTGCATTTATCGATAAAAGCTGTCAATAAAATTAATCTCGAGATCATCACACATCAATGTTAATGTACAAGATATATCGCAAGATGACCGTATGTGTGTATATACGTGTGTGTCTATTCATCAACGTGTGTTTATATGAGTATAGATGTAGAATTGTGACAGGTGCAGGTGACACCTGCCCGCAGGGGGATTCCAACAGTCTACGCAGCATAAAGTGTACACGATCATCCACCCACCAGCTAAAACTCACTATCTAGTACTATCTGCACACCTGGGACACTCCGATCCACTATAATTTTACATATACACACAAACATATTGCTATTATAATTGTATCATTTATATACACACACATAGTAAGTTAGACATTTGCTTAGAGCCACATTAGAAACATGAATAATATATTTTAATGTACAATTTTCTCGATGTACATTTGTATAAGAGAATTGTATTTGTAATTTTATAGTTGACCAACTTTTTTTCTTATATTAAATATTATTATTATTATTATTATTATTATTATTATTACTATTACATATGTGTGTGAGTGAGTGTGTATTTTATATCTTATATCCATCTTGACAATGTTAATGTAAAGGTCGCAGGAGCATTTCAGCGTCATTCTTCGTTCTCCAAACAACGTGAGACAAACCCCCTTCGTCGCGGTGATATATGTGAGACGGGCTACGCCTCCCTCTGGATAATTCTGAATTATGTTTGTCCTCTCATCTTCTATACTGTGTTCCCTTTTGCACCTTTTGTCGCCATTCGTAAGAGCAGGATATCTTGGTATGTTTTTTTTTTTTTTTTTTTTTTTTCTTTCTTTTCCTCCTTTTTTATTTTCTCTTTTTATTATATCCCTCATTTTTATATGTAGATATGTTATTTTATTATTATTATTATTATTATTATTTTTTTTTTTATTCATTACTTTTTTTTTTATTTTCATTTATTCATATATTTATTTTCATTTATTTATTTATTTATTTTCTAAACTCCAATAGTCTCGTTTCGGAAATTCCGTTGTCGCGCCTTCACGGTCGATTCGTGGAATCACAAAACAAAATATCAATTCTGAATTTCAATGCTGGGATATTTCATGAGAAATCATTTTATTCATTATTATTATTATTATTATAAAGTTTTTTTTTTTGTTTTTTTCCATTATTCATGTTTCAATATATTTTTTTGTATGGATCAATCAATCGTCGCTGTGAAACGAATAAACTTGTTTCTTTCAATTTTTGAATCGCGAATAGCGAGAATGAATATATCTAAAAAAAAAAATGAATAAATAAATAAAAGGCGAAAAGGGGGAAATAAAAATAAAAAATTTTGAATAATAGACAAAAAAAAAAAACAATAATAATAATAAATATTCTGTTTGTACGATGACAAATTTTTTTTTCTCAACAAATTTTTAAATGTACATTTAAATTTAGAGACTAGAAATAATCAAATATATAAATTGGTATATAGATGTATATATGTATATATATAAGGACGGTAGAGAGATCGAGAAGAGCGTCAAGAAATAAATGAAAAAATGAAAAAAAAAAAAAAAAATTGTACTGGGATGAGCCTCAACCGACTGGCACCAAGTGAGCAAGAGAACCCGCGAGACAAGAGAAGGATGAGAGGCGGGATCGTTAGTAGAAAGGGATATATAGACGGCGGGAGAGCCCCGGAATTGGTGAGGGATAAGAGCGTGAGCTCGAGACACACGACGGGCGCGCGGGGCGACAGTGAAACAGAAAGAATAAACAAAAGAAAAAAAAAAAAAAAAAAAAAAAAAAAAATCAAGCGTGCGAGCAAACTAAAGAGAGAAAAATGCAACTGTGCAGCGAATGATGCAAGAGTCAAAAAGAGAGAAAGAGTAAGAAAAAAAAAAAAAAAAAAAAAAAAAGTCACCACCCGCTGGGCCGGACAAGACGCATGCGTGCGATCCCATAGCGTGGCATTTCTCGTTCCATACCATCATCATGCCCATTCCACCCTGTGTCCTTTCTATCGGATTTTTTCTCTTCCACTCTGTCTCTCTCTATATATATATGTATACTAAAATTCAGCTCCCATTCCACGATACCTCTCTCCATTTCTCTCTCGCTCACTCACATGTTGGCCTTACGTTCTCTTTTCCATATCTTTTGCCTCGACACATCCCACCCCTGATGTTGCCGCGCGCGTTTTTCGTTTTCATTCGTCCCCTTGTTCTCAGCCACGAACGAAATCTGTGAATTTCTTCGGGTCCCTTCACTGGAATTCCATTGCACCAAAACCGAGAGAGTCGAGTTCTCTGCGCGACAGCCCTGACCCAGGACCGATTGCCGTGACTTGGACCAAAAGAGACGAGCGAGAGTAAGAGAAAAAAAAAAAAAAAAAAAAAAAAAAAAATAGAAAAGAAAGAAGAGGGGAACAGAAGAAAGTAGTAACCCTGTAACCCCTCATGCCACTGCTACGACGACGACAACTTGTCTTATTATTATTATTATTATTATTTTCATTTCATGACTATCAAACGAAATGAAAAAAAAAAGAAAAATTATGAAAAAAAATACGTGAATGACATAAAGTCTGTCTACGACCTCTTTTCTTCTCTCGTGTTTCGATTTCGTTCTCGTTTTCACTGCTATTTTTTTTTTTTTCTTTTTTTTTCTTCCTTTGCCTCCCACTTTTTTCCCAAACATGAACTTTATATTTATCCAAGTATCGAAATAATACATGGTACAAATACAACGTGAAAATTATTGTATAATTTCACACAATTGACGGTAATAAATTGCCCTATACAATTGATTTATAATTTATTCGATAGAAAAAAAAAAAAAAAAAAAAAAAAAAAAATACAGTGTCGGGTGTATAGAAATAATCGAATAGTTAATAAAAATTTATTGTCAATGAACATAAATCGATTCAATTTGATATTATCAATTTTATAATATTCATTTAATATATTTACATTTATAAAAATATATCGTACACAGTAGAATTTTTCGTAAAATGTATCGCGCGTGTGGACACGACACGGTTGTTAAATGATGCCCACGAGAATAATTTACGATGCCGTAATCGTCCTCGACAAATCATGTATATGTACATTGTGTATAAAAACGCGGTAAAAACGAAATAGTGGCACCCAAACCAAAAAAATACACACACACACTTAAATAAATATATATATATAGAGAGAGAGTGAAAAGAGGGTGTCCCCCAAGAGAGTGAAACGTCCTTTATGCTGTGTTGTCTGTTATTCGCGCTACGGGCGCGCAATAAAACTTAACTGCTTCAAGAGAGTCGTCCGGCCTCCGGCGGTGCGTTGATGTGCGCGTGTTGAACCAACAGAAACCCGCCACGGTGGCCTGTCATCCACACCGGGACGCTATTCTATATAGCTATATAAATACCTAACGTGTACAATAAATACGCAATATATACAATTTTGTGACAAAATATCGTAAAGTCAAATAAAGATTTAACAAACGAAGAAAAAAAAAAAACAAAAAAAAAAATGAAACAAAACATAATAATAATAAATTGATGAAAATATAAATAAATAAAAGAGAAGAGATTATTTGTAAATTTTTCCTACAGGTCAGTAATATCATTTGTAATATTTAAAATCAATGTGGTAAAGTCTACTAATGAAAAGAAATTTTCTTTTTTTTTTTTTTTTCTTTTGTATGTGTATAAATTTCATAAAATAAGATCAATAATAAATTAATTAATCTCAGTGATGAATTTTAAAATTCTATCAGTTGAAGTAATATGTATATAGGTAAAGAAATATATGTGTGAGTAAACGAGTCCCGACGTGTTTGAATTATTTATGGACTGCACTTTGTCGTCACGTTTGTAAAGCTTTTATATATATTCACCTTTTGGAAAGACACAAATTGACATGAATGAGCTGTGAGAATAAATAAATAAATAAATAAATAAATAAATGAATATGTACGACAAGTTTGCATATATACATACATTGAAATGATGTAATATAAAAAACTTAAAAAAAAATAATAATAAATAAATAAATAAAGATGAAAAATAAAAATGAGGATGTAGCTCGTGTCGAAATATCAAAGCTAATTATTATCGCACCATTGGAATTATAGGTAGAAACTCATAAAATTGAGGGTTATATTCCAGTTTCACGCCTTGTCGTGCGGTACATATATACCCACATACACTTATATACATTTATATACACTTGTTTCGATACAAGTCTTCCAAATATTTCTTCCGGACTGTGCGTCAACGAGGGTTGTCAACCATAAACCTGTCGACTTTATGATACATAGCAGAGAGATTTTTCTCACTGTAAAATTACACTCAAGGGGTTTTCAAATTCTTTCGCACTGTGTATATATAAATAAATAAAAAAAAATATATATATATATATTTATATAGTTGAATTTATATTGTTGCAATTTAACTAATTCACTTGAATATTAATGTCATTTATATTTTTTCATAATAAAATTTAAAGAAAATTTTCACTCTTATTCACAAAGATTGAATCTTTATATACCGTAGTTAAATTATTCATGAATTATCATTTCCCGCTGTGAATATAAACGTGAGTCAATTGTAATTATTCCAATATTCACTCACAATTATTTTCAATGTATAGATTGTAAAATAATCTTACATAAGTTAATCCCTCGTATATATAAATAGCACTGACTTTGAAATTTTATGTTTGATTTTTAAAAGATTATTAATATTATGGTGATGACAATAACCTAAAGTAGTTTGGTTCACTGTGGATTTACTATAATGACTCTTTAAATACATTTATATACATAATTAAGTTTTGAACACGTACTGTAAAATTGTAAAGTCAATTTGTCACTTTCCTATGACCACCATCGACAATTCATAAATACAAATTTCATTAAGTCAGATTATTGGAAAAATCCCAAATACTTTTTCAAATCTATCATATCTTATAAACGATAAAATTCATTGACATAAACAAACAAAAAAAAAAAAAGAATAAAGTCAGGATTATTTATAATTAACGAACAAATAAAAAAGTGAAAGTGTAAAAATTGTAGACATAAACTGAAAAAAAAAAATATATATATATATAATAATAATAAATAAATAAAATATTGAAGTAAAACGAAAAAAAAAAATATATATATTGTATAAGGGAGAAAATGTTGGTGTTCTAACAGAGCGACCCCGTTTGTTTGTCCCGCAAACGAAAAATCCAAAGCGTTTTTGGCTGCCTGGTCCCCTTTGCGATAACGTTCGTTCGTTTCTCGTGGACCATTAATCATTAAGCTGATCGCGCGGCGACCGAGTCAACCGAGAAGAGCAAGCACATACATTCATATATATCTCGTTCTATATATATATACGTGTGTATACAAGTTCATATATATATTTAAAGAGTGTGGGATAGAAGGGACAGTGAAAGAGACAAAAGTAAATGCGCGTCTGTGATGGTTAGTGTGAGTGTATATAGTCAAAATCCAAGTGTCGCTTGTGCGAGTTGTATTCTCCTTTTGGAGTTTGTATAAATGCTCTTCACCCTCATCCCCTCTGTGTCTCTTTTTCACTCTCACACACACAAATACATCTACAAACACTGTTATATATTTAGACGTTGTATATAGATGTATCTATTCGCTATCTGTCTTTGTGTACATCTGCCGATTATACCGAAAAACCATTAGCCTTGAAATGAGTTTTGAAAATAATCTATAAATACTCTGCAGTATACACGAGTATATTTGAATAAATATACATATAAAAAAAAAAAAAATTTTTTAATAAAAAACAAACAAACAAATAAACTATTAAAAATGATAATAATTAATATCTTATATTTATATCGTCAATTCATTTTTTTTTTTTTCCTCATCAGTGAAATTAATGAATTATTCAATAAATAATTATAAAATTAATATTTCTGAATTGAAGGAATCAAATAAATTTTCATCTTTTTTTTTTTATCTTTTTTTTCCATATAATTTTTCTCACGGATTTATTTATGTATAAATAGATATTTTATTTATGCACATCCTTGTATGCGTTAACGTTCTCTTACAATTTTGATCGATTGTCCATGGGCCTGACTCTTGGGGTTGAAAATGTTTGCTATAAGCGAAGTACACACGTAGACTACCGATCAAGTTTGTCGTGTTGCTCTTTACTTGTTTCACTTTTATTTTTATATTATTCTCTTTATCTTTTTTTTTTTTTTTATTTATTTATTTTTTTTTATTTTGCTCCGTTTTGTCTCCCGAGGGGCCTGAAAGTTGTACATACATATATATATATATATATATTTTGTATATACTAGTGCAACACACACTAGTAGTTTTGTTGCTCATATTGTTTTTTTTTTCTTTTTTTGTCTCGTCTCTTTGCAACATATCAACCCCTCAAAATATATATATGTATACATATATATGAGGGTTTGTTACCCCGTCAAGACATTCAATTCATATCATAATTCATCCATGTCACAGATGTAACATTCATTGGAAATAAGCGAATTGATCCAACATAATCTTGTCACACATACACACACACACACACACACACACACACACACACATAATAATATGCAAATAAAGATAGTATAAATAATTGAAAAATAATAATTATTGAAATATTTATTAAAGATTTATTACAAAAAATAAATAATAATGTAGAGAATTATCTTGTATTTGTCTTTTTAAAAAATTTATCATGTAAGAATAAATTGTTATGACGTTTATTATTATTTATTATAATTATTTCAAATATTATCTTGGTTTGTATTGATGCATTGCATGACAGTTATGGCATTCAGTCAATAGTGTGAAAATATCCATAAATTTATTACATAATTTATATATTTAATTTTTTTTTTTGTTTTTTTTTTTCTTTGTATTATTACACGATGTTGAATTGTTTTGTGGAATTATTCAGGAATGCGTGAAATATTGTCGTATATTTGTATACATATAATTGTAAATGACATCAGGGGAGAGTATAAAAATGTTGAGCATTTATAGACTTTTAATCTAGAAAGACTATTAAATGAATAGTTAACGTGTTGTAACATGTTTCAACTTGTATTCACAATATATATATATGAGTATATAGAGATAGGCAACAAGATAAATATAGTCAATGTGCTCTTTGTGTATTATACATGTGTGCGTTTTAAAAATGCGACTTTCTAATAGGATTAGGGGTCGAGTCAGCAATTCGAATTATGAATTGGATTAACGCTCTATTATATTTGATCATACTGTTAACAAGTCTTAATGTACGTGTACAACTCTTCTAAATATATATGTATATAATATATATGAGAATTTATATGGTGGGGTTGTAATTTTTACAAACGTATCTAGTACTACTGTTAGAATTTAATGTTGTTCTTGACAATATAAATTCCTGTATTATCCATAAACGTGTGGGTTACATTATCATGCGAATTTATATTATGTTTAAACGATTATACATTAAGTGACTTAAAGTTTTGCTACATACTGCAGTGTTACAATTTATTTATCCATTTTTTTTTTTCAAATTCAATAATTCTTTTCATCTTTTTTTTCTCCTATTCATGCATTCACTGGAATATCAACAGTTGAAAATATATTTTTTTTCTTTTTATATACTTTTATATTATTTAATTTACGTATTATTTGATTACGTATTATACAAATGAAAAAATATTTTATGGTTGATTGAAAAAATAATATGTATAGATGCACATTTGTATTTATATAAATTAATAAATTTATGTATAACCAAATGTGTCTCATGGAAATATGAATATAAAATTATTATTTTTCAAGGTATACGTATATACATTCATGAGAGTGAAGAGGAATATTCATATCTCTATATATATAAGCGATTTACCACTCACTGACTCATGTTCGTACCGGCTAAACTACAATTCCTATTGACTTGAAATTTGGCAAAGAGGCTGCTCATATAACGTAGACGCTCACTAAGAACCGATTTTGTGAAACTCCAAAACGAAAATTTTTTTTCAAAAATTCGTTATGACCGGAAATGAGGTGGCAACGGTTGCTATGGTAATTTGAGTCCCTAGCAACGGTTGCTATGGTGATTTTTGTCCCCTAGCAACGGTTGCTATGGCGATTTGAGTCCCTAGCAACGGTTGCTATGGCGATTTTTTCCCTAGCAACGGTTGCTATTTGAAATTGAATCGAGAACAAAAAAAGCATATGATGAAATGTTTGTCTGGTCATTCTTCAACCCGAAAAAAGAACAAAAAATGTTGTTCATAAAGAAATTGTTAGTATGTAATCATATTGTTCCATTTATTTTATATTATTGTATTAAATTGAATGTGTTAGTGATTTTCCTTTAGTTAGTTATTCATGGTTCAGGCCTACTGGGGACCCGTCATGTAAAATAATGGAAACGCATGCCATTACACAGTGCCTCACGGGTGATGTGGAAATCTGTGTAACGACAGATTCTCTTACTCACTGACTCATTTACTAATCATTACCTAATCATAGTGATGAATTATCATACTTATATACTCAAAATATGTCTACCAATAGGGAAGCAAAAGTTCATGATGCGAAGCCAACTTACGTCCAGCGAAGTGGACGGGTATCAACTAGTATATATATATATATATATACGAGCGTGTTGGTGTGTAGATGATTCATTTTATTCGATGACTCGACACATTATTTGAATGGTCAGAAGTCTTCTTGTTGAGTGGTCTAGCATCAACGATACAAGAGTGAGACGAACTAGAGAGAAATAGGGAGGGGAATTTGGATGGAAGTTGGTTCGTATTGAAGTGAGATGAAACTAAATCTTTTAAAGATTGTCGTACACCTATAGTAGAAAATATAATCCACTAGACACCTCGGCGGCAAAACTTTCAACAGGTGTCGAAAAAAAAAAAAAAAAAAAATGAAGAAGAAGAATGAAAAAAGATTTTTCGAATGAGCATTTCGTTTTGAAGAATCAAAAATTACTGGGTTCCAACGCGTGTAATCTTTAATTGTAGGCTCCAACTAAACCGATGTGGTTATATATGTTTTTTTTTTTTTTTTTTTTTTTTTTTCTCGTTCTTTATTTATATAATATATTGTATTATAAAAATATCGTACTCCTTCTATATTTACCACACAGGGATCCTTCTTATTTCATTCTCATATGATGATGTCTCTCATCATTCCATCTTATTTATTATTATTTTTCTTCATTATTATTATTATTATTATTATTCTTATGTGAATGGTAAAATGCTATTATTCAATCTGAAATATTTTTTTGTATGAGGTTTTTTAATTTTTTCCAGGCCACTTTTGTTAATCTCCATGAAAAAATAAATTTGATTCACACATTTTATGGTGTGATGGAAAGAGAGAGGGAGAGTTGTACATCACGACATCATTCTCGTGCCGAAATAAATACATTTATATATTTATATTTATCCGTGAATTGGTATTGAAATATATGCATGTATATGTCTGTGATTTATTAATTTTTTTATTTTTTTTATTATTATTTTTTTTTTTCTCTTTAATTTTATTTTTGCAAGTTGATGCACGAATGAAAGAGTTCTCTGATTTAAGATTCAGAGATAGTTTTAATGCATTGAATGCAGTAACACCGACACGGGTATATACATATACACATGCATACACACATACATACACACACACATCTATATATATATTTAAATGTACACAATACATTATAAAAGGGGAATAATAAGAGAGAAGGATGGAGGGGAAGACGAGAGTGTGACGGTGGCAAAAGATATATTTGGAGAGAATAAAATAAAAAGGAAAAAAAAAAAATAAAAAAAAAAGGAGGAGGAGAATGAACAAATGCGGCGAGAAAAAGTAAAAGGGAAAGCGAGGTTTGACGGACACCCGCAGGGCTGAATAATACCCGGTAAAATGTGGCAGACCACCCCTTACACTCGTTTTAAAAGTACCAAGAGAAAACAAGTTGGTGGAGGATATTTAAGAGAGGGAAAAAGAGAGACAGAGAGAGTGAGAGAGAGTGAGAAATAGAGGTTGGGTTAGAAAAATTGAACTGAGGTATAAACTGCCAGCCGTCGAATATATATGTATATATATATGACGCGCAGTTAAATGCACATTTCACCTGCCTTATATATATGTATATCTGTATATAGGATTATGTATATAGTATACCTACTGTACTGTCCCCGTGATCCCCTAAATTTTCACTAAATCTACGCACTCGTCGCTTCTTTTATACGGATATTTGAATAAAATCTGTCAAATGGACACACTGGTGTGAGTATTGATGTGACTTGGAAATTCTTTCGCAATTTATTGACATATTTTTCCTTTATTATTTGTCCATATTTGTACATTAAATATTTTTATATTTTTCGTTATTATAAATTGTCAAATGGACATATTGAAATTTATAGGCGTGAATATGAGTGATAAAATAATTTTATCGAGATTTTTATTTAACGTGTAATTGGGATTTTTTTTTATTTTTTTATTTTATATAAATGATAATGTATCAAAAAAAATTTTCTCACAGTGTGTGTCCATGTATGAGTACATATATATATATATATATATATTCGTGTTACCTTTCTACAAATGATTAATGATTCTATGAAGATTCACTGAAAAGCCATGTCATCCGCCATTTGTAGTGACGTAAACAACTCCATTGCTCACCAAGTCTTACAGTTTTGTATGTATATATTTATATATTTATTTATCTCTAAATATATATGTGGGAATATAATAAATATATATATATATATATATACGTATGAGTAAATATATCGTCTGAATAGTAAGTAAAGAAAGTGAAGTTTGACGCGTTAATGACGACAGGTGAGTGTAAATGATCTTAACATTCGTGTTAGTTGAGCATGTGATACTAATTGACTGACACTTTACCCTCTATTATTTATTTAATTATTATTTTATTGCTTTTATTATTAGTATTATGAAAAAATATCTATATATATATAAATATATACTCCCATCTTTTTATTCTTTTGTTTTTACTTTATATTAATATACTTTTATGATATATATTAAATATTGTATATATACATTTATATTTTTAATAATTCATGAAATTTATTTTTAATTTATTTTCCATACAATTTTGTATGTAAACGTGACATTTATTAGACATTTTAGAATTAAATAAATTCATTTGCTCGTTAAAAGTGTAATAATAAGCTTTCAAACACTGATGATAATAATGATGATGCGAAAAGCAAATAAAAAAACACATAATTATTTTTTACTTTTTTTATTTTTTTATTTTTTTCATTCATTTATTCGTGTTTGGGTGTGTATGTAGTGCGTGACAAACTGATGCCTGTACATAATTATATACAGATGACGTGTGCTTGATTTCTTTTTCAAGTATTATTATTATTATTATTATTATTATTAATTTTTTTTTTTGCAATATTTCTATGGCTTGCATATTTATTCATTTAATTTCCTACTGTTTTTTTTTCTGTCTTTTTTTTTCCTTCTTTCTTTTTCGACCTCGCTCTTTTCTCGTTACTTTCCTATTGATATTAATGGTGAGTATGGGAAAAAAATGAAATTGTAAATAAAAAAAAATTGAGATGTGTGATTTTATTGTGATTCAAAAACTTGATTTTTGTTTTATAAATATACAGTTGAAGTGGCAATTGCTGAATAGAGATAAGAATAAAGGAAGAAGTTAAGAGAAGAGAGGGGGGAAAAAAAAATGATTGGGAAGAAATTCCATCGGGAATTAATTTACGTATTTTGTTATAAATTGTAAAGTCATTATGTGAATGTGTAATTTACATACTCACTTTTAAAAATTTATTATCAATATATTATAACAAGAAAAAAAAAAAAAGTAATGAAAAAAATTTATTATTATTTCTTTCCTTCTTTCGTTTATTTATTTAATTTTTTTTTTTAATTTTTTCACACTATAAAAAATGTCGGGGTTTATTGGTTAGTTAATAACTGCAGTGAAGATACTTTCAGTACTCTATTCATATATATTTATTCACATTTTCTCTTTTTATATTTTTCTCAATATAACATTTTTCTTTAAATCACGATATTACTATTTATTCATTTATTTATAATTCATACATACATTTATGTACATTTTTTTTGTTTTTTCTCTTATTTTTTTATTTATTTCTTTTCTTCCACCCTGTGCTCCAAGTATTTTTTTCTTCTTTTTTTTTTTTTTTTCCTTACCTTTTTATCTCAATCCTGTCTCTCTCACCCTCACTTGACTTTCCGTCACCTCCATTTCATAAATTTCCAACTGTTCATGCAAATTCATTGGCTGGTCTCGAGAATTGCTACCATATGTATACACGCAAGCCATCGACCACACGGTAATTACACTTTTATTTATATATGTACACACACATATACACAAAATAAAAAATTACTGTATAATATTTTGCACTCACTCATGCGCATATGAATATTGTCATTTATAATTTTTTTTTTTTTTTTTCCCTCTTCTCTTCTTTCATTATTAATAGAAGAATCCTGTTCACCGCGACTCGACTTACCGGTATATATATACTTCTGTATATACACGTACTCAAATATATCCATGTACACATAAGTATGTGTGCATTTAACCACACGTACTTGTATACTGTTGGTGGGCCAACCGGTATCGTACCAGTCTCCAGTGTCATCCACGTCCAATTCAAAACTTGAAACATTTACTATATAACACGTATATCGATTACAATTGATGTTTTACACTTTAATTTGCTTGGAAAAAATATTTTTCCATCATTACCCAATATATTCTACAATTTTCAATATCACAATAATACAAAAATAATTATTTATAATTCTTGATATAATAAAATTATTTATCTATTTATTTATTTTTTTTATTATTATTATTTTTTTTTTTCGATTAGTGATTAGTGATAGTGAAATATTTTCCACAGATTTGTGGGTTAAATTGCGATATGTGTATATATATATAGTATTAGTAGATAAATTAAATATGTTATTGCAATGTGGTGAGGTGAAATTTCATGTGATTTTTGTTGAATTTGTGATGATACTGTTAGTGGTGGGTATCACAACATGGATAGTGTAGTATGCGATCATTTCACCAGATTGCAACACGAATATAAATATACAAGTTGAGAGTATTCAGAATTTAATCGGATTTACTTGTGCGTGATCGTAAAATTGTACATTGGTAAAATGACACATGAGTAATGTTATACATACCTACAACTGACCGGGAAGAGGAAAAGAGAGCGAGATAGAGAGAGAGTCAGGAAATGTAGAAAAATGTTATTTTTTTCTCTCTCTCTCTCTCTCTCTCTTCACTCGTTATTGCATATTATAATTTTTATCGTTTTTTTTTTTTCATTTTTATAAAAATAAAAATTGTAAGATTAAATCCTGAATGAGGGACTTTATGTACATGTGTAATATCTTGATGCAATTTTATTCAGTTAATTATTATATATATATATAACGAGATTTTGTCCAATTTGTTGAGGATTAGAGTGTAAAAAAATAACAAAAAAAATATATATATATTTATATGTATGTGTGTATGTGTTTTCTAGTCAAGTGGAATTATTTCTCAAGGTAAAACTGTAAAATTATGCAACATAATTTTACATGGTAATCATCAAAGATGGCTTATCAGTTTGAATTTAAAATACAGAATATTATTCCTGCACACGTAATGAATATACATAAGAAATAGAAAAGAAAAGAAAAGAAAAGAAAGAAAAAAATAAGAAGAAATAAATAAATCTATACATATGATTATGATATTAGTGTTGTCACTGATCTACTAATTATTTCATTTGTCTCATTAAAAAAAAAAAAAAAAAAATGCGCACTGAAAATAAAAAAATTATAATCTTCATTATTTTCATCTTTTTCCTGTCTCCTGAATTTTTTTTTTTTTTTTTCTACAAGAAAATTGTAAGGACTTACATCAATATCGACAACGGTATCATTAGTCGTATAGAGACGTGCACTTGCACACTGTGTACTTTTTGAAAAAGCAAAAAAAAAAAATAAAAACAAAGATAATAAGAAAGAAAGAAAGAGAGAGAGAAAAAAAATAAATATATATCACGGATTGGGTTTGTATATGTTTGTGATGAAGATTCCTTTTAGTTTCATCGTGATACTGAAATTCCATGAGAGACCGTGGGCGGATCAGATCCCATAAATACTCGGGGTGTAAACACGGGATGCCGATGTTTCGTATATAAGTGGCTGTGGGGCTAACTATATGTACTATATATTTATAATATATATATATAAGTAACATTCAACAGTTCAAATAAACTAGCTATTGCCAGAAGCCGCATTGCAACTTTGTTACATGCGTACACAAACATTTATTGCATTCGCCACGATCGCTTTAGATTGAAAATAATTCAATTAAATTCATACATACACTCATTGTTAATCTTCCAATTTAAACAGTAGGAAAAAAAAAAAATTAATACTAATACTAATAATAATAATAAATAAATAATGAAAGTGTTTTTTTTTTGTTTTATATATGTACATGATAATTTTTAATTTATTGCTATTCATTGATTGCGATTTATAAAAGGGATATATTTAAAAATTTTATGATTTAATAATGGGTATTAATAATGTGTAAATTAATATGTATAATTTCAAGTGAATTAAATGGATGTACTTGGTGGTGATGGTGATGGTTGAGGTTGAAATAAAATTGGATATCGTGTGTGTTTGTATTCGTATGTATAATGTGTGAATATATATGAATACAACTGAACGGATGCAGCAGCTACTTTTTGTACCCTCTCTCGATCAAAGATTTATACTCGTATCGCGATTGAAATACGGTTAACATTATCTCGACACGTTATAGCGTGTGAGAGTGTTGGTCGAAAAAAGCCAAATGCCGAAAGCATTAAATTTATTTCACTCGATTCGTATTTTGGCCTTGCCACGATTCAGCAACACACACGACTCGAGAAGGCGCGAGATAGACAAATTAGCAAAGTGACTAATTAAAGAAGATTCGTAAATAAAAAAGGGGATGAATATATATTCATGCGGTATATGTTTCGTATCATTTCAGATTAATTTGTTTAAATTGGTCACGCATATGCATCGATATATTTTCACATTTTTTTTTTCTTTTTTTCTCCTCCCTCTTATTTATTCATTTATTTATATATTTATTATTATTATTATTATTATTATTATTATTATTTCAATGGAATAATTATTACCATGTATTTATTATATATATAAAATTATTGGTGTGAATATATTTTTATTTGTTTTTGATTTTTTTTTGGTGGTTTGTGTGAAATATTTTATATATATATTTTTTCATGACCCATTGGAAAAATTAATATATTCTCATTTATATTGTATTACTATGTACATTTTTATACACTTCACTTATGTATACAGAGATATAAATGGTATTTTATTAGCCAATTATATTGTCTGTGATAGTTGTCATTTTAAAATGCGAATAAATTAAATCAAATAAAATAAATTTTCATGAAATGTCTAATCTAATTCTATATAAATCCATATATTTTGTAATTTTATTCTATTATTTTATCCACCGAAATATTAACAAATTTTTTTTATTGCAATAAACCAAAAAATAAAATAATAAATAAATAAATAAAATAATATTCGTCATTTATTTCAGTATTGACAATTGTTGAATACAACGGGCATACGTCTCTTCCCTATATTCCATCTTTTCACAAACCCATGGTGATATCTACACTCAAACACACACACACACACACACATATACACATACATATTGTATAAATACTAATATATATGCATATATATAGATAAACGCAGTTGTAATACTGGGTCGTAATAAATCATGTGCTATACGTACGCGACAAGATATTCATACATACACAAACTAACACAAACTCACATATATATTTTGTCGAACAATAAACCTTCAACTATATACATATATATATATAAATAATTTATCCATATTATCATTATTTTTTTTCTTCATATACTCAATCGGACTATATATATAGTATATATATATCAATGATAAATTTTTTTTTGTTGTACAAAAGTCTCTAAAATTTTCATTAAATTGATGTTTATTTATACATAAATATACATTTGTTTTTTTTTTTTCCATGATTTGGAATTATTTTTTTGTTGAAATATAAAATATATATTCGTTGAATGATAGATATTGTGATTATTTGATCCACCCACAATGCAAATGGCAGTGAAATTACGTCAGTACGTCAGTGATCGCAGGTGCAAACGTCAGGTTGCAACCTGTCGCTGGTTTTCGATCGAGCACACTCGTACAAAGTGGGAGTAAGCCAAAGTTTTCAATATTGTATACTATATATTTGTGGGAATATGAGTTTATACATGTGTGTATGTGTGAGTGAATGAATGTGGAAGAAGACACGAGGGAATGAGCGCGTGGCGAGCGCAATAAGAGTTTGGTTGTGTGTGAATGGCGCTCCGCCCAAGCAACACGGGCAACATGGCCGCTGAGGGACGGATTGGCGGAGGCAAGTCGCGACGCCGACGTCGGTGTGACGCCCGCGCTTCACTCAACCCGCGATTCAAACTTGGACTCTCTTGCTTTACTTGCACGCGGCAACTCCTCCCGACCCCGACTCTTTCCCATTCGGTTGCCGCCCATCATCTCGTCGCTCACCTTTTTCTCTCTTTTTTTTTTTTTTTTTTTTTTTTTTTTTTCCAATCTCTCACGTTTATTTTTCTCTCTCCCTCTCCGTCTCACACTCTTTTTCTCTTTCTCCGTTCCCTTTTACACTTACCCGTTTCTTCTATCTCATTCTCCCTTTACCGGTAAGGCCTATTCACTCTTTTTCATTTCTCTGTGAATATATATATATATACATATTTTTACGAAAACCTACAGCAAAATCACAGGAGCCTATCGCAATTCTACAATCGTATAATAATCAGAGTATATAATGCATGCATATGTATCTTGTATTCATGTAAATGAAATGAGAAAAAAAGAAAAAAAGATAAAAAGAAAAAAAAAACAAAATTAATAAATAAATAAAATGATAAATATAAATAATGAATTAAAATTTTTATAAATCGATGAA